>JAQHUG010000172.1:273773-290182 GCA_028555095.1 Dicrostonyx torquatus | reverse complement strand
AAGTGGCTTTTATGCATAAAGCAAAAAAAAAGGACAATAAAATCAAATTCTAGCTTTCTCACCTTTCTCCTCTGCTCCACACACACAATACACCATACTGTAAATGGAAACTGCTCATTCATTTCCAGCACCTGGACCTGAATAATCACCCAGAAACTACATTAATTATAACACTGCTTGGCCTATTAGCTCAGGATTCTTATTAACTAACTCTTACATCTTAAATTAACCCATCTGTATTAATCAATGTATCACTACAAGGCTGTGGCCTACCAGTAAGATTCCAGCATCTGTCTCCTTCAGCAGCTACATGGTATCTCTGGCTCCTTTGGCATCTACATGGCATCTCTCTGACTCTGCCTTCCCACCTGATTTTACTCTGCTAAAGCATTGGCCAAAACACCTTTATTCATCAGCTAATAAAAGCAATACATATATAGAAGTACATATATAGAAAAACATATATAGAAGTACATCCCATATCACCATAAAGAGATACAGGAAGGAACAAATAAACGAGAAAAGAAGAAAAATATAAACCAAGAAATTCTATTTACAGAAGATCTCATAATAGAGGAGAAAAAGTCTAGTCATAGTATTAGAAGAAATATTGGCAATAACCAAGAGATCAAAATTACTACCAATAATTTGTATGATTCAATTTTTTAAAAGCCAAACCACTTAGAAAATAAGCCACTAATCTCTCCCTTCATGAAAGAGAGAACCTGAATGACCCAAAGGATGTTCAATCTCATTAGCAATTATGGAAATGAAAATTAAAACTTCAC
Organism: Dicrostonyx torquatus; assembly: GCA_028555095.1. NCBI lineage: Eukaryota > Metazoa > Chordata > Mammalia > Rodentia > Cricetidae > Dicrostonyx > Dicrostonyx torquatus. Next base: position 289,394 of record JAQHUG010000172.1, on the reverse strand, counting down.
CATTACAGTTTTATAGCCAAAGATTGGCCAAAAAATATGATGTACTAAAAATAAATTTGCAAATACCATGCCTCAGTGAACATATAGTCAGAGTTATAGTCATAGGGCTGAAGCTGTCCCTAAGGAAGATGGCGTGATGTAACAGGTCCTTCTTTGGTCTACCAGCTCCCAATTCATGACACAGAGACTTCTTACTAAGTACGAAAGTTTAGCCTTAGCTTAGGCTTGTACCAACTACCTCTTAAAATTTAAATTAACCCATTTATATTAATCTTCGTTTTGCCTCCATACTGTTCTCCTCCATACTGTACATCTGACTTCCTTCACATCTCACTGGCAAATCCCCCTCACCTAGATTCTTCAGAGTTCCTATCTATGCCCCAGAAGTCCCGCCTATCCTCTCCTGCCCAACTATTGGTCATTTAGTTCTTTATTAAACCAATCAGAAGGTACCTTCAACTGGTGAGGAAGGACAGAGAAACATCTTCCACACAGTGTTATCAAATATCCTGTGACAACTTGACATGTCCTAGCGTGGAGAGTGGGAAGGTCAAACCTGCACATCACAACGTGCAGGCATAGGCCTGGCTTTGCTGGAGAAAGTCAAACACAAAGTGTCAGGTGAACAGGCACAGCTCACTGTGGCTCTGGTCTCCAAGTGTGTGTGGTCAGGGTGCTACAGGCTGAACCAGGAACTCTACGGCAGAGACAGAAACCCATGAGGGTGGCTTCACCAATGAGTAAAGAGGAAAACCATGCAGAGGACATGCTGGCTATACTGTTGTGCTGGCTTTCCAATGTCTTGTGGGGAAGAGATAGGTAGGGAGCTATAAATGCCAGTTCTCTTGATAATGGCCTCATCTTAACCCATGTGCTAGGGACACGTGCATTTGCCTCGCTGCTCCATTTCCAACACATGTATACATCCCTATATTTTACTGTTAATTAAGACATTTCTGAGTTTTCTAGAAGCAGATAACAGATGTTCAAAGAATATGAAAAACAGTAGATTTCAATTCATCCTGGTAATAAATTTCTAGAGACATATTTGTTAATTCAAAGACACGAGTCTATATTGTTTTATTTGCGCTCTCTCTCTCTCTCTCTCTCTCTCTCTCTCTCTCTCTCTCTCTCTCTCTCTCGACAGGTGGGGGTGGATGTGGGGATGCACCTCTGTGGATGCTTGCATGTCCGAGCATGAAGGTGGAGGTCACAGGACCTGTCAGGGGTCAGCTCTCTCCTTCCACCACGTGGGTCCTAGGGGTAAAAGCAGCTTGGTAACAAGGGCCTTTGACCATTGAGCTATCTCTCAGGTCCTTTTGTTTATTAGTAGTGTATGTGGATGGGTACATGTGCCGTGGCATGTACATGATTACACACATGTGGCAATCAAAGGACAGTTTTGAGGAGTAAGTTCTCTCCTTCCACCTCCATGTGACTTCCGGGATCATACTTAGGCTTGTATGTCAAATGTCTTCACCTCCTTTGCCATCTTGCCAACCAGACATGAGTCTTCCAGTGAGCCAGCATGTCTACACACCAGGCAGTTCTCCTTATCTTAGGTTTTACTTACTTAGGTAGGCATTTGTGTAAATGGCCTCTACTTTTCTGAACCAAGTCAAAGTCTAAATAACAAATGAGGCTGTAGCCATGGAGGACAGATTTGTTGCCTATGTGCTGTTTTGTTCTCCAGTGGGAGCTGGAGTTAGATTGCCATGCAGAAGACATGCAAGCATGTTGGGGCTGTTAACCCAGGAGATTACAGCTGTTTGATTCTCCAGGAACCAAAGAAAGGTCTGAGGAATTCTCACCTTTGGCCTGTGTATACCCTGCTGGGTTCCCCGCCTGTGCAGCAGGAGGTCTTCCCAGGTCAGCAAATCCCTGCTTCCTCTTCACCTGGAGTTCACTGTGGCCTTTTCCTGTGTGTGCGTGCTGCCAGCGCATCTTGATGGAAACACAGAGGTTTCAAAAGCTCTGATAGGCATCAGCAAAAACGCCCATAGCTCCCAACACAAACATCCGAAGAGAAACTTCCTTTCTTTGGATGCATTGCGGAGTAGAGAAATAAATATTGTTGACAGGGCCCAAGGAGAAAATAAATCTGTCCCTGCTACAAAAACGAGAGGAAAAGAACCTAGACCCTGTGAATAAGCCTCAGCTTCACGTCCTTGTCAGGATAGCTCTGCTCCAGAGGCTGGCTCAGTCCCAGTCCTGAGATGGTCACACTGTTCTCGCCATACGGTTCTAGACAAAAGCCTGTCCCAGCCCAGAGCCAATGCTAGTGTAAACCTGTCTCCTTCTTTTCCTAGTCAGAGTGTCTAGTGCCTCCTTTATCTCCACACTCGGTATGGCGAGTGGCATTTAGCACTGGACTATGTTGACAGAGAAATCTTGTTCCAAACTGAGGGCCACCTTGCTCTTCTTAGCCAAAGGAAAATGGGAGTCAAGACACCAGAGAGACATACCTAGAGCCACAGAGAGAGTAGGAGAGGCAGAATCGTTTGTCGTCTGAATCCCATCCCTATTTACCACCAGGTACAGAAACTTCTAGAACAGCTATATTTTTATCCCAGTTCTGGATCTCCTCAAGTTTGCACCTCTGCCTTGGCAGAAACAAAATGAGCTAATTAAATGCTTGCCACTAGCTTATTTTGGAAACTTCATGGAGTGTGTGAAAGCCCCAATGAATTTCAGGCCACTATTGATTACTTCACACTCAGAGGGAACCATTCAAGCATGGCAAGAAGGTGAAGAAGCTAAACCCATGGCTGAGGGTTATTAATATTGTAATGCTTTTGCTTATTGGTGCAGAAAAGCAACTCCTTGGCTCTATAAGGGACTAAAGCTCTTAGGGTTATAACAGAGAAGAAGAGAGAGAATCCTTCAAGGTGGAAGGACAGTCTAACCAAACGTTAGTTTACCTAATTGCTTTGGAACAACCAAGATAACCCTGCTTACTGTGGAAGAAAGAAAATCAATAGATTGTATTTAGAGAAATCTAAGGCACAATTGAGTCATTGTCCATGTGGCTAGTGGAGAGTGGTACCTGGGCACACATTCCCAGAGAAGCAGCATCAGGTAAAATTAGTCCGTGTAACCTAAGATAATCCAACAGTTCTGGTTTTTTGTTTGTTTGTTTTTTGCTTGCTTGCTTTTTTGTTTTGTTTTGTTTTGTTTTGTTTTTTCGAGGCAGGGTTTCTCTGTAACTTTGGAGCCTGTCTTAGAACTAGCTCTTGTAGACCAGGCTGGCCTTAAACTTACAGAGATCTGCCTGCCTCTGCCTCCCGAGTGCTGGGATTAAAGGATATACCACCACCACCCAGCTTACCAAAAAGTTTTTATAAGATAGTTTCTTGTGGAACTTAGAGGTTTCAGTGCCAAAGAGAGCGACATCTGACTACAGCAAGTGAAACCTACAGAATTTTCAGCAGGGAGAGGGCATTTCATCCTCTGGTAAGATTGCTAAGGCTCTGGATGGAGCTCTCACAGAGATTTCTGAGACCTGAGTCAAATCGCTCCTGTTTCTCATGAAGATTTTCCATGCTTTAAACATTCACATTTTGAGCTTGTCCATCCCAGTCTGGTTGGCACTGTCCATCACATGGTACAATCACTCTAGAGAACATAGGATATTTGGAAGAAATAGGTGGCATTGTTTAGTATTAACCCAGGACTGACCAGACCAAACGGTCTTTCCAACACCCAGCCCAGGTTGGTGGCCATGCTCATTGTCACCTTTTCGTACTCACCTGAGCTGCATGCGATGTGCAGGAAACTTCTGATGGCTATGAAGTCCTTGAGTTGTAATTCAAGAGGAATCAAAACAGTATTATGTGTTTCAAAGCAATTTATGCGTCAGATTAACAATATAGTATCAAGCTAAAATATTTCTAAGCCACTTCGACTGACCTCCAACTCATGATCCTCCTGCCTCTATTCCCCAAGGACAAAGGACTACAGGCATGTACCACCATGCCCAGATTTTAAAAACACTTCAAAATTAAACAAAATAGACCTTTTGTACAATGTGGATTTTCCAAAGCTAGGATTAATTTGTTCTCTGTAGTAAAAATAGTCATATTTTAGAGAGAAAGTATTGTCGGCCTTATGACTTATTCTAAAGCATCCCATACAGCCTCCCTTGACCCTGCTCTCCCTCTCATCCTTTGGCCTCTGTCCCCACTGCCCTGGCTCCTCCTCAATGCCCACCTGCTTCTGCCACTCTTCCATATGTGACACCTCCCCTCTGCCCTTCAGTTGCATCCTCACTTCCCAGTGGCCTCTGCTGCCCACACTCTGGTCCAGCTCAAGTCCCTCTTCACCAGTAAACCTGCTGCACTGCGTTCTCTTTTGCCTTTTATCAACCTAAAGTAACTTTTCTTAGCGCCTTTGCCAGGGAAAATGCTCCTTGTTCACCAGCACCTGGCTCCTTTTCATCAAGCCTCTCCTGCTGCTCAGGCAGAACTGGCTACCTTGCTCTGTCCTCCCGTTGCTCCCAGTTGTACCTGCATGTTGATCATGCTCGCACAGTACCAGCTCCCGAGGCTGGAGATCTGGTTGTGCCTCTTCTGTGTATCTTCTGTGCATCTTTAATTTTCTGTTACAGAAGCAGCAATCTTCATTGAAAGAATCAATCCCACTGGATTTCCAGAGACATTATAGTGTTCCCAAAAGTCATGATCTAGAGAGTCTCAGCTGTATCAGTGCCTTCCGAGGGTGACAACTGAATGAACATGTATAGAACATGTATAGAACATGTAACCCATACTCCACTGTTTACCAAAGCATTAACTTTGTCACCAGGTTAGACATCACGCTGATACTGCCATGTCGACCGTCTTCTCTCTTTGTTGCCCAAGGTGGTTTTTTTTTTTTTGTTGTTGTTTTTGTTTTTTACCCAGAAGATGTTCTTTTTGAGTACCTCTCTGAGAAAGGCACCCTTAATAAAGCCCTCTTAGCTATGAAGCTCCTTCCACCTCAGGAGTCAGATAGCTGTCTGGGTATTTCCTATTAGAAAATGTCCTCACTTTGGCAGACACACCTATCCTGTGCAGTCCCATGAAATGAGAACTGTCTGTGCATGGCAGCTAAGCCACTGTCTGGCTCAAGCTGAATGATAAAGAAGTGATGGCTGGTCTGGACTTTTTGTTTTTTTTTTTAAAAAAAGAACTTTCAGACACATCTCTCAGCAATTTCTTTCTTTGATATCCGGTCTGGGATAACAAATTTAATCACATATTCTACCCGCAGTCCCAGGATATGATATATTCACCCTCGCCAGGCTGAGCCTCTTGGTGGTTTTGATTTGTTTCAAGCATTATTCAAAAAGCTTCAGCAAGCCAGGCCTGATGCTGCAGGCCTATACACCAAAGGGAACGGAGGCAGAAGTACTGCAAGTCGGTTCAGGGCCTGCTTAACTCTTATCAAGAATGATCACCAACCCTGGTCCTCCAAACTCCTCCCTCCAAGTGTGGGTTTGTAGAAGCCTGCTGTGGTGATACCCAGTGGAGCCAGAGACTGAACTGTGAGCCTGGTGGATGCTAACCAGTCACTTTGCCAACTGACCTACACCCCCAGCCATGAATGGATTTGAGGAGCCTTTCTCTCCCCCCTGCCTGTACTGGCATGGATGATCAAGAAGAAATAGGGGGAAGAGTGTCACTTGGTAACACTCTTCTCTTTTCCTAGCCACATTTCAGCTTTTGGTTCCTTCATGTGTCTTCCCCTTGGCTAGATGTGGGTTTTTAGTGCCTTGGCTCCAGTCCCTCCTTGACTCGCATTTATTCCATGTTCTTGTCTCCGTGTTAATGGTTAACAGAGCATGTACCGTAAATTAGCATTTATAAAAATCAATTACACTGCTTCATAAGACAGAGCAGAAACTTGAGATTGCCTTCACCAGATCATTTGTATTTATCTGTTAATTATAAACCTTAATTGTCTCTTTTTATCATATTAATTTGCACAAATTGTACAACTTCAGAGTTTAGCAGTTTCTAAGCCCTTTAAATACAATTCCTCTCTTAGCATTCTGTTCGAAAACATGCTGTTCATTAATGATTAGGTTGGTAAATTAGCAGTTCTGATAATTGGCCTTGGCTTCTCCTTGGATTTTTTTTTCTTTTCCCTACTAAAAGTTCTGGTTCTCATAATTATACATGTCTCTTGGCTTCTTCCTGTGCCCGGGCTCTGTTTTAATTGGCCTTCATGGATCATAAGATTTCACAGGAACTGGGCTCAAACTAGAAGGCACTTCTATGCCAGCAGACCAATTCCAAATAGGCTTGACTCTTTTCCCCTCTTGGACTTTGGCTCTGTGAGCTCAGTCCATGAGTTCAAACTCTTCACATGAGATGAATGAGCTATGAAAAGAGAAAAGAGGGCTATATTGTAGCCCCACCCATGAAATACCACAGGCCACCACCACGCAAGCTGACCAGGTCTCCCCTTGGCCACCTTCCAACTTGGGATCCATTTCTTCTCAGTCTGACAGTCACTTAGAAGGAGTCACACGTCACACAGCAGGTATCCAGAGACCAAACAGGATTTGTTCTTCCAAGAGGATGCACAAATCTTGATGAAGTAGACAATCCATTCTAAAGAATAATGCGCTGTAGATATCCACAACCAGACATCCTCTCGCTTCCAAGAAAATTACAGCTTTCTGGCACCTTCCACAGGTTCTGTATCTGCCAGTACCGATAGGCAATCTGCATGCTCCATCCCCAAGGCTGCAAAGCTTAGAAGAAGTGAGACACCTGTCCCTTGCTGTCCCATGGAGTTAGCAGAGCTAAGGATTCTGTCCTGACTCACTGGCTGTGCTCTCCAAACAGAGGATCAGAGCATGTAGGGTGACCACCCAATGTTACCGGAGTAAATGTCCGACATAGCGAGAATTCTCTGAGTCCTCGATGGCATGTCTAGATTGCTAAGCTCACTAGGTCTCTGCCCCTTCAGAAGACACCATTCCAATGTGAGGTCAGAGGTTTTCTTACATTACCTGAGTCAAAACCCAAGCCAGATATGGATATGCGAGTCAAGACCTCAGTCTGTGAGCTGTGGCCTTTCAGGATGTTGCTCATGGTGTTAGGTAGGGAAGACTTAATAGGGAAAAGCTGGGTCACCAGAAGGCTTTGCTTTTGTTTTTAGAAATGGGGTCCCACTATGGTGCTCAGGCTACCCTCAAGTTCCTGCTCTCAGAAGATTCTTCCACATCTGCTTCCAGAATAGCTGGGACTGCACAGCACCACACCCGCCTGGAGAACAGTCTTTTATGTCTTTGAGGGCTTGTGGTCCATCAGAAGGGAAAGGCTTCCCAGTGTTCTGCCTGCTGCCATTCTCTGCTACTTTCGGATCAGGTTGCTTTTAAGACAAGGTGTGTGTTCCGCACAAAAAGTCCCTGCCAGGCAGATCTCAGAATGATCTTGCAAGGCCTGCTCTAATCCGCGCTGGCTTGGACCAGCTCATGCCACAGAAATGTGGTCAGGTTACCTCTTGACAACCTGTTTCCCTCTATCTGCAGTCTCTTGTGTTGGTACTTGGTCCCAGGATTCTGAATCCTGTAACAGAGTGTGAAGCTATTCCCAGGGAATGACAAATGTCAGTGGAAAACAAGCCGTTCATCTAGCTGTGCAGCCCTGAACTGTCATTTTTGTAAGCTGTAAGACAGGGATGCTGCTCATCCAAAAGGTGAAAGCACACCGCACCTCACTGGCTGGGATCTAGATTAAGAGAGGATGAAGGGAAGCGGCCACAAAGAACCCTCTGTGCGGGGAGCTTTGCAGGAAAGCCACTGGGGGCTCCATTTCATGCTAACTGTGACAGTGGCTTTGACTTTATTCTCTTGGAATTATTTGTATGTTTGAGTTCAGTTTGTTTTGTTTGAAACAGTATCTCCTTGTGGCCAAGATTAGCTTGGAACTCACAATTCTGCCTCAACCTCTGAGTGCTGGGATTATAGGTCCAAGCCAGAAAGCTGACATCTTTCATTTGTCTATCTCAAGATTCACAAATCAACAGAGTGTCAGACACTCCCAGGTCACCCTTACCAGCAGCTGCCTTCACTTTCTTCCCACCTATCCTCCTTCATAGACTCCGCCACACCCCCTCTTTAGTTCAAGGATTGTCCTCATTCCCCTTCATGAGTCCTCCATGGTTCAGCTGCGAGTCTTCCATGGTTCAGCTGCAAGCCCTGCATGCCTCAGCCGCGAGTCCTGCATGTTTTAGCTGCCAGCTGTCTGACATGGGCATCTTGGCACAGAAGGCCAGGGGTCACTGATTATCATCAGATCCCAGAGGGGGTGAGAAGAGAATAGTTACACCAGCTCCTTCCTTCCTTCAACCCAGAGTCGTGATTGCAGACTGGTAGAGGGGACAGAAGACCAAATCTGAACTCTGCCCCAGGCCAGCCTGGTGCTATCACACAGGGCACCTTGACCCTTCCCTTCACTCCCTTCTGTCAGACAAATCATCACTACACAAATGCTGCACATTCTCTCTCACATAGAAGCTGAAAACCTGTATTGCCGAAAATGGTGTTGGTCACTCAGAAGTAAAGGAAGGAAGCAAGGTCAGTGGTGTCTGAGAAGGTGAGGGTAGGGAAAGAAAGAAGATAGATCACAGACACCAAAATATAGGTAGCCAGGAGTCATGAGTTACTCTGTTCCACCTCACAGAAACATAGTTACAGCCAACAACGACTTAACATATACTTCAAATTACCCAGTACCAAAAAAATAACAAATGTCTGAGGTCAGAAATGACATATATTTACAATGTATTCTGTAAATATGTATAAAAGCTACAGAACTTAGATGCAAGACTAGACTTGGATCCTAGTTCAGTCTAGTTTGGTGTCTTAATCAAGGGAAATATAAAACTAGAAATTATAGTGACCATCTTGTGCCCGCAAGGGGAACCAGTTAGCATAGAGTAGTCTCCAAACTCGAAGGGGTGCAGCCGGAATGTGCTGAGAAGTTGCCAGGTCCTGCCGGCTTTTCAGTTTAGCTCCTTCATCTGTCTGAATATCTAATGTCTTGATTGGACTGTGAGCTCTCTGAGATCAGAAACTATCTATCATTTTCTACATCTTTCCATCCTAACCCGGAAAACCTGACGCAAAGCGCAGAGAATGCTCTTTGTTGAAATGCATTAGATCCAAGCCTATTTAGGCTAACGGCATCTATCTCCCCTGACCACCGCCACTCATCTGCCCTTCCAAATCCGCTCTAACAGTGACGATGGTGACGCTGTTCTTGGAGGTGATAATTTCTTAGATGCTTCCTTCTCTGGAGGAGCTTGCCTTGTTTTATTACAGCAGAATAGCAGAATCATTTTCCCCATTAGAAGCATGCTTCCTCTTTTTAGCAACTTGACAGCCTATTGTTTAAGCCTGGTGGGGAGAAAAGGCCAGAAATAATTTACAGAGGAAATTTGGCTCAGGTGTCTTCCCCAGACGCTTATTGGTATCCTGAGACCATCCAGAGAGGTAATTCACATAAACATATGCACATGCAACAGAATTTCAGTGGGTTTTTGTGCTTCTACAGGGTGTTCAAATACTAACATTTACCATCTGGTCTGCCTGGGCGGCTGGGTGCGGTGCCTGCCCAGCGTGTGGGTTCACTCTGCAGTCTTCAGGCTTTTATAGAACCTAAGCACTGTGCTAGGCACGGAGGAGATGAAATGGAAAACAGCACCTTTCACCCTTAAAAAGGAAGTCACGGGCTACAAGAAAAGAATTGCGCAATGATACAGCGAAGCAAAACTAAACTTGCTGAGTGAATCTGGCAGTGGGGTACAAGGACATGGGGAAGGATCCATGCATGAAGTCAGCCTGGGCAAGATGAGGACCTGCTCACACTGCCAATACCCCAGAAAAGAAAACGTTCAGAAGGCAAGAGAAGGAACTCAGGGCTTTTCCACTATAAACCAAAGGAATGCAGGAGGGAGCCTCACAGGAGCAGCTGGGAACGGAGCAAGGGAATCAAGAGAGGGAGGCCATGGCATTCCAAGGACAGGCATGAGCATGGGCATTAACAGTAGAGACAGTCTCTGAGTTGGGCTCACTTGTAGCCATGACATTTGGCATTTTAGAAGTCACATATGTGTATAAATGTGAAATATTTGTAGAATGTGTGTATATGCTAATTTTCAGTTTTTCTCATTTCAAATGTGAAATGCAGAGGCTGTACACTGACTGATGGGGATAATGCATAGTCTGTAACCTGCCACCAGGCAAATTTCCCTACTGACAGTGTTTCACCCCATACTACTTAATAGCTTGACAGAGTCTAAAATCACCAAGGGGTGAGCCTCAGGGAGTGTCTGGGAGGGCTTTCCTACATTAGGTTAATCTGGGCAAAATGGCCCACCTTAAATGTGGTCAACACCACTCTGTGTACTGAGGTTCTAGAATAACTAGACCAGAAACAGAAAGCAGAAAGCACACTTCTCTCTTGCGCGCGCGCGTGCTCTCTCTCTCTTCTCTGCTTCCTGACTAGATTCAATGTGACCAACTGCCTCCCTCGCCCCCATGATGGACTGACCATACCTGTAACTGTGAGCCCTGACCAGTTGCCTCAAACCCCACCCCTGCCCCCAGGCAGCTGGTCCCTGAAACCGTGAGCCAAAACAGCCATTCTTTCTTAAGTCCTTTGGTTAGGCATTTTGTCCTAACAAGTAGAAAATAACCAACGCACACCCCGTTGCCTTATTATTTATAATCCAATCATGTGATGCCATCATCAATTTGCCTGAAAAATTAATGCTGATATAGTTATTTTGTCTAATCTACAGCCATGCTTCAATTTTGTTACATGGTCTTTTACAGGATTATTTTCTTCTAGTAAACAATTCAGTGTAGGACCAGGTATTACATTTAATCGCTATGGTAAACTTTTATCGTTCTTGCTAATTGGCGCATAATGACAAGTGTTTTTAATTGGTACAAAGAATTACACACATTTATCTGCTAATCTTTAAATACATGGGCGCTTGAACATCAACAGAGAATCCTGCCAAAACCTTGCTCCCTGCTCCAGCAGTATCTGCCTCAGCTGGACACTTGGCAGCTTAGAATCAAGCACACACCCAGGAGATTCACTTGACATTGAAGTCTGTGAAGCAACCACATCCTTCCCTAAGAAAAAGGCCAGTTCAGGGCTGGAGAGATAGCTCAGCAGCTAAGAGCACTATTCAATTCTCAGGACACACATGATGGCTCACAACTGTCTGTAACTCCAGTCCTGGGGGACGGCTTCTGACCTCTGTGGGCACTGCATACACTTAGTGCACATAAGAAACACATGCAGGCAAAACATCCATACATAGAAAATAAATGATTTGAGAGAGAGAGAGAGAGAGAGAGAGAGAGAGAGAGAGAGAGAGAGAGAGAGGCACCCATCTGAGACCATCAGGCTGAGAGCTTAGGGAGAGCTGGTTTCACAGTTTCATCACCTAGACAGCTCTACACAATGAAAAACAACAAGCAGACCATGCTTCGGTGTAACCTTGATCTAAACAAACTGAATCACAGGGAAAGCACTCTTCCTCCCACTTTCCTAGCCACAGAACAGGGGTGTGGAGTTAAACACCTTGCATGGCTGCAGGGACCACATGTGGCAGCACCAAGAACTGAACCCAAAGCTTCAGAGCAAAAACATTTTTGTCAGAGTTTCAGTGAGTTTCTGTTAAGGCAATTCTGTTTCTCTGCTCTAGTTCTGAGATGGTTGAGCCACCTTCTGACAATTGATCAGATTGCATTTGAATTCTGATTCTAAGATAGAAAAAAAAACAAAGAAAGGAGGGAAGACCAAAGGAAAATCACAACATTTTGTAATAAACTGTTATTTTCATTATTTTCATTCTTTTTTATTTTTATTTTATTTTTTAGGATTATTTTTATTTTATGTGAGTGTGTGTGTGTTTGTGTATGTGTGTGTGCGTGCGCACTCATGTATACCATTTATACATCACATGTGTGCAGGTACCAACAGATGCCAGAAGTGTCCATCAGACCCTCTTGAAAGTGGAGTTATTGGTAGTTGTGAGCCACCTAATATGGGTGCTAGAAATTGAACTCAGGCCTGCCAGGAGAAGAACAATTACTTTGGCTTGTAAGTCATCCTTACATACACACACACACATACACACACACACACACACAAAGAGAAAGAGAGAGAGCACTATTCTTTTTCTGAGATGGTAATGTAAAGGGTTTTCTGTAACTGGGGGTTTCTCTCCTGCCTGCCAGTTCCTGAATAACCACTCTGAAGCTTACTATCAGTTACAGTTGTTTGGCCAATAGCTTAGGCTTCTTACTGCTAGCTCTAACTATAAATTAACCCATTTCTATTAGTTTATATTCTACCATGAGGCTCATGCTTGTTACCGCACATCTTGCTTCCCTAGTGGTTACGGGGCATCTGACTTTGCCTTCTTTTTCCCTGTATCTTTGCTTGGATTTCCCACTCAGCTCTATTCTGCCTGGCTATTGGCCAAATCAGCTTCTTTATTAACTAATGGTAATAAAAACATTCACAGCATACAGAGATACATCCCACATCACTTTTCTAAAACTGATTTTCTTCAGCTGAACTTCTGAATCATCAAAGCTGAGAATCTACTATAACCATGTGACGTTTACAGTGAAACCTAGAAGAAAAAGGGTTAGGAGCAAAGTACGTCAGGAAGGGGGAGGGCCGAAACTGATGGGGGAGGGACTATACGTGACCTTCCCAAGACGACTTGCATTCATATTACAAAACCAAAAGAAGTTCGGCCAGAAACATTACCCCAGATTGGGGTGTCTGCCCTGGAGAACAAGATAGAGCAACAGATAGGCTGTATTTCTTCCACTACTCATGTAGACATGCCGTTGCTCCCTGGAGCTCTGTGAGATTTGAGGGATTTTTGACCAATGGTGGTACCCTGTCCTCAGGAATGTAATCATCCAAAACTAGGTAAGGCTTTCACCAAGTTCTCCAGGATTCAGGGCAAATGGACAGCCCCCAATGGAGAGTAAGGAGTCTTTTTTTTTTAACTCAGCAATATATCCCAGAATCAAAGGACATGGATCTGAGAACCAAGGAGATGTGGTCTGGGGTCCCAGCATGTCTACTCATTCGCATGGTTCTGGGCAATTCTATCCACTTCTCCAGGCTCCATCAGAAGCCAATAATAATAATAATACTATCTCACAAGCTGTTGCCAAGATTCAGGGACAAAGCTATTATATGCAGCATTTTTCTAATGTTCTGACCCCGAGGACACATTCTCAACTAGAAGGTACCAGCATCTGCATAGACACCTCATCTGGGTATCCCTAATGGAAAGGAGGTGAAGTGAACCCCTGGGTGTCAGGAACATGTGCCAAAGAGAACACTGAGCAGGAAAGCAAAAGACTTCACCTGGTAATGGCACTTTGGGGACACAGCCAGGTCCAGTCGACCCTGCAGCAGCAAGTAGAAAGCCTCAGTACTTCGCCTGCTAGGACTGGTGCCACCCCCAGGTTTCCAGACAGTGTATTCCTGAGGCTCAGGTCTGGCCACTAGTCAACGTTTTTCTTTCCACACTAACAATAAAAGCTTTGATTTTAAAAATGCCTTCAAACAGTTGGCTAAAATTGCTTACATCATTCTGGCCAGCTTTATCTTTCTCAATCCTTATTCCAAATATTAAAAAAAAAAGAAAAAGACTGAAATGTCTTGTGGTTTATTCCCCATAATGGAATGATATCCCTAGAATATAAACAAAGAGAAAGGCCCAAAGGCACTGTGCTGTTAAATCAGCTGGTAGGCCAGGAAACATAAACTTTGCCTCCAGCCCTTAGGCAAATGGGAACTGTAGATGATCTCAGGATGTCCGGTGAGAGATTACTACCCAAGGTTTCCCAGTGGGCTTTGTTACACTTTTGGAGGTGTGGAGACCTATTTACCAGGACTCCCAAGAGAGGTTCCTTGTGACCCAAAATTACTACCTAATTATCTGCTAGGGTCAGGCAAACAACTAGTCAGGGCTAAATTCCATAGAGCTGTGTGCCTGCCCTCTAGACCACAATGAGGTGGGGTGGAGGGTAGGGGATCCCCCATTCTCTTTCTGCTGACCACAAGACTGCAGATCATTCTTAGGCTTGTTTTTGGGAGGATTTTGTTTGCTTGTTTTTTAATCTTCACTCTGTAGTTACACTGTTATGTCTCTGCAGCTATTCAACCCTCTCTTTTCATACAGGGTCGAAGTTTAGCCTTGAGCACCAGCTTTCCAGTCCCTTCTTTTTCAGTTCAGGAACTTTGGAGGGAACTGCTAGAACTCTGAGGTCAGAGCTATTAACATTGTCAAGAATGCATTTTCCAGAGGGAAAGCTGGGCTTGTAACTGCACAGCAGGAGAGACTGGAGAAAGAAGATGGTGTTCTGTGACCTCTGTTCTCCCAGCTCAGAATGTGAATGGGTTTTATTTAATTAAGCCTAAATAATACAAAGCACTTGCTGAAGCTGAAATTTAAAAGCAAGATGTGACTATCAGAGAGATGAGCAAGGTGGCCACTAGGCAGACTCGGAAGAACCTTGTTTTAGGTACACCCCTTGGGAAAGACCCCACAATCCCCAAGACCCACCCTTCTTCTTTTCTTAGAAGAATCATCTAGAAAACCCAGTCTATTCTGATCATGCCAACCTCCACTCTTTGCTTTGTGTCGCTGATGCACAGGCCCTGCTTTCCCTCAGGACACTGCTGCTTAGTCTCAGATGACCCTACAGGTTGAGCCAATTTCCCGCTAGGAAGATATCTTCTTAATCTCAGATGACCCTGTAGGTTGAGCCGATTCCCGCTAGGAAGATGTCTTCTTGCTGAATAGATGAAACTTTAGTTACTGGCCAGTTTCAGACCCAGGGCCTCCCAAACCATCAGGAAATCCAGGGTTATGGGAAGTCAATCTCTTTGAAACTTGATTCCTCTGAACTTCAGAGTCTAAGGCGAAAAGAAAGCTGGGCAACTTCTCCACGGTGCTTCCTGGGGCTGTGATTTGCAGCCCTGGGTAAAGTTAGTCCTCTTCCGGACAGGGCCCTTTGTCCTCTCAACTGTCAAATGGTCTATGAGGGCAGGAAACCCAAAGTCAGCTTCCACTTGGAGCAAGCATAGGAGTTGACGCATTCAGCAAGAAGGCCAAGGCATATATTTCATTTACACTTGACCTGTTCTTCCTCTATTCCCATGGATTTTCTTAATTTTTTTTCACCTCTACAATTCCAGAGACAGCTCAAGGTTCCAGGAGTGTTTTTAAAAAAAGCACAAACTCAGATGACCACAGATCCTTGGCACCCCTCCCAAAGCTGCAGCTTGAGGTAGTCACAGCCAGTATCAGGGGTGGGAAGAGTACAAAGGGAGGCTTGCAGAGACTGTGTCAATGAGAAATTTCTACACTCTAAAAGCAAATCCTTAGTATGCAAAGCAATGCTCTTTAAAAATAAAAACAATTCTTTAAAACAGTTTATTAGTATCTACCAGCAAAAATTTTAAATATAATAGTATCGTCAGGTTTATAGATTGAGAATTTAACAACAACAAAAATGTGTTGCATGCCTTTCAGATGCAGGACTATGGTAGGCAGCACTGATCTTCAGAC
>JAQHUG010000172.1:233097-273298 GCA_028555095.1 Dicrostonyx torquatus | reverse complement strand
ACCTGGGCTTACTCAGCTCAGACGTTGAAGCAGAGTAATTGAGCTAATCGATATGTATATTAAATGTGACTGTCAGTCTTGAGGCTTTTCAGATCTTACAGAAGACTTCACAAAAGACCAAAATTGGAAAAAAAAAAAAAAAAAAAACAGATTCAAGGTCAGCCTCAATGCTCCAAATCCACTAGAGAACCAGCCTCGCAAGGGCCAGTGTAGGACATCATGTCTTAGTTTAGCAGAGGCAGTGCAGCGTCTCAGGTAATGAGACAGACATCACTGCAGCTGGGACAGGCAATGCAGTCGTCACAGAGAATGCTTACACTCGGGCTTCCTCAGAAGCTACTGTTGAAGCCAACTGCAAAGAAACCAATGCCAGACAATAAGAAACAAAATGAAGACAGAAGAACCATTCACCCTAACAACTGGTCTCCCCCCAAAACCTTCTGTTTGTTTAGTCACCCACTCCCTGGGGTGATCTCTCAGACCAGACAAATGCAATGCAAATACAGCTGGGAGATTCACTGATCCTCAGGTTGGGGACATCCCAAAGGTCACTAGAAAATCATCCCATGGGTTTAAAAAAAAATGCTAAACCAGCATGTCTAGAAAGGATAGGTATGCATTTGTATGGGGTAAATGCTGGCAAATGGTGAGCTTTATGTAAGCCGGTGACCAAACACATCAGACATCAAGGACAAGGAGGGGAAATAGAAACTGTCCAAAGCCAAGCTTAATGAAAGCCCAAGGGCATTCATTATGCACATCGCCCCAGCAATAAATACTCCAGGAGTAAATCAAATGGAGGACACTGCCGAGGAATGAAGAAACAGAGTAATCAAGGGGAAAAGAGAGTCATATGCTTTGCTTGGTGCAAAGCCATCTGGAACACACCAGAGGAGGGTGAATCAGCCCAGGATAAACGGAATGTACAAGTCTGAGGATAGCCAGAGATTGCCCAAGTTTTTCAGAGGAATGATAAGCAAAGTCCAGCAGGATAATGGGAAATAAATCAGATACCCATGGAAAGAGAAGTCGGGGCAGGGAACGAGAGGTACAAAGTGACAAGGCCTTTGTGAATAACAGCACCAACCAGCCTGAGCTGGTGGAGTTTTTATCCACATGATAATCCAGTTGATGTGCTAAGTGTTAATAGACATTAAGAGAGTTGGGCCTTCAGCAGGTTCAGCCAGTAGCAGCCCTCCCGACCTCTTGGTGGGCCCCGGGGTTCCGAAGGGTACAGTCTTCTTCAGGGATCTTGAAGACTGAGAAGCAAGTCAGAATCAGACTCACTTGATCTATGAGGAGACAAGGATGGAAGCAAAACCTGGCTGAGGATGGCGATTCTAATGACCTCGGGGTAGTGAAGGTCACTGCAGATCAGAGGCAGTGTTCCTGCACCACGTTTCTGGTGTCAGGCCCGCTGCGATCTGAGCATAGCTTTCACGTGAGTCTGCACAGAGCCAAACATGATGAGGTGAACCACACGGCAGTTTCTAACCACATATTAAAATAAACCATCCACCACGGGGCTTCTAATGCACACCTGAAATTGGGCTAGAAGTTTTAGATACAGCAATTCCAACTCCGTAACACATATGAAATTAGTATTACTACCATAAGTTGTTAATAAGAACTAATAATACAATCCCGAGAACCTAGACAACAGAGAGAACCCTAGGAGAGGCACACATGGATCTAATCTACATGGGAAGTAGAAAAAGACAAGATCTCCTGAGTAAATTGGGAGCATGGAGACCATGGGAGAGGGTAGAAGGGGAGGGGAGAGGAAGGGAGGAGAGCAGAGAAAAATAAATAATTAATTAGCGTAAACAAGAATAAAGCCTTGAGAAGACTTAAAAAAAGAACTGGGAATAATAAGAGGAACAGTGATAACAGGAATTATCAATCGAGCACCATCCACATGTTTTAATGGCTATTAATTCATTTCATTCCCATATAACTCTGTGAAATTGAAACAATTACTAACACAGTTTGGGGCACTGAGAAAGTGATGGAACTGGGACTGTGCCCTCACTCTGAACCATCTGATGTACTGTCCTTAAGGCTGAACACCCTGGGAGATGCCCCTACCTGAGTGGCCATAAAACCCATGCACTTGTCTTTGAACCCTACACCACCCAACCTCTTGAGTACGTTTCCAATATTTAGATATACAAATTTAAGACTCCCTTACAGGAAAAAAAATCTATAAAACCACTGTAACTGTCACCCTTGGCCTTGAAGTTAGCTGCACAGATTATGTATGGTACAGGTAAATCTAAAATAAATAAATAATGAATAAGGCCTGCTGTTGGGTTAGCCAACGCACAGCTGTTTAACACAGAGTACAATGTTCACAAGCTACAGCCAGCTCCTATTGTTTGCTCCTTGGTATCTTATCTGCATGTTTGGGGGTGTTTGGCATTTGCCCCCACATTTGGCGTGCACAGCTGCAGAAGTCCTGGCCTTGAGAAGAAAAAAAAACTACATCCTTCAAGATTAGAAAGGCAGGTTACATTATTTTTCTTGTATTGCAAAACAAGAAAGCACAGGCATGGGAAGAGGGCCAGGTTATACCCAGAAGCACAAACGATCAGCTGCTGAAGTGAACAGTGAGACTCAAGCTCCAGCTACAACCCCACCCTCGTGGCTGTCAATCAGGAATGCACAGGCAGGGCCAGGAGGTGAGAGCATGAGACGTGCTCTCCAGCCTGCCAGAATTCTACCTCTCAGTGGGCATAAGCTCGCAGAAGCGAATCATTTTTATCTCTTATCAATTCCTGCCCCTTTAAGTTAGATTTCAGGCAACAGGAGCCACATGACACAGGATTGTCACTGGGGTTTTCTCACAACAGAAATGAGTTGGTTTCTAAGATACTGAAAACAGACAACTCACACGTACACAAATGGCAAAGACCTAAAGTCCTGTATCTTCTCTAACTTTCTGTATTACCAGCAGCCAGGCCCTAGAACATGAGCTAGTTTCTCCACTGAGAATCTGATACCTCCATCATGAGGCTCCCACAGATTGGGAGAGCATCCTCAGACCGTTTCCGCTTACTAGGAACCAAGGAATGTGCTTCCAATACGCACAATCCAGAAGATTCAACATGAAAACAAGTTTGGTATTCTCCAAATACTTTTGTGTAGTCCGGAGTATCACTAAGATTCAAAACCAGAAAGAACCAGAAGCCGAGCAGGCATCACAACTAACTCCAGACTTTTGGTCACCTCTGGGGTAAAAGACTCAACAAGGAGGTCCATTTGTTCTCTTAGAGGACACATCGAACAAACTGACTCCCGTGCCCATATCCATATACCATCCATCCGTCCACACCAGTGTCAAACCACCCTCTCCCCAGCTGTGGGATCGAAGTACCTACACTTAGGGATGACGAGACTCTAACTTGCCTCCGGGTGAGCGCCTTAGCAGATTTCCTCCTGCAAATGGTGCCAGAACAACTGGCTATCAAGCTCCTATAGTGAACACGATGATGGCCAAGGTGCTTAGGCGTTCAGATAAGCCTATCACCGACGCACACCAAACTACCTTCAAACTTGTGGGTTTAAGACAAGAAGCAAGCATTATGCCCTAAAGTGTGGAAGGGCAGAAGTCTGGGAACACCCCCATTGCTTCTGTTTCTGGCTCAGGGACTCCAGTGAAGCTGCCACCATCTAAAAGCTGTAGGGAGGGGGCGGGGAAGGTGCATTCAGGTCTTCCCTTCCTGGGGGTGATTAACTGAATCTATAGCCTTCTTTTGAGGGAAATTCTCATGCTCACCCACAAGTTAAAAACTGAAAATAATCAATCGATATATTGGTTACTTTTCTACTCATGTAATCATCTACCCAATAAAAACCTGCGGAAGAGATGAAGGGTTTTAGGTGACTGACTATCGTGGCAGAAGAGGTTTGATGAGGGCGACTGGCTTCATGGCATCAAGGAGCATTGAGGCTACTTGCTCGTGTCTTGCCATCTAACAGGAAGAGGACAGGGGAAGAGGACAAAACATAGAGCTGTCTATCACCCTCAAGTCCCACCTCCCAGAGACCTACTTCCTCCGGAAGGTTCCATCTCCGGAAGGATCCCCAACCCCTCTGAAGAGCATCAGCAGTGGCCCTCCGCTTTCACTTAAGGATCAGGGACGCAGGCCTGTTCAGTCCGGCGGCACCCTGAGCAAGACACCAACAGGGTGGGCCAAACAAGCTCCCTGGAGCCAAACTCGAGTCATCTTCAAAGATCTCTTCAGAAGTGTGAGCAAGCATTTAAAGACCACACACAAGGAGCAGCACAAGTAGGAGGGCAGGATCAGCCAACCTCTCTCTGTGTGAAAGCCACAGAGTAAATATCTTAGGTTTCACGGGCTAGAAAGGCACTGTAACCACTACATGTTCTGGCAAGGAGAAGGAGGCCACAGATGATACACAAATACACAAGCATGGCTGTGCTCCAAACCTACTCACAAAACCAGCATTGGGCAAGTTCTGCACCACAGACCAGCAACTGCCAGACCCGATATGAGGCATAGAGCTGCTCAAATCCACTCAGAGAGGCTTTCTCTGGCGAAATAGCTAGAAAACTTTACTAAACATACGCATATGGTTTATATAAATAATATTTAAACGTCTCCTTTTGGGAAATCCTGAGATTGTATTTTTTTTTTCCACCCCAGCTAATGACTAGGTGTTCAAGCTCTCAGGCTAAGTTAGGTCCTTGACTTCTTAGGAGGCAGATAGTAGCTTAAAGCAATAGTTTCTCCAGCCTCTGGGTGGGAGGGGAAAGGACTTGGACAGGGGAGGTTTTAGTTCTGCCCAGATCCATGTTCCATCTACAGCTCAGCCTCAGAGAATAGAGCTGACAAGGTCTGACCCTGTCCTCACCAACGTGGATTCTATCAGACACATTGGAAAACGGGAGACCCCGGGGACGGCCAACAGAAATGCTGCAAGAAGACAGGCAGTTGCCCAGCTTAGAATTCACCCTCTTCCACTTTACACACCACAAACAGGTCTTTTATTGGAGATTTGATCTCCAAACCAAACAGATTCCTGGTTTGGGTTTTGCTTTCAGTCATTTTGTTGATTCAGGCCAAGCACTCTGCCTCTTGAGCCACACCCTCAGCACCCAGACAGGTTTCTGAAAGACGTGCTATACTGCATGCGTGAGCTTGAGAGGCACAGCTGCTCCTCTGCTACCTCCCTGAAGAAAACAGCAACTCACCCTCTGCCAACAAGGCCAGCCGGCAGGAGCCTTAAGTCCAGCAAATCTTCATCTCCTCTAAAATAGTGCCCATTGATTGTCCACAGTAAACACTCCATGTCCTGATCCACTCTCAAGTGTACTGACTGAAACTTATTTACTGTCGCTCATCATCATCAATCAAGGATGTAGTGCTCTAAAAGCCACCAAGCAGCCTCTGCAAGCTTGCAGTTCAAAAACTGAGAGATGCCCTGGCTTCCAAATGAGGGCCAAGACTTCTGCTAAACACCCCAATAAGCAATAATACCAATAAGCAGGCAATAGGAGCTCTCTGCGGCTAAACACTGAGAAGACGGGGGGGGGGGCACTTTGTCCTGTTTCTACTTCAGTCACTGAAGTATGTAAAAAGAAGAAACATTGTATCTAACAGCTATTTCAGATTGTTCAAAGAATAGGGTAAATCACAACTTTTGGCCTCAACCCACATAATACAACCTCTGAACTGTGTTGTGACCACCACTGTGAGCCACAAGGCATGCCAAGCATCCACAATGAGGTAAATCTAGAATCCTGATTTCAATCAATTGGTGCAGACTCTTCCCCGTCTGTCTTATCCCCAATCTCTTTCTTACATGACTACTTTTTTTTCCAGCTACATCTTCATTTCAGACTTCCAAAATAGCGTCCTCACTATCCTTGCTGAAGGGAGGGT
Organism: Dicrostonyx torquatus; assembly: GCA_028555095.1. Lineage (NCBI taxonomy): Eukaryota > Metazoa > Chordata > Mammalia > Rodentia > Cricetidae > Dicrostonyx > Dicrostonyx torquatus. The sequence continues at coordinate 267,389 of JAQHUG010000172.1, read as the reverse complement.
CAGAGGTTGAACAATGGCTCCTTATGCTGCATCCTTTTATGTTATGTTCCCAGAGAGACAGGGATGGTGAGGAGCCTTCCATACGTCACATTAACTCAAGGTAGAAGCTCATCTTCCTGCCCCTCTTTTTCCCAGACACCATTTGTCTTAAACACATTCAACAGCCTAAGCAAAGTCTTGAACCTGTCATGCTCCCTCTGAGCCTGCCCCTATAGCAGGGCACTCGGATTTCAATATAGATCAAAATCATCTTCAGGGCACATAGAAACTTATCGCTGGATCTGACTCAGCTAGCCTCAAATAAGTTCTGAAAGATTACATTTCTGTCTCCAAGATGGCATGCCCATAGACTTGGGGGTCATATACTGAGAGGTGCTGCCTGGGTATTCTGAGCACTGGGTGCTCTGATAGGCTCATGGGCACTTCACAGAAGTAAATGGTTATGTGAACTGACCACATCGGTTTCATCAGGTAGAAGCACAGCTTACCTGCTACTGGACCCAGGGCTGGGAGCTGAGAAGTTAAGTCAGTAGATGATGAAGTCCGAACAAGACCATTGGGAAGCAATGAGGCTTGTGACCCCCAACTTAAAGCTAGAACCTGGTGACCCATTCTTCACTGCCTGACTCTTCCTTGTATGTGACCACAGATGAGTAGTTTCTTCTCTTTTATAAAACAATGTTAGAAATCATAGTTATAGCCTTGGGAAGCCACTGCAAGACTTGGATGAGGTCATCTATACAAATCCTATGAAGTACAGTATTTGGAGGATTTCAAATAGGTTAATTGTAAATGCTCAAGTTTCTAACTTCAGCACATGGCCGTAACCTGGACTATTAAGGAAAGGCCTGGATGCAAAGCTTAGCCTAGATTGGATAAGCAGTCTATGTAGGGAAATAAAGGTAAGAAATAACTCACTGGACAAAGGCAGAAGATTTGCAGCATAGTTTTCTGCTCTATGCAGAATCAAGTATCTAAAATGTTGCGGACACTCACTCACTGGAGGTGACATCACATAGCCAGGGTTCAGGTACGTCATTCAGGTGCTGGGGGCTGAGGATAAGGAGCCAGACTGCTGCTAACATCAGAATGACCAAAATACAGTGGTGCCACTCTAGGAGCTGATGGTGTAAAATGGGCCCATATTATGGAGTAGAACTAAGCACACAGGTAAAACTAAAAAAGATTGGATGAAGTAGCACTTGATTACAATTACCTCCTGTGCCTGGGGAGGCTGAGGCAGAAGGACTGTGAGTTCCAGGCCAGACTGAACTATATAAAATGAAGCATTTTGAAAGAAAGAAAGAAAGAAAAAAAGAAAAGAAAGGAAGGAAGAAAGAAAAGAAAAGACACTGAGAGTGAAGAAACCTAATGCAGGACATCCTTCTGTATATGTGTTGCTTTTATTGGGTGATAACAAAGCTGTTTTGGCCAATGACTTAGCAGAGTAATACCAGGTGGGAAATCTGAACAGAGATATAGGGAGAGTTGGCGGAGTCAGAGAGACACCATGTAGGAGAAAGACACTGAAGGAGAAAGATGCTGCCAGAACCTTACCAGTAAGCCACAGCACCATGATGAAACACAGATTAATATAAGTGGATTAATTTAGAATATAAGAGCTAGGTAGGAACACATCTAAGCTATTGGCCAAGCAGTGTTGTAATTAATATAGTTTCTATGTCATTATTCGGATCTGGGCAGTCAGGAAATGAATGAGCAGCCTCAGTTTACAAAATGGTACCCACCACCTGTCATGAATCCACATAAGACCTTAAAAAAAAGGCTTTAGAATAAAAGAGAGAGAAAAAGGGTTTCTAGATCCACAAAAATGGGAACCAGGTGCAGTTTCTTGGTAGCTGCATTTTTTTCAGATAGTCTCTGTTTGCTGGTGGTGAACAAAGGCACAGCTCCTTTAAGAGAAGGCTTCCTGACTCAACATTAGCAGCAAGAACTGCAGCTTCTTCAAGAGACAGCTCTGGTTCTTTCAGGAGGGCCTGCACTTAAATGGGGTTGTGAGCAATGTGTTGCTAGTTGCTTAATGGTAACATAGACCCTGGAGCTGGGGTGGTGAACATGGCTAACAGAGACAGTGAACATACTTCTGCCATGTTGGATGGGAAGGAGCCAACAGGCAGGACTGCAGAGTTGGTTCTAGCCATGTCCTCTTAGCATTAGAAAAAAATAATAAAAGGTGTTCCTGGTCAGAAAATGATTACAGATATGCAATGAAAACAGATTCAGACAAAAATAAACTTCTGAATGAGTCACAGTGTGTCTAAAAAATGTATATAGGTTTGGGAGAGAGAAAAAGAATATAGACACGATTACAGACAGTCATAGAGTGAAGGAGTAAAGATAATAAAATAAATATTAAAATGTAATAGAGTTAAAAATAAGCCATGTAAAGATGGATTATACACAGAGAGTCTGGATAATGTATATTATTTTGTTTTCTTAAAATGTTTTGACTGCAGAGAGACATTTGATTCTGGGGGCTGCTAAGTTAAACCAACATAAAGGTATCTTGACTTCAAAATTTGAGTTTAAGGATATGGTACTTGGAAAAGAAGTTCTGCCTTTGTTTCCACAGAAGATGAGAACCTGTGGATTCCTTCCAGGCTAACATGGTTTAAAGAAATAAGATCCTCCCCCCCTCCGAAAGGTCTTCACAAATCCTAAAAATACTTCACCCAACAAACAGCAAGAAGTAGTTTGGAGAAAACTATGCCCAAATTCCCAAAATGATTGCTTATAAATGTTTGTTTTCATTTAAGGAAGATATGATATAGAGATGAATACTTTCCATTGGTATGGATCTTGGTCTATTGTTATAAATTTAAGGTCAATTTTGTTATACTGTGTATATGTAATTCTGCCCTTATTTAAGGTATTATGTTTATAGAGCTCATTTGAAAATGTAATATATAATCAAAAATTACAGATTAATAGTTAGTCATTCATAATAGTCAAACCTGTAGTCATGGTAGTTAGGTTTTCTAGATATACAGAGATATATTTCAGTTAATAGATAATCTTCAACACTTCAAAGAATATGGCATTTAAAATGTTTTAAGAACTTAGACTTTTCACAACAGTGAGACATGTCTGCTTCTGGCAGCACAAACTATTTCAGAGATATTGAAGAGCATTGAAGAAACTTGTTATGGAATTTGACTTTAAAGTGACAAAGATAACCATTTGAGCAAGAAACTGCTCTTGCCTGGACTGCTTGAAAGCATGCTATATAAACTGGACATGCAGAATCCCCAGAAAAATGACTGCTGAACTTGCCAAAAGAAGCTGAGACAGTCCTTCAGGGTTCTTCCTTCTTGAAAGAACTGCCAGACATTCTACAGGTCACAGAAGAAGGCAACTGATGGACTTTGCCAGTACAAGGCAGAACAGATCTTCAAATTTCCTGCTTCATGGAAAAGTCTGCCAGATACTATGGGCCTGTAGGCTAAAGATGGATGTCCCAACATTACAGAAGAACTTTGAATGACTGTCAAGGCAGCCAGATGTCTCTGTCAATTCAGAACTTTGGAAGTTGCTTACAATGCACTTTCTGTTTACTTAGGTAATATTATATCATTCTGGGGTCTTTAAAGAGCTAAAGATATATAGCTATAGTTTTCCTTAATTATGATAAAAGATAAATTAGATATAAAATTTTAGACTCACAATGGTAGGATAGATGAGAGAATATTTTCCTTAATTTGCCAAATGCAAATGGACTAAATATTGTGATTATAATTCTTGTTTAATACCTATTTTGTATATGTAATTTATTATGTTAAAGTTAAAGCTGTCCTTTTTATTTAGACAGAAAAGAGGAGATGATGTGGGCTGTCCTTCTGTATATGTGTTGCTTTTATTGGGTGATAATAAAGCTGTTTTGGCCAATGACTTAGCAGAGTAAAGCCATGTGAAAAGTCTGAACAGAGATATAGTCAGAAAGTAGGTGGAGTCAAGGAGATGCCATGTAACTGCTGAAGGAGAAGGAGAAAGACGCCACCAGAATCTTACTGGTAAGCCACAGCCTAGTGATGATACACAGATTAATAATAAAAATGGGTTAATTTAATATATAAGAGCTAGGTAGGAATACACCTAAGCTATTGGCCAAGCAGTGTTATAATTAATATAATTTCTGTGTGATTATTCAGGTCTGGTCGGCCAGGAAATGGACGAGAAGTCTTTGGTTACAGAAACCAGAATGTGTGTATCCTCTATCCTATTCACTTTGGACTCCTAACAATTCCTATTTCTACAGGCAGTGCACAACAGACCACACAGTCCAAAGCTCCTCCTCTTCCATGAGAATTAGAGTCTGTATTCTGGTAGTCCTTCTATTAGTCTTTTTCCTGTTACTATTGCAAAATACCTAAAGCTAAGTAAGTGCAAAGAAAAGATGCTCATTGAATTAACAGGGTTAGAGACTCAGAACAGAAACATCATAACACCAGCTCTGGTGGGGGCCCTTGGCTGCATCACATCACAGCACATGGTATTACCATGGTGGCACACACAAGAGGGAAGGATCACATAGCAAGACAGGAAACCAGAAAACAATACAAAGAACTAATTGGGTCCCCTGAGAACTTCTACTTCAGGGGGCATGCCTGAGGTATGTCCAAAGACCTCAGGACACCCACTTAGCCTCTGGTCCCACCATCTCTTAACCTTGCCACACTGTGAACCAAACTCCCAACATTTATCCAAACCAGTCTTCTCTGGCCTCTGCTGAGCCACTGCCCAGACCTCCAGGGCTCATCTTTGCTCTTTACCAGGCAGTTTTCCTCACTAGCCCCTAATCTTTTCTTTCTCAGCTGGAATCAATCCCTTGCCTCTTGGCCTATCTTTCTGTCCATGATGAGATCAAATGATGCCAAAGTGTATACACAATAAGGTATATGTCCTGAACTCCTTATTATAGCAGGCAACCAGTGATAATTAATCCAACTTCACAAACTCTTTTCGAATAAGCAATGCTATAATGACTCTCATAAAAGTGATTTTCCTACTCTCACAGTTTTCAGATTGCCCAAATATGGGTAACTTAGCTTGGTTTGCAAATTCCAATTGCTTAGCAATGGCTGCCTGGGGTATTATGCATAGCTTTAATTATTTAATTTTCTTTTTATTGTTTTTTATTATTTTTTAATCTGATAGACATGCATTTTAAAGTTAATAGTCACATAATTCTATGAGGTTTATTATAAAAAGACGGCAGTTTTTATCTCCCCCCCCCCCCGTCCTCCTGAGGTAATTACTTTCTGCCTCTACACTAACACTGGCACTTTCTGTCTTTACCACTTGGTTGCCTTTTTTATTTATTTATTTTTGGTCTTCTAGTTTTAGCCAATATTTAATAACTTCTTCCTATAAAATTTAATATTTTATCTTTTATGTATGCTGCTGGACCCATATACATCTTAATTATAATTTTAAATAGAGCCATATTTGAAATAAAGAGCATTATTTCTGTTTAGATGTTAGTCACAGAGGAACCAGGTAATAACCATAAACATTTGTCTCTCCCTCTACAGGTTTTTTTTCTTTCTGAAATCAGTTTTGGCCTTGCTTTCATTTAGAATTTTCTATGTGTTTATCACTAATCGAATGTCTGATGGTTCTGTAGATGTCTCAGGGTGTTTGATACAAGGGGCAACGCCCTGAGTTTCAGCTTCCTAACCCATTCCACTGTCTAGACTTCCTTCTTGGTGTCTCCCATCACCTGTTCTTCTAAAGGCTCCTTTTGCTTCCAGGTTTTTGTGTCTTAACACTCCCTCCTCCTTGGTTTATACTATTATACCCATGGAGCACAAATACCAGCTCTTTCCTAAGAACTTTCTGGAAAGGAAGTGATTAAGCACTTGGATCTGATGATGTCTTTCCTCTTTCCTCTTGTTCATTTGATATTTTGAATGGCTAGGGTATTTTGGAAGTCCAGGCTGACAGCCATGTCTCCCTAGAATCTGAGAGTCTATTGCTCTATTATTCCTAGATTCTAGCTTTTTTCGTGGGACACTGGAGACATTCTAATTCCATTGCTTTTTATGGTCTCCCCTTCATTTTCTAGAATAGGCTCTTTGCTCTCAATATTCCAAATCCTCACAGTGAGGAAGCCTTTGTGTGGGTCTGTTCCCATCCAGGCTGACAGAACTTGATGGGCTCATCCAGAATGGAAGTGGGTGTTCTTCCTACAGAATTTTCTCAACTCATTTGATTGATGACCTTTCCTTGTTTTTTTTTATCCTTTCTTTAACAACTTTTATTATTCAGATTTAGACCTCTTGAACCAGTCCTTAAATTTTGTATTAGTATCTCATCCCCCCACTTCCTCTCACTTCTTGCCTTTGCTATATTTCAAGATTTGCTCACTCTTAAACTTAGCAATTTTTTGAGCTTTGTCTTCCCATGATATTTTTAATTTCTAAAAATCTAGTTTTTGTCCATGAACTGTTCCTTTTTAAACAGAATCCACTCTTATTTCATGATAGCAATGTTTTTTTCTTGTTTCTTGGAAGATACTAATAATAGACTTAATTATTTTCCCCTGTGCTAGGGACTTCCACCTGCTAGGTAATCACTCTACCACTGAGCTAAAGCTCCAAGCTCCTGTGGACTTAGATTTTTAAAATGTTCGTCTCCTGGCCGAGAATTTCCAAGTTGCTTTGTGTCTTAGCCTCCTCTTCCTCTGTATCTCCCAACCCCCAGGTGTTTTAGAGTGTTTGATTAACTGCTCTTCTTTGAGTTGGGACTGAAAAGCTGATTTTAGACTTGGCTTGCTCTCAAGTATGATATCAACATCCTAAGACATTATCCCTGTATCACAGCAATTGTCTTTCATTCATAGCTGCCAAGAGGATCTAGGGACAGAAATCTCACCGAACTGAAGATGAGTCCCCACCATAGGTTAAAAAAAAAAAAACACAGGAAATCAATAAATAGACAAAACCCAAAACAGGCTAGATGTAGACAAGCTCATCCCTAGATTCCCTGTGGGCTGGCCTTGTCCCTCTACCTGTGACCCACACACCTGTCTGGAGGTTCTTATTCTTTCCAGACTCTCTTCTCTTCCTCTCTTCTCCTGCCTATTTAGAGCATCTTAGTAACTCCCGCTTGCCTGTGGTGTTCTACAGTTCCTTCTTGGTTTCCTTACACCGTACCCTCTTTGCAAGCAGCCCTGTCACCAGCATTTCCTCTGTTACTGTATTTGAGTGTGTTATCTTTTTCCTGCTAGAGCTTGACTATTATATATAGTGAACACAACAGGGCTTGTTTGATGACAGACGCCAAAGGCTATCCCTCACAGTAGATCAGTTATGACAGACCTGCTGCCCACGGGAGGGGCGGCTGTCTTCTCCTAGGTGCTGAGGGACTTCTTCCTACCACATCTATTCAATCAGGGGTCAGCGAGAACAGAATTGCACTTTAAACTTGGAGAAGCCAAAACCACAACTCAAGTAGCACATTTTTCTGGCATAGATGAGGTCATGAGTTTGACCCCTAACACCACAAAAGGAAAGTTTAAAAATTTATACCAGCTCCTGTAAAATTCAATTTGCTTTATAGGTAAGTTTATTTCATTGCAAAACAACATCAATCTTTCAGACACAGATAAGGTAGATAAGTCATGGGTTTTCTTCCGAATTTAGAGTTCAAAGTACTGTCTCCTTCTGAGTACACAGGGATACACGCACATGGCGAGTCCATTGCCTTTTCTTTCTGAAGAGGAGCTCTTGCTCTCAGCTTCTCGCCCAGCTCCACATGCAGAGATTTGCCCCCTTGGAAAAGAACCATGAAATAATCAGTGAATGAGAGCACACAAACACATCACCATCATCCTTGGACAGCAAAGGCCACATAGGAAACCAACTCAGAAAAGTGAAAGCTGCACTTAACAATATTCTGTTCCCTACTGATTCCACAGTTCCCCTGCGAGAAACACCAGGCTCTGGCAGAAACTTGGTGTACAGAGGTCAGAATGTCTTCATCGCACAGCAGGCCCTGGCAGAGCTCCATTAGGACAAGGAGCAGAGGTGCCAGAAAGCCTGATGGCGTCATCACTACTGTCAGGGTTTGATCAGCGGATAAGATTAGAAGTGGGCCTTTCATCTTCAGGTCATGGTTAGCAGCCCTGAGTCAGACCTGGAGCTGCTCCTTGTGGAGATGATGGGAAAGGAGTGGGTGCACTCAGCCCATGCTTCCGAGATGAGGACCACCCTACCACATCCACCCATGCAATGAGCACAGATGAATAGGAGCAGATTCCTGGGCTGTGGGATGGGGACGATGAGGAGGCACGGAAATGCACAGACTCTTCCAAAGAGCTTGGCCCAATAAAACATCAGACAGCCTGAAAACGTCCTTTTCATGCTGGCAGCTCTAGCCAGAGGCCTCCAACGCATGGCAAAGACCCATTCACATCGTACCAGAGATGGGGGCCCCAAAGAGCATTAACACCCTCCCTTGGATGAGGACCTTTGCTTGGACATGTCCTTGTCCTACCTAACACTGAAGATTTCCATCTGCTCACTGTCTTCCAAGCCTTCCAACACCCAAACACTTTCAATGAGCTCTTTTTTTTATACTAACAGGTGCTCACGTGAATGAGTAGCAGCAACAACAAGAAAATTTCAAGTTCTAAGAAGAATCACTCTGCCGGCCTTGCTAAGACAGAGTTCTAAGTAGTCGCTAATATCACCGCTCTCACATTCCCAAGGACATTAGTAAAACGCAGGTGAAGGACAGAGTGTGGCTAATATAACTTGTCTATGTGACAAGAGCAAGACACCGAGCTACCAAGGAGTTCGAGCTAACTAAAATAATGGTCACTCATAATTACAATAAGTAATTGGGTCAGTAAGACAAAATGACATATGTGTGTGTGTGTGTGTGTGTGTGTGTGTGTGTGTGTGTGTGTGTACACACAAAACCCTTTGCCTTTCCTGGGTGTTTTTCCATGGAAAATGAAAGTCCAATCAAACCAGAGATTTGATGTTTACACCAGAAACTAAAATTGTAAACAGCATTTGTCCTCTAAAAACAGGGCTTTAAAAACTGAAAACATAAATTGGGTATGACACACGTGCTTCTAATTCCAGCACTGGGCAGGCAGATCTCTGTGAGTTCAAAGCCAACCTAGCCTATACAACACAGTCCTGGCCAGCCACGGCTGCATACTGAGATGTAAAATCTTTTCCCTGTCTGTAGGAGGAGAGAGCCACTTGTTTGTTCCCAGCCACTTAGCCACAAAATAATCACACAGAAACTATATTAATTAAATAACTGCTTGGCCTATTAGCTCTAGCTTCTTATTGGCTAACTCTTATATATTAATTTAACCCATTTCTATTAATCTGTGTATCGCCACATGGCTATGGCTTACCAGCTAAAGTTTTGGTGTCTGTCTCCAGCAGGGTTACATGGCTTCTCCCTGACACCATCCTTCTTTTCTCCCAGCATTCAGTTTAGTTTTCCCTGCCTACCTCTAGTCTTTTGCCCTATCAGGCCAAGCCAGTTTTCTTTATTAATTAACCAATCTTATTCATAGCATACAGAGGGGAATCCCATATCACCTGTCTGGTGAATCTGTTGCAAACTTTGTAAACAGCATCAGAAAAATATTCTTTATTTGGGAAGAATAGAGAAAAGTGGAAATTAGAGAAAAAAGTACCAGTTAGACCACAGTAAAATGTTAGCCAACAAAATGGCATTGCCCATTCTATTGTCCTGGATTGTTACATGGTCCCATTTTGACAGAAAGTATCTATTAGGGTTTTCTCTGAACTGATCTTTCAATGAATGAACAAAGTGGATTGCACAAGGCATTCGTGTTATTTCTCTTTATGTAACACTGTAACTCTGATGGGAATACAGATACAGCTTCACAGAGAAGGGAGAAAGTTGCCATCTCTGGGTGGCTGTTGTAGAGGAGACTTCATGATTATGATTTCAGCATTGCTTGATTTTCTGTGCTGAGGGTATAGTTATCGTTTTTCATAAACAGAAAAAAATAATCTTTAGATTAACTCAACAGCATTCCAAAATCGTGGTCTGAAAGGCCAAAAGGAAAAGGTCAGGTGCTTGTGGATTGTGCCTTCCTTGTTTCATGAAGAAGAGACAAAACTTCGAGGAGTCCAACTTGGTCAGAGTCTTGTAAGTATGGTCAACCTTTCTGCAGGACAAACACTCCTGGAGGAAGATTCTGGAGAAAGAAAGTCTCAACTTGATGAAAATCCCAGGGAGAGAAGAGGTTTGGGTGGAAAGCTGGGAAACATCTCCAAAGTCCCCGCTGAGCATCTCCAAAGTCCCTGCTGAGCAGAGGAGAAGACCTAGATCACACAGGACAAGGCTGAGCAGAGGTGTGGCTAGAACCAGTGGGAGCAAGGATTGTCTGTGAGGAATCGTGTGTTGTTCATGACACACATTTTAGGGCACAGCCACAGTTGAAATCAGCAATAGGAGTTAAACCCCACAGCACTAGAAATGAGGGTGACCCCGACACAGCTGTGCTTCTACGGCCTTCCATTTCCTCAACTATACAGCAAAAGTTTTGCCTAGAAAATGAGGCCCTCAGAGTCCTGTCCAGTTCTAAGAATCTAAAACCTATGATCTAATTCCAACCGCTGTTTCCCTCAGATGCATTAAACAATTGCCCCGGCAAGTCGAACTAGCGTACCAGACATTGCTTCGGGGTTTAATGCAGAGACAGTAAAGTCACATTTGTAATCTGCGTAGGATTGTGCTACCTACTCACCCACAATTATCTCTGAAAAACAGACAAGTCTATTTACTGTCTCATTTAGGTGCTGGATGGAGCCAAACCCTCCCTCCCTCTTCTTAAAAGCAAACCCCCAAATCTCAGGTGGGAGTCAGGATAACTCGGGAGATGTGGTGGTCTGTGCTGGAAGCTTTCCCACTGGGTCACAAACACTTTATTTCCTGAGAACAGCTTTTGTAAAGCAAGGAAGGAAGGCTGCCTTTATGGTTAGGACATATAAATGGTTTTTGCAAATTAAACAGAATTGTCTCTGAAAAGCGACCAGTAAAGAGGTTCTACCTCCTTATATAATTTGTTCACAAGAGAAAACTCAAAATGCCAATAAAAGCCCTTGGGGCTGCAAGCAGGTAGTCGTATCAAAACAGCCTTATCCCCTGGAGCAGAGTGAATCGAGCCACCCAGGAAATCACACAGCCACCCCTTCACAATATTAACTGGGACAATCTCAGAGACAATGACAGTGTGCACAATTATAAATACAGGCTGCAGATGGCTAAATCACAATCATCAAGCTCAAATGCTGTTTGGAAAGAACAAGCCAGAAATGGATTTAAATGCATGGCTTGGAGGTCAACTTTTAATGTTTTATTGGTTGCAGTCCCTACTCTGCTTGCTCAGGGCAGCTGGGACTTCTCTGATCTGGAGTTTGGACATTGATAGCACCAAGCCGCTCTCCAGCCTTTTGGTTGTCTCCCTTTGGTCAGGACAGAGGCTCCATTGGCTAGAGATGCACCGACCGCGTCCTATCCTCTCTTCTTCATGGGAACAAATCAGAAAACTCTGAGATCTCTAAGGAGGCATTCATTGTAGGAAGGCATTTCCAAAGTCTTTATCACAGATGCAAATGTTTCATTATTTTTGTTTTGTTATTATTGTCTCTTATTTTTAAAAAAAATCAAATTTTGAAATAGAATTTGTATATTTCTAATGACAAGCCTTGGGTTATCTGCTAGCTTTTCACTGAAATTTTTATGTTGATTTGGTTAAGAATAGGTGCGTGTTATATTTTGACAGAGTTTTGTTTTATTTAGGATTTCTTATTGTAATCTTTTTTTTTTCCATTTCCAGAGAAGTGTATCGAAGGGTACATCTTAGTCCAAGTCAACAAAAGAGTCTGTTTACCTTCCTGCCTTAGCAGGCTCCAAGTCTTAAGGAGGCCAATGAATGACTCATCCTTTTCCCGCGGGTCAAGTCTTCACAGAGCTGGCTGGCTTATCTCTACCCAGAAGCTCGCAGGGTCCACTCACCCAGGCCAAATCCACGCTCTTCATCCTCCTCTGATAGAAAAATATGGCCCACGTTCTGCCTTCCCACTTGTTTCCTAGGCTTAAGAAAACTGCGGACTGCGAAGCGAGCGTGGCGGCCCCAGCTCTGAGATTAGAGTTTGCTGTCTTTATGAGGGACCAGAAGTCACTAATTCCACTGAAAATCTGTGGACGTTTTCCGTGGGGTGTTGGGGACGGGGAGATTTGGTTTGGCTTTGTTACTGTTTGGCAGCCACATCTCCTTTAAGCTTCATTCTAAATCCCAACGTAACATAAGAAACTGAACACACACACGAGGATGTGTGGGGTCAAGGAGAAGCAGAGGCTTTCAAAGGTTACTATCAGTATTATCACCGCTGCCTACGCTACACCCCTACCACGGTCTCGGTTCTTTCTTCCACTTCCACCCCTTGCCGCAGCTCCACAGCCTCCTCTTTCTTTGCGCACTTTCCCCCCTCACCTTCACGAAAGCCTCTTCTACCACCTCTTCATCCGCTACAGCCTCTTCCGCCACAGCCTCCCTCACTCTCAGAATCTTTACTCTTCTAGAACAGTCCTCCTCAAATACGCTTGGAGAATACAAGGAGATCGGCTTCGTAATCCCTTCCACTTCATCTTTTCTTGCTTCCTTTTTCCTCCTCTGGCATTTTGGTTCTTTCCACACCCCTGCACCCCGTGGGTGACTTTACACTGACTCCCTCCCATTATAAATAGCAGAGATCCTGCTCTTGGTACATGTTTTAAAATTTATGCCTTTGCTAGCTTAGTTTGGAGGAGAGGGCAGAATGTGTGAAACCTGGGCTCTATCTCCAAAACAAAATCAAGGGAAAACTTAGGTGAGTGTACAAAGCTTCCTTAGAAGTTGTAGGAACCTGGGCTTGAAGAGAAAGTAGAGACAGAATAAAAAATAAAAACAAAATTTTAAAAAAATGTGTCCTCCCTCTCTTCCAGCAGCAAGCACGTCTGTTCCCCATCTTAAACCTTTTATACTCTTGCCAGGTGGTGGTGGCGCACGCCTTTAATCCCAGCACTCAGTAGGCAGAGGCAAGTGGGCAGGCGGATCTCTGTGAGTTCGAGGACAACCTGGTCTACAAGAGCTAGTTCCAGGACAGGCTCCAAAGCTACAGAGAAACCCTGTCTCAAAAAACAAAACAAAACAAACAAACAAACAAAAAACAACCTTTTATATACTCTCATCTCAAATCATCTCTGAAGAGAAACCCACCTGGAGGCCATGAGGAAGGTTCTTTCCTCTCTTTTAGCCTCAAAGTCTGTGCAAGAAACTGCAGCACAGCCATTTCACCCACTGAAAATGACTTTAGCCTAGATGAAACAATCCAGAAACAAGCACAGCATAAATTGGGCATACTGCCTGCTTCACAGATAAAACTGGGGAGAACCCTGCAAGCCATCCATCCCCAAATGCTCATCTTTCTTCTTCTGCCATAGACACATGAGCATCACATTCTGTCTGAGGATGGAATGCATTTGAGATGGTAGAGAAAAGCATAGTAAGAATTCAAGGCATGACATAAACCCACAAGACAAAGGGGATTTACCATAAAAGCCACCTCTCAGGTCCTTTGTCTGCTTTATGGACACTGTGATAGAAAAGCATGGGAATTTTCAGGTGGTGGAAGTGGCCACCAGAGGGAAGTAAGGTTGAGGAATGAGCCAGCCACCATCCATGGAATGCCCCAGTCCCATCCACAGACTGCACAGGAACGGAACAAGACAAGAACTTTCTAGAACTGCTAGTTTCAAAGCCCCAGTTGGCTTCTTCTTGCTCTGATTCTTGGCCTTTGACAAGGATTAAGGAAGACCTGCAAACAGATATAAAAGCTGTAGGCGCTAAATCACCACACAGTGAGAATAACGAATCTTCTTGAGTCCTATTTCCCTACCGTGCCCCATTTCCCATGGGTGGGGGAGGCCTAGAATAAAACAGAAAATAAGAGCTTTATAACATGATAGTAGTCGCCAACATATTCCACATGGCGCACAGAAAGTAACTATTCTCCACAGACATGACTGAGGTAAATATGGAGAAAAGTTTGTTCTCGAACAAAGACCAAGTGTTGTCTGTTAAATTCCATCTGTGGCAATGACTGAAAAAAAGTGTGTTGGACACTCAGCCCTGAGAGAACTCCTTCCCCCAAAACAACCTATGATGAACAGCACCCAGCCATGCCCAGTGTCACTCTCTATCCTTTCTTCTTCATCTTATGTTCTATGATTATATGGTTTTTTTAAAATTGATCTCATTTGGCTTTATTGTGGCCCCTTGTCTTATCGTCTCCTCCTGCTATACCACAAACGCCATAAGAGCTTTCATGTCTTTTTGGATCATGCACAACAATAGCCCCAGAGCTGAGGATGCTACTGGGCATAAAGGATGGGTTCTGTAACTGTTAGCAAAGGCAAGAGGTTGGGGACAGGTAAGGAGGCAGCTTCACACTTTATGTCACTAACATTTCAACAGGCAATCCTCAAACTGCTTGCCCCTGCCTAGTTAAAAATAAGCCAGCCTTAAACTAGCCACAAAGCTAAAGGGTAAACTGATAAAAATAAGTACAATTAGTTATTCTAGTTATTCTTTCCTGGCCCAACGCCAACAAAACACAGTAATTCCTAGGAATGCTCATGATGTGTCCTCATGCCAAGGGGACAAGAACTGAACTACTAGGAAGCCTAAAGAAGGAAACTACTTCCTCTTTGAGGGCAACTCCCTAGCATGCCTCCCATTCCCCAAATTGTCTCTTTTACTTATTACAAACGCTTGAAAGTTCTTTTGTTAGAGATAAAGTCAGTCTCCTGCAATTTTAGAAAACAAGATTAAAATACAAGTGCGCTAAGGTGATCAATCAGCTTAAGTCAAAAGTAGGTTGGACCCATGTGTAACCGACTAATATCTGATATGGGGTTCCCCTCTGTGGATGTATTTCATTGCCATTGGTTAATAAAGAAGTCGTTTCGGTCTATGGCAGGGTAGAATATAGCTAGACAGGAAGTCCAGACAATGATATAGAGAGAAAGAAGGTGGAGACAAGGAGATGCCATGTAGCTGCCGAAGGAGGTAGACGTCATGGAGCAGCTCAAGAAGCAAGCGGTAACAAACCACGAGCCTCGTGGTAAAATATAAATTATTAGAAAGGGGATAATTTAAAATGCAAAAGTTAGTTAATAAGAAGCCTGAGCTAATAGGCCAAACAGTATTGTAATTAATATAGTTTCTGTGTCGTTATTCGGGTCTGGATAGCCAGGAAATGAACGTGTAGTCTCCATTTACAAAAGCCAAATGTGCAGTCTCCATTTACAAATATCAGTATGAGGACACGCTGTGTGATAGGGGACAAAGCTTGCTGATTCGTAAGCCTGGAGGCTGTGGGGGCTGAGGGAATTCCACTGAGAGAAAACTAAAATGCTGAACAAAGAGCAGGTACGTGTCACCCACTGTTCTGGGTGTGCACCGGTGATTTCTATTTATGGAAAAAACAAATACAGTCAGAAGAACTACAACCTAACCCGTCTCGTTAAGCCACCTTGGAAGGAGGTGTTCTGAAAGCCCCATTGGGCTCTCCGTCTGCTGGCACCTGGGACTGTAGTCCCACGAACCACAAGTACCTCTTGATGCTCCACTCACTTCCTTGGCATAGCCACGTGATCCGGTTACCACCTATTCACAGAATAGCCTTTAAATTCTTCCAAGGTGCCTGCAAGGACAGCGAACATCTCCCACGTCCCCTGCTGCATGCAAACAGCTGATAATTCCTCCAACTCAGTCCTCCAGCCACTGCTGTTCTCTCTTGGTGGCCGCTCATTTGTCCCTTTCTTTAAACAATTAGATCTCTCTATGGATAGGCAGTTGTGACAGAGGATTCTGTCGGGGGGCTGGGGGGGGAGACTGTGATATGATTTCTTTTATGTGACTTCGGTGCTTCCACGCGGTTTAATAGCCCCCAAGCCCCATTCCATGTGCAGGAAGAGGTATAAATACATGCTAATAGGAGGTCTAGCTCCTTGTCACAACACATTGCAGGCTGCATGCGTGCACGATAAAATAAAAAGATTAGATGCAATCTTGAAGTCAATCAGAAAGCAAGAGAGAAATGAAAAAACGGAGCTCAGATTGTCAACAAGGAGAAGCAGAAAAATGACTTGCCTCGGATCGCAGTTTATCTCGTTAAGCGTTAAAGGAAACCAATTTCTCTGAGAAATTGGAAGGCAATTTAAACATTTCTACAGTTTTACTAAAGTTTGGAAATTTCCAGTGAAAGAATGAGGTTTTTATTATTATTTCTGCACACCTGACATTTTCGCCCGACTTCCAGGGACCACCATCAGAGGACCTCTTCCAAAGGAGAGCCTGCTCTCGAAATGTAAGAAATAGTCTACTAAAGACTATTCCCTTGATTTCTTGGGGCAAAAGGCTCAGTGAAACTAAGCCACGGAGGAAAATTCCAGGCTACAAAAATCCAGTCTGATGTTGGCTAAATCGCTAGATAGAATTAATCAACGAGCAGAGCTCTCATTGAACTTATGAAGGGGGGTGCCTAAAAGCCAAGTGAGCGTCACTGAAGTGGTCAGGCCCCAAACCAAAGACACCATTCATGACGAATTCATGACGAACTCAGGTCTTCTTTAAGAAGACTCTTCCCCATTCCTACACACCAGTGGTGACCTCCGTTTTGCAATGCCACTGTTACTGCGCCCTCCCTCGCTGAGGAGTGCTATTCTCTTCAGCCATGCATTCAACAGAAAACACTAAGGAAGCCTCCATCTTCAAAGTTAAGACCCAGCTGGTGCTCCATCTAGAAGCCACCTTGCTACCAAATCCAAGCAGATTTGAGCAGTGCCTTCTCAACATTACCAAGAACACCAAGACTTGAAAGGACACCTATAGTCCTGTGTGTCACCAACAGAAGAGGACTGACCAGGGCAGCTCCAGAAGGCTCCCCTGTTCTACTCAGTCTCCATGAACGTTGTTTGTATCTCTCACAAGGAGAAAGTCAAGCAGTACTCTGTTCGGCAAACGCTCTTCAAGATGTTTCAAGATAAACAGGCAAAGATGTATTCATCTCTGGAAAGCCTCACACACGGCTCCCTGAAGTGAGCCCTTCCTTTGTTAGAAGGCAGGAGGCAGACAGAGTGCAGAGCACAGTTTCCAGGGAGCTCACTTACCGCTCTCCCTGTGCGCTCACGCACTTCTGACACGTTTCCTGACCACTTCCTTACAGGATACAGAAGTACGATGCTGTCACAGTTA
This sequence comes from Dicrostonyx torquatus, assembly GCA_028555095.1. NCBI lineage: Eukaryota > Metazoa > Chordata > Mammalia > Rodentia > Cricetidae > Dicrostonyx > Dicrostonyx torquatus. The sequence continues at coordinate 250,066 of JAQHUG010000172.1, read as the reverse complement.
GGATATGCAAAGTCCCCACAGGTTCATGGTTTTGAACATGTGGACCCAGGTTGGTAGCCGGAAAGTTGTGGAACCTTTGCCAAGTGGAACCCAACTGCAGGAAGTGTGTCATGAGGTAGAGTAAGGGGCTTAGAGTTTATCACCCAGTCCTGCCTATGGTCCACTCTCTGCTTCCCAGGCACCAGGATGTGAGGAGTCCTGGACATGCATGCTGGCCTCCAGGAACTCTACCCTGTCTTCTCTGCCATGAGGGGTGGTGCCCAGTCAAACCATGAGCCAAAATGAATCCTTCCTCCCTTGAGCTGCCCTTGTCCTGACTATTTGGTCACAGCGAGGAGAAAGCTAACAGAGATGTGAAGCTCGAATTTTCTGAAAGAAGAAATGAGATAATACAGCAGCTAGAGCGCCAGTCGTACCATGTTATTATGACAGACAAAATCTCAGACAGATTCACTGGAGAGAATATTCAGGAACGACAACAACAAAAAAAAAGTGCCTTCCCTGGTTACTCCCTTTTCCTGACAACTTTTCCCTTTCCATAACGAGTTATGTGCCAGGAGCAAACAATATGAAATCCATTCCTAATGAGCAATAATTACAGCTTTAAGAAGCCATACAATCAGTGTTCAGTGATTTCATTATTAGATAGCACCATAAATTATGCTAATGCTGATAACAGTTCTGGATGAGAGAGGTTCAGATCCAGGAGACTGCGCTGAAATTATTTACATCCTCTATTTCTGAAACAATAGATCTAGCAATTTGAAAATCAGATGATCTGATTTATTCTGGCAGGACACACATGTTGCATCAACCATAAAATTAAACAGGCTGCTTTTTTTTTTAGTTCTCTCTCTGTCTTTTCTTACCCTTACAGATCACCAGGCTCTTCAAAAAGCCTTCTAGGAAGTGGAAGTCTTGTCTCTAAAATTGTTTTGTAATGGTGGCTGATGCCAGTACAGAGTAAAATCAGCTTTGCCAATCCCTATGTCTTTGTAAAAAGTTAAAATTAAAGATATGATCACGAAACATCTCACTTGCCTAGCAGGTGCAGGAAAGGGGACAGCAAGCTGCCGTGTGAGGAAACTCTTGCCTGCTCTTGTCAAACCCCAAGATTTTAAAGGGTGCTATGTAAAAGGAGACTCTCCGAATGGACATGAGAGGGAGCCCAACATTGCTGAGTCTATGCTCCTATGTTTAATCCTTTGCTTGGGCTTATTTTTGTTTGTACTTCAATCAGCAGTAACAAAAGCTGTTTCTCCTCCCGCCCATGTACTGACAGCCCTTGCTTAGCTTCAAAGACCAGAAGAGATCAAGATCAGGTATATTCAGCCATAGACTATGGACCTTAAACCTCATAGACATCCTACACCATGCTTCTATGTCATCCATTCTGTGATGAAGAATAAAGGCCAACATGGTGGTTTAAATGAGAAATATCTCCCAACGACCCTGGTATTTGAATACTGGGTCCCCAGTTGGTAGGGCTGTTTGGGGGAGCTTGTGAGAGCATTGAGAGGCGGAGCCTTGCTGGGGGCCAGCTTTGAGTGATTACAGTCTTTCCCTAATTCTGTTTCTGGTTCATGCCTGCACTGAAGATGTGAGCTCTCAGCTTTCTGCCCTGGTCACCAAGCCTGCCACTTGCAGCCATGTCTCTCCCCCACAATGATGGACCCATGAGCCTAAATAAACTCTTCCTTCTATAAGTTGCCTTGGTCATGGCATCTTACCACAACAACGGGAAAGTAACTGCTACAGCACAGAAGACAAAAAGAAAAGGGGGAACTGTCTTCATTAGGGTTTCTTTCCATTGCTGTGCAGAGATGCCATGACCATGGCAACTCTTATAGAGAAAAATTATTTCATTGGGGTGGCTTACGGTTTATCATCATGGTGCAACATGGTGGTGTGCAGGCAGACATAGTACTGGAGAAGTAGCCAAGTGGCCTACATCTTGGCTTGCAGGCAACAGGAAGTGGTCTGTCTCACTGGGTGTGGCTTGAGCATATATGAGATTCCCCCCCCCATGGCACACTTCTTCCAGGAAGACTACACCTACACCAACAAAGTCACACCTCCCTACACTGTCATCCCCTAAGAACTTATAGGAGTCACTTACTTTCAAACTACCACAGGAAGCAAGCAAACAAACCCAACCTGCTTGGGTTGGGGGTAAAGGACCACATAAGGCAAATGGAAGAGCCAGGATTCAAACCCAGAAAACAAAAGATTGCTCCCTTTGGTAGAAATTGTGAGGAATGTAACACAAATCTGACTGCAGATGCAATCCTCTGAAGCCTGATAAAGGGTATGGGTAGAGGAGGGAGAGATTACATCAGAAAACACCCAGAAAGACTCCTGAAAGTTCCCTTGAAGAAACAAGACAACTGGAGCACTTGACATTGCTGTGGAGGAGGCCAGAAGCAGGCACAACCACTGTGGGAAATGGTTTGTGTTACCCACTAAATCTAAACCCTACGCATACACCCCCTGACCCAGCCACTGTCCTCCTAGGTTTATACCAAACCGAAACTAGACACCCCATAACACTGAGAGCAAAGCTTCTTAAAATCGGAAATGGCCCAAAAGGGCACTAATATGGGCAATGGATAAAGCTAATTAACTTGCCCAAGAACAAATTGTGGTCATTGATTTAATAGACCACCACCATACAGGAACCAAGAGGAACAGATCACTGATGAACGTGAAGCATGAGCAAATATTACTGACGAAGTCAAATGTAAGAAGTTGCAACAAAGATGCACTACATGATTCCATGGGGTTTGAAACCATCGTAAGTCAACTCTGTGGGGACCAGAACAATGATTACCCTCGGGCTGTGAGGTCTTGATGTGGTCAGTCGTTGCATGGTGTAGTCATATATAAAACACACCGAGCTGTGCATTGACTATCTGTGTACTTTACATAACTGGTACCTCAGGTTTTAAAATATATAAAAATTTCATTGGATCTCTTTGTCCCTTAAATTTGAAGCCGTCATGACAACCACTTTCCACAAAAATCTTTCTCATTTCTCCAAATTCAGATCCTTCTCTTCAACCTCTCCTTAAACTTTCCAGATTTATTCTTTCCCAATCCACTTGTAGCCTTGGGTCCTTTCCTATGTCAATCGATTTAGCTCCCTCTAGAACCATCCTTTCTTCCCTCTCAATTAAAATAATCAGCAAAATTTAAAGTCCAAATAAATGACTCTCTTTAGAAGACTACTAGTGCAGGTCCAGATATGGATGGTTATTCTTTGTCCCTAAATCCTCCAAGAGGAATAAATTCCTGAATGATGATACTGCAAAGTGTTGTAATTTTAAAAAAATGCCACAAAGAGAAGTCACGCCATGCAACAAGGCTCACATAGAAGGTTTATTTGGAAATGGAAGAGAAAGGGTAGAGGGGGGGCAGAGGCTGGTCTCTGGAAACAAGAGTGGCAGAAGAGAAGTGGGGGTAAGAGGAAGAAAGAAAGAAAATGAGGGAGGGAGAGAGAGAGAAAAGAGAGACATGAGGTAGGCAATGCCCACCTTTTAGAAGAGCATGTAGCGAAAGGGCACAGCAGGTGCTGCTGGGGACACAGCCTGTCAGGAGCCTAAGGGCAGGCCAGTTCAGATGCCTGAATACTAACACATACACCAAATGTTTGGTGTTTTAGGGTTTTTATTGCTGTGAAGAGACACCATGACCATGGCAACTCTTATAAAGGAAACATTTAATTGCAGTGGCTCACTTACAGTTCAGAAGTTCAGTCCATTATGGCGGGGAGCATGGTGACATGCAGGTAGGCATGGTTCTGGAGAAATAGCCAAGCATCCCACATCTAGCAGGTAACAGGAAGCAGACTGACTGTCACACTGAGTGAAGCTTGAGAAAAAGACCTCAAGAGTTTGCCCCCACTGTGACACACTTCCAACAAAAGGTATGGCCCATATTAAAGGCGTGTCTTCCAGTTTCAAAAGTCTAAATTAAAGGCGTGTGTCATCCAGCCTCCTCCAACAAGGCCACACCTCCTACCAGTGCCACTCCCTATGAATTTATGGAGACCAATTACATCTAAGCTCCCACAATTGGTAAACATGGAGCAGCAACCAATGAACACATTTCCTCAACACTGAACAGTTATGCAAACTGCAATATTCACTGTGAAACCCGGGCACCCACTAAAGTCTCATTAGACCACAACTGCAGACCATGTATTATTAGGTCTTAAAGATACACAGAGTCCAGATCAAAGAACAAAATTTCAGAGGCCTTTGTCTGGAGATTACAAAACACATGCAATATGGCAGACCCTGGTTACCTGCTGCCATTTGCATTACTTTTCACCCTGGTATGCCCAATTCATTGCCTTTTAGTGAATAAATCTAACCAGGTAATTCCATGATCAAAAGGGAATAAAACAATAATTATTTTGGCATTTGTGTAGAAAAGACACTTAAGCAAAGTATTAAATTATTTAATCTCTGATTTGAAATAAGCCAAGAAACCAGATCTAAGCCCTCATTTCCTCACCTGTGAACTCTGTGAGCCTAGAAATCCTTTAGCTCCCGCCTACTTGCTGGGAAGGTGCTCGGGGAAAACATCTCAGAGGAATGGCCTTGCCTTTTGGACTAGGAGTACACCCACTACCAACCCCTGACAGAACCTCAAAGTTCAAAATCAGGGGTGCAAGGAGAGAAGTAAATACAGAAGGATCAGTTCAACCAATAACTGGCCTCCACTGCTAGCCCGCAGGTGTCCAAAGCCTAGTGTGGTGGCACATGCCTGGAATCCCAGCACTCTGGGTGGCTAGGCTACAGGATGAGTTCCAGGCCATCCTGAGCTACATAGTGAGACCCTGTCTCCAAAACCACAAGGCAAAACAAAACTGCCTCTTTGAAGTGTACGCCATTTTTCAAGAGTTGATATAGGACAGGCATTCATAAAGCATTATATCACACACACATACACAAAAGCATGCCCATGTTTAGAAAGAGATCGCACTGTTCCCCAGCTAGCCTCCCAGGATAGCCATCTCAGTCAGATGATTTTTGAATAAATACAGAAGTTAGCTGCTAAAAAATACACCTTCACTTCTTAGAAAAGTATCCCTGTGTTTATCTTTCGCTCGGTCTGGGCTTGCTAGACATAAACCATCCCTCATCAGCAGCAAGCAGAGGTTTATTTTTGTCATTCATAAAATAAACCAGGCCCTGGCCAAAGGAAATGAGTCTTGGAGGCAGCCCTGTCATAGAAGTGCCGTAGAAGTTACAAATGGCTCTGTGGCCCAGGCCATAAACAGTCTTTAAAAAGGCTGTTGCTGGGCTGTTGATATTAAAAATCACCTCATTAATTATGTTTGTAAACAATGCAGCTGTCTGTGCTTGCAAGCCGGCTTCCCCGGCATGATAATATTTGTAACAATAATAACCATCATTTCAAGCAGAGCAATAAATACTCAGCCCAGAAACCTCCCATGAAATCACATCTGGGAGCTGCCACCTGGCCATTCACAATCCTTCTTTGGAAGGAAGGAAGGAAGGAAGGAAGGAAGGAAGGAAGGAAGGAAGGAAGAGAGAGAGAAAGGCAGAAAGGCAACTGTTTGTTCTCCACTCCCAGGGCACATAGTCAGGATCAAATCTTCCACCGCAGCTTTCCCTACCACGTTTTTTGAAAGGTCAACGACTAGTGTGAGAAGAGTCGTCAATCCGAAGGGGCATGTCCTGGGGCATGATGGGAAAGGGCCACAAGCCTTGGGAAGGACCAATGAGAGTGGGCCGGTACCATCCTTTCTGGGCATTTGTTCAGTTATGCTTTATCCTACACAGTTTATCAGACACCTACTGTGTGTCAAGGGTGTACACCGCTAAAGAGAATTCACACGCAAATATCCAGTTTTGATGTGGGTTGGTGATATACCACGGGAATGTGCCTGACCAAAGACATAATATAAAACCTAAATGACCTGGCATTGATTTTCTAGGTCCTCTCTTTGGAACATGTCACTGGGGTAAAATAAGCGCCCACTAGATAAGCTACAATCGCTAGACTTCTTTCCTCGTGGAAGAACACCTTCGTTTCTCATGCGTGCCTCCTCCACGTGTGAATTTTCATTCTGAGCTTCACCAGAGACAGACAAATGTTGCATCCCATTCCAAAGCATCGCCCGTTTTCTCTGTCTCTGTCCCTCTCTGCTCTCTCATTCTGTGTATATATTAATTTTATAGATCTTTTTATTGTCTGAACTATACTGGTTGCGTGAGAAGCAGAACAATAGGCCAAGGAGTTCCATTTCGCACACGCCGTCCTTATAATTCAAATGGGATGATAAAAAGAGAGTGAGTGGGGGATCTAAAAAATGGCGATAAATCAGTGTCCTAAACCAAATTAACCATCGAAATGAATTATTATAAAAATAATGCCTTGAAAAATATTCTTCACCTTCCTGGTTCAGCTGCCTATAATGGGGTGTGTGTGTTTGTGTATGTGTGTGAGTGCCCAGATGTATGCCTGTGTACCTATGTGTACACGTGCCTGCCACACATCTGTAGAGAGTCGCACGTGGGCCAAGCATGTTGGTGGTATCTGCACATTCTTAAAGAAACTTGGCGTCCCCATGACACCCATGCTGCTTGCTCCTACCATAACACCGCGATAAAGAAACCACAGGACTGACCATAACCTTTTCTGACACTCAGTTTCCAACACTCTGCTTTCCTTCCATGTGGTAAATAAGAGCAACCGCACGCCAAGGGTTAGGTTAGACCCTACGGATACAAATGAGCTAAAACAGACAAGATCCTTGTCCTCGTAAAACTTCCAGTCAGGACAGAATAAACAGGCATCAATCAGATAATTACACAAATAAAATGGTTGTAGCCATAAATTCGTACAAGTGCCAACAAGCCAGAGGCTGCTATGAGGGCAATGAACAATCTGAGATGGAGAACAAACAGATCTTGGAGCCCAAAACCAGTCGAGACTAGAGAGACGTAAACGGGCTGCCAACAGGCCACATCCCACACTGACAGAAGGAGAGAAACACACTGCTTCTCAGGAGAAGGCTGAGCAGACCGGTGAGGAGATGTGGTTGGGACCACGGACAATGCTCCTGCCAGGGGGATCCACATACGCAGAGATGCTATGGGTGATGGAAAGTGGTTCATCTTGGGAGCTGGAAGAAGGTCCAAAGGGCCAAGAGCAAGGGAGGAGTAAAGGCAAAGGAGCTGGAGTTGGGGCCGCGGGAGCCACACCATGAAGTTCAGGAGCAAGGGATGAGGGTAAGGATGGAAGTGGGAGTTGGGCTTTCCCTTTAAAAAATTTCTCTTTGGGAGCTAGAGAGATGGCTTAGAGGTTAAGAGCACTAACTGCCCTTCCAGAGGTCCTGAGTTCAATTCCCAGAAACCATTTGGTGGCTCACAACCATCTATAATGAGATCTGATGCCCTGTTCTGGTGTACAGGTAGAACACTGTACTCATAATAAATAAATCTTTAAAAGAAAAAAAAATTTTCTCTTCATTTCCCGTGGAGAGCACATGGGCTTGAGGGAAGGCAAACTCTAGGAAAACCTTTACTAACCCTCTGCCGAGTCCTCAGCAGCCATCTTGTGAAGTCTAAACCGGAGTCTCACACTAATTAGCCGAGTGACCTTGGATAATTTGTTTCACCCCTTTAAGACTCAAGTTCCCCACCTGTAAAACGGCAATAAAAATGGTTTTAATGGGGATTAAATAAAATCATGCCTGCAAAGCACCCAGCCCACCCTAAGCCCTCAATAAATGTTAGCTATTGGTGGTGCTATAGATGGAGGGAAATAGACAGATTAGAGAGATATAAATAGTCTGCCAGGAAGAAATCACCATTCCTAGCTCATCATGAGGAGGAATGACACATATTTCTCTCCTAGAAGACAGATCAGAACAAATGGGTTGGGAGAAGCCATTGCTTCTGTACTGGTTAGTTCTTGTTAGCTCGATGCAAACCTAGCCACACCTGAGATGAAGGAGCCTCAGCTGAGGAACTGCCTCCATCAAATGGTCCTGCCAGCATGCCTATGGGGCATTTCCTTAACTGGTGATTGATATGGAAGAGCCCAGCACACTGTGAGTGGTGCTAACCCTGGCAGGTGGTCCTGAGCTGTACAAGAAAGCAAGCTGAGGAGATAGAGGAACGACTCAGTAGGACCCAAGTTTGACTCTCAGCACCCATGTTGGGCAGCTCATTGCTGCCTGAAACACCAGCTCAAGAGGGCTGACTCCCTCTTCTGGCCTCTGTGGGTAATTGAACTCACATGCACATGCACAGACCCACACATGCATGCAATTAAAAATAGTGAGAGAGAGAGAGAGAGAGAGAGAGAGAGAGCTGTGCAAGCAAGCCATGGAGAGCAAAACAATAGCAGCATCCCCATGGTCTCTCCTTCAGTTTCTGACTTTAGCTTCCTTCCTTGAGCTCCTTTCCTGATATCTCTCAGTGACAGAGTGTGACTTGTGCCCTGTAAAGTAAAATAAACCCTTTTCTCCCGCAAGCTGTTTTTGGTTGTGGTGTTTATCTCAGCAATAGAGAGCACACTAGGGCAGGTGCTGCTGTGAGAAGCTCCCAAAAGTTCAAACAACTCTTGCTCCTTATTGTAAGCATTGCCAGTCTGTGAAAGACAACCGCAACAATTTACAAAAGCCATCATAAAACCAAAAACTTTCAAGTCATATTGCCAACAAGATTTACCAAAACATCAACAAGTATTAACTTGCTGAGAGCCCTGGAACTGAAGCCAGGCATGGAACCCTGCTGAACTCCAACCCTATGGTCTTTGCTGAAGTAGGAACTCCCAAGGAAGCCAAACCCCTCTTCCTTCCAGAAGCAGGTGATCCAATCAGAAGATAAAAGAACAAACCCAAAGAAGTAAGGTACAGTGGAAATTCCACTTCTTTCCATGGAAAATTGGGGTGACACATAAATTCAGTATCTGGTAATAGTATTAAACTTATTGTAGAGTGCTATAAAATAGTTCCTGTCATTGCGTCAAAGAATCTTATCAAAAGCTTACAGAAAGTTAAAGAAATGAAACCATAGTTATTTATCTCTTGCCATAGGCAGCTGTTATTTTGCTTTTAAGGCAAAGTTGGATGATGAACCATTTGCATATTCAAAACTTCTAATGTAATAAGAAAAAAATATCCTCTGTATTACCCAAAGTCTCCAGAATAGCGAGACTTTCTTAGTTAAATCAAAATGCTTTTCCACAGAAGTGTTAGGTAAAACCTACTTGCGGGAAGCTTAAGGTAATTGATGCTGAAATTAAGTACTTGTTCAAAATCTGGGCACTGACTACTGGTGTCCCTCCTGAAAAGAATAAAATGGTGTTCCACTGGCTGATCCTTGAGGGCATCCCCTTTAAGCTTGCCGGCCTCCTCCAGTAGGAGATAAAACCATGCAGGGTATGGATTAGCTATCATGTCATTATGGCGGCCACAGTCGTCTGTTAGAGGTAAATTGCCAGGCGATGTAATAACAATGCACTTTATTTACAGTGCAGGGTGCTTATCTACAGAAATGTTCCCAGCAAACAAAGAAAGGCACAGCTAAACACCTTCTCTTTAGAATTATAGTCTGAAGCTATGCCAACACCTTCAGTGAATAAAAATGCTAAATAATCCCTATATAAACAGCCTCCCTAAAAATACAAATCATCTCCCAATAGAGAAGGAAGAAGGCAACCAACCATTGTCTAGGATGTCCACAATCCCTTTCACAAGAAGCCATCACGAAGGCAGACACAGCTTAAGAACGGGAGGGAGGACCAAAGAATGATCGAGCCAGCCTGAGAAGCAGGGCAGGCATCATCATCGAGTGACGAGGAAAAAGGAGAGGTAGGTGAGGCAGGAGACCCCTTGTTGCACGTGGATTCACCTGCCTGGCACAGCTGAACACTGTTTCATTTATGTGTGTGTGTGTGTGTGTGTATATATATATATATATATATTATTGAGCTATATATTTTTCTCTGTTCCCTATTCCCTTCTTCCTCTTCCCTCCCCTTCTACCCTCTTCTATGGTCCCCATGCTCCCAATTCACTCAGGAGATCTTGTCTTTTTCTATTTCCCACGTAGATTAGATCCATATATATCTCTCTTAGGATCCTCATTGTTGTCTAGGTTCTCTAGGATTGTGAATTATAAGCTGGTTTTCTTTGCTTTATGTCTAAAAGCCACTTATGAGTGAGTACATATGATATTTGTCTTTCTGGGTCTGGATTACTGCACTCAATATGATGATTTCTAGATCCATCCATTTGCCCACAAAATTCAAGGTGTCATTTTTTTCTGCTGTGTAGTACTCCATTATGTAAATGTACCACATTTTCCTTATCCATTCTTGGGTCAAGGGGCATTTAGGTTGTTTCCAGGTTCTGGCTATGACGAACAATGCTGCTATGAACATAGTTGAGCACATGTCCTTGTGGTATGATTGAGCATCCTTTGGGTATATACCCAAAAGTGGGATTTTTGGGTCTTGAGGTAAGTTGTTTCCTAATTTTCTAAGATATCATCATACTGATATCCAAAGGTAAACACTGCTTCTTTTCATTCTTAACCAGCCATATGATGTTCACAGTAAGGAGTGTGGACCTAAAATTCAAAACCAGACCAGCATCACTCCAAAACCAGAGCTGTTACCCTTGACACTAGACTGTTGTTAAGAGCTTGAGGACCTCATCTAAGTTTGGACTGAGCACACAGGTCTCTGCCCTTCAGTCATCGGCACGCACCTTAGGCAGAGCTCCTACCCACGGGAGCATTATAAGGCTCGCGGTTTGTGCTCCACCATGAAGGTCAGCTGTTTTACTGAAAATCTAGTACATGCTTCTCTAGCAGGCTGGCTTCTGTGAGTAGAAGAATTGAGTAAAGGAATAAAGAAATCCAATTAAGGAGTCTAGGATACTGCGTGAACAGCTGACTGAAATGATTGTTCTAAGAGAAAGCGTTAAGTTGGTCAATAGGATTAACAGAGCTGACAAGAGTGCGTCTGCAGAAGGGAGGACGTCTGTCCCGAGTTCAGAAAAACGGAGTGCTATTGAAGCTGGTGGCATTTAGCCAATTGTGCCCAAGGGAGAAGGGGAAGATGTTCAGCAGTTGGAAGAAAGATGTTCCCAGATTGCTCTGTTCATGTCAATGGTCTTCTTAAACCTACTGTGTGCCATTATGTGTAATAAGCAAAGCTATTTTTCTTGATTATTGCTTTATAATTAGTATACAAAGGAACTGTTTTCCTTATGTTTTCATTCACACATTTTGGTTGAACCCATCCTCTCCCTCTAGCTCCCTGCCCTAGCTCCCTCTCCATTTTCCCCTTTCTGCTTTCAGTTCGCTTATATTCTACTGCCTTTTCCATCCTCTTTCTTAACGTCTCCTTTTCTCCTCTCAGGGACTTTCCTCTAGTTGTATGACTTCTACCAACACTCACTCCTCCATAAATATGCACACGTAAAAATTAGAAAAACTGGGTGTGGTGGTACATGCCTGGATCAGTACTTGGGTAGAAGTAGGTGGATCAGAAGTTCAAGGTCATCCTTGGCTATAACAAGTTCAAGGCCAGTATGCAATACCTAAGACACAGTCTCAAAAAAAAACATACAAGCAAACAAAAAAATTGAAAGCTAGGACCCACACAGAAGAAAGAGTATGCTATGTATTTATTTCTGAGCCTAGATTAGCTCATTTAATACATTTTCCAGTTTTATCCATTTGCCTGCAAATTCCATAACTTCATTTTTATGTCTGAATAAAGTTCCATGTTGTATATTATCATGTTTTTATCTTCCATTCAACTGTTGATGAACATCTAAGCCGATTTCTGAAGTAGGATGCTAAAAGTATATGCTAGAAGCAGTATAGCTTGGTCATAGGTAGTTCTATTCTTAGCTTGTTTTGCTTTTTTAAGAAACTGCCATACTTATTTCCATCATGGGTGCAGCAGTTTATAATCCCACAGAGAATAAAGGTCCTTGTTTCCATCATGGGTGCAGCGGTTTAAAATCCCACCAACAGAGAACAAAGCTCCTTCTTGCCTTGTGCCCTCACCAGCACGTGTCATCTGTGCTGGTTAAATTAGATGTCCCCTATGTGTTCGTGCACATGAATGCTTGGTCCCCAGCGCTCTAGCAGAGGTAACTAAGATAAAGAGGGAGAGAAAGCTACATGTTTAAGAAGTGACATTGTTGACCAGTCAGAAGGGAAAGGTGAAGGAAGAATAAGAAATCAAGGATGATTTCAAGAATTTGGCTTGAATATGATCAACGGTTGACTAGATGGAGAGGATGAAGGAAAGGTAAAAAATCTGGGATGGCTCGTGTGACCTCTATCTATAGTAAAGTCATGAATGAAGTCAAGAGGTGTAAGAACATAAGAGGCATAGAAAATTCAGATAAAAAAACCAGTCCATGCGGGGGCTAGAGAGATGGCTCAGCAGTCAAGAGCACTGTCCCTTCATCCAGAGGTCCTGAGTTCAACTCCCAGCAACCACATGGTGGCTCACAACCATCTATAATGAGATCTGGTGCCCTCTTCTGGGGTGAACATCCAAAGGGCACTATCCAATGGGACATGGGTGTGTAAACTCTGAAACTCGGAGAAGGCATCAGAGACAAAGGTGAATATCTGAACATCACAAGCAAATAGGTAAAAGTTAAAATCATGAAAATAAAAGAGATTAAGCAAAGAGAGAAAGACAGGCAGACATAATTGGGCCTCTTAGTAGAGGCTTAAAATTTCAGGTACTTGGAAGACTGAAGCAGAAAGATTGCACATTCAAAGGTGCTTGGACTATGGGGTAAGTTGAAACCAACTTTGGCAACCAAGTGAGACCCTATGCTGAACCAAAAACTAGGGGCTGGAACAATGGCACAGAGGAATTGGGTTCAGTTCCCAGCACCCTCATGGCAGCTCACAAACATTCATAACCCCAGGCTCAGGAGATCTGATAGCCTCTTTTGACTCCCTTAGGCACCAGTCATGAATGTGGTACACATACATACATGCAAGCAAAGCATTTATACACATAAATGAAATACAAAGTAAAAAGAAGGCTGAGATCTAGTTCAGAGAATGTAGGTCAGAGGTGGAATGTTTGTCTAGAATACCTGAAGCCCTTGCTTCAATTCCTACAAGACAGGAAGGAAAGAAGGAAAGTGGGTAGACAAAGGAAAATACGTTAAATAAAATAAGATTAGACTTTAGTAGGTAGTTTTAATTTAAAGAAAGTAGTAAAATCTAGTTTCACTTAACAAATGAAAATGAGTCTGAAGAAAAGGGGGAAAAGAAACATCACATAGATGTAGGTGATATTGAGGCTTTATTTCATTTTTAAAAAAAGGTTTCCAAGGAAAAAAACAACAAAAGACATAAAGTGGTTCGTCATTTCTAAAATGTAGCCTCATACCAAGAAAGGCGGTATTTCCACAGCCTGACCCACAGCCCATAGTAAACAATGTAGCATCCATTTTCCATCCTGTTACTAAAATGTCTACTTCTCTTTGGACCTGGTTCTTCAATGCTTACTCCTACTCTTTCGCTGTGACTATTCCATCTGTGAGTCTTTCATTTTGACTTACCTCTGGCCTGGTTGGATCCTGTCATTGAATAATTGTTTTCCTAAGGTGTGTTTGTTGTTCATTCTTGAACTCATCGGTACGTGAGAATGTAGCATCTGTTGTCATTAGGGCTGACCAACACTTTGGCTGACTGTCATAGTCTTGAGTCACTGAGTTCCGCGGAAATTTGTAGACATTACTTCACCAAATCAAAGTCCAAGAATAGCCAGGTTTTCTCCTCTTAATAGGTGACTTGCAAAGCTCGTGTCTTTAACCCAACGGTAGAAGGGAAACCCATTCCTCCAACATGCCGCAGTCCTTTACGTTTTGAAGGAGATGCGTTTCTTCTTTGGTAATAATAAAAGTCAATATTTCAAAGTTACAAATTCTTCTCTGACTCACTAGATATTCTCATCATTCGAGACTGCCCGGAGTCCCGCACTACCCTCTGAGCCTTCCTCCTCCCACCTTTCCAGGTAGAATTTTCTTATTCATATAATATTTTGTACATATGTAGTTGTTTTCCTATGAATGATTGGGCAGAGGACCACATTTTCTACAAATGAAGAAAGGAAACAGGTCAAATAATACAGTGTTTTGTTTTATTAATCAATTTTAATCATCATGTTGCTAACTGATTAGGGACACAAATGTTGACTGAGCATCTGTCTCTTCTGATTTTACCCTGTGAGGATTTGGAGCAAGTGTACTTGAATTTCATCAGGCTTCAGGGCCACCTGGAGTAATAGCTGAACTCTAACCTACTAAGTCCCATCCCTAGAGTTTTTGATTTTGGGGGTCTGTGTCATGAAAAGGTGGCTCAAAGTTGAAGAGCAAAGGCTTGTCTCTTCCAGAGAACCCGAGTCCAGTTCCCAGCACCCGCATGGTGATTCACAACCATACACAACTCTGGTTCCAGGAAATCTGACATCTTCTTCTGACCCCTGTAAACACCAGCATGCATGTGGTAGACATAAATACCTGGAGGCATGCACACACACACACACACACACACACACACACACACAGCATCTATGAATAACCCAGAAGTGTGTTCCATAGGTGATCCCATAGGTGGGCCTCAAGTATCTTCTTCTCTAACAAGTTCTATGCTGGTGCTGCTGGTCCAGTCATCAGTACCTGTAAAAATAGAAGACAGGATTTTTCTTTGCAAACAAGGTTCAGGATAGGACTCTGCATGTACCCCCAAAGTCATCAAAATTTGTTGCTTAGTCCTGTATCACAAACCTAACATAAACTCAACTTTTAGAGTATGTCCCCATAAGAAAAGACATTTGCTGTGTCTCTTAGTTTATCTTTTCTATTTACTTACCACTCATGAACAAATATCTTTCTTTAACCAGTGTAACTTACCATGATTCTCTGTTCTACTATAATCATTAGCACTCTTATTAATTCAGTGGTCATGCAGGAGTATGATAAAGGAGGAATCCATATACTTCCAAACAAATTCTCCTTCAAGATAAGACAGTTACAATTATAATTTTTAAATTAATCTTTGTCTCGTGGTTAATTCTGTTTCTTGAGCTTTCCATTCTCTCTGCCTCTCCTATGAGGTAAGAGAATTCTTGGGTCCAGGCTTTGCCAGCCACCACTAGTTCTGCATTCCCTGTCACAGCAGCCTTTCCACTTGTCCATCCCACTCCCAATCCCTTCTACAGAAGCCCTACGTGCTGGCTTCTGCGCTCCCTTCCTTAAGTGATAGAAGTAACTTCTTTAAACACTTAATTTCTTTTGATTTTCTCCATCCCTCCAGGCTCTGCAGTGGCTAAAGTTACGCTGTAGCGCCACCTAGAGCCTAATGCTGATAATGACCCAGGAGCTGAGAGCCCAGGGATGCAGGGCACAGGCCCCACCAGTAGGCTCAATATAAACTCTACAATCAAAGGGACTCTGTCGCTATAAGAAACTGTTCAGTATTAGGCCAAAGAGGCCTTCCCTCCAGAACTGTGGCTTGATAACTCTCGTTTTAAATGGTCGCATCAGCTTAGATTTTTGGCTTCACGTTAAGATTTTTAACTTTGAAGGGTTATATCTAAAACACGGTCACCGCAAAAGCATTTCTGTAGAAGGAACTGGGAGGGAAGCTTGGCAGCTTACAGACCTTTTGGCTCTGCTTCAGCTGCGTGGAAATCTGTGACCTGGAAATCACTGTGGCCTGGCCGAGGGCCGGATTGCAATGGAACGCGCATGTGCCCGGGTCCATTAGCTTTCATCTAATGATTCTTCTCTAGCGGGTAAGTGTGTGCATCAAACCCTCCGGCCCCTTTATGACACGAAAATCACAGGTCAGTGCCTTCCACGAGGCCTGTGTGATAAGTGAGCAGTTACACAAGGAGCAAGGAAGCAACATTTGAGCGCACTTAGACCCAGAAGGATGAGCGGAATGCTCAGGGCCAACCCAGGGATTTGTCCCTGAAATTTAATTATCAACTCTCTCCCCTGCTTAAGAGGTGATATACACAGACACATAGCTGCAAACCTTCCTGAGGCAGCAACCTGCACCAAGAGCTGTTCTAGGTCTCCACCACCAAGTTCTTTCCTGGGCTGGGGTGGATCTTTAAGCACAAGGAAACCACACACATTTCTCTTGACAGGTTATGTCCAGAGGGGCAAGACTGAGGGAGCTAAGAGCCATATTAATGATGGGACCCTGAGTAAAGCCATGAATTTTGTCTGCTGGCCTCCTTGGGGCTGCCCTGGCTTCTGCATTCTCTAGGCCTACGAGTGTGTCTATTCTATGAACTCCATGAGTTCTGTGCTCCTTAGTAGTAAATCACCACGTGCACAGCCCTGAATAGAGGGCTGGCTGGACCCTCGCCCCAGAAAAGAGATGAGGAGACCAACGCAAAATTCCTGGCTTACATCTGCCAGGGAAGAAAGGGGACCAGGACCGGTGTGGGATCACTCAGGTCAGAGGGAAAGCCCTGACTGGGATATCCCAATTTTGTGGGAATGGAAAGGACTGAAGGCCCACAATCCTGATGAAGTGCAGAGCAAGTATTCTTCAGGAATCAGGAGGAAACTTCTGAGCTGTGTCCAGGGGTGAGCCAAATGGCTCAGAGAGGCCTGTAAGCTTTCCAGCACCTCTAGCCAGTGCTGTGCTGTACCATCCCATCCTCCCAGACATTCCTTACACACCTCCTATCCTCCCAGACATTCCTTACACACCTCTCATCCTCCCAGACATTCCTTACACACCTCTCATCCTCCCAGACATTCCTTACACACCTCCCATCCTCCCAGACATTCCTTACACACCTCTCATCCTCCCAGACATTCCTTACACACCTCCCATCCTCCCAGACATTCCTTACACACCTCTCATCTTTCCAGGCATTCCTTACACACATCCCATCCTCCCAGACATTC
>JAQHUG010000172.1:210809-232163 GCA_028555095.1 Dicrostonyx torquatus | reverse complement strand
ACCTCCCATCCTCCCAGACATTCCTTACACACCTCCCATCCTCCCAGACATTCCTTACACACCTCCCATCCTCCCAGACATTCCTTACACACCTCTCATCCTTCCGGACATTCCTTACACACCTCCCATCCTCCCAGACATTCCTTATACACTCGCCTCCAAAATTCCATCTCAAGAGGAGACATAAACAGCATCTACCCCTCCTCCTAAACTCCCAACAGACAAACTAATGAGTCTACATGGCTAACTTACAGAGCATGGATGAGGACTGACTTACAGAGGTGTGGGTGCTTCCTCCCTGTGTGCCCCACCTCCAGGCCACAGTGAGAAATCTTTACCCAGCAGGAATGAGGGCTTTTCCACAGGCACAGAGATGGAGTTCCCCTCCCCTAGCTATCCCCAGCCTGTGTACGCCAGCCCCTCCTTGAGGCCAAGTGCAATTGGGAAGGGTTGCAAACTACAAGTGATTGGGAGCAGCTGGTGGATGACCTTGACAGTCTCATGACCCTTCCCACCGTCTTTGAGGGGTGTAAACAGTTAACAATCCCAGCCCATGTAATCTTGTGCGAGTAGGAACAGCTGAACTAACTCCCCAAGATAACAGTTATTTGGCTAGGGGCATAGTCCTATACAGTGTGAGCGCATGCAAACACACACACACACACACACACACACACACACACACACACTATCCTCCCTGGAACTAAATTTCTCAGGATAATGTGGCTACCAGGGCATAGGTTAGATAAGGATGTGTGGCTGTGACATCTATTTGTTTGGTTGCTTGCTTGTTTGTTTTGAGGGTATGGGATACTTTTTTTTTAATGTGTCTCATTGTATAACCCTGACCAGCCTGGAACTCACAAAGATCCACCTCCTTCTGCCTCCTGCATGCTGGGATAACAGGCGTGCGCCCCCACACCTGCAACTACCACATTTCTTCATATATAGACTTGGAATCCTGCTTTATCTGCTACAAAAGAGGAGGCCTCTGCAGACACTGGCTACTGGCAGGCTGTGCCAAAGCCTCCCAGCTCTAAATTCTCTCTGTGTAAATGTAGAAAACGAAGCACTGACATGGAAATCCATTCTTAAACCTGTCCCTTTAACACATAAGTATAGGAAAGTATAAGAAAACAAAGTTAGAAATGGAGATTAGAGAAGAGTGTGGGAAGAAAAAGGAAATTAAAGGCTGTGGATTCCAGGAAATCTGAGAACAGACCTGTGTCCCAGGGACTAGGGTGAGCTAGGCACAGGACTCTCAGCAAATGTTAATTGAATAAATAAACAAAAAGAAGGAAACACAGGAGCGAGGTGGTCTCCCACCTTGATGCTCAGGGAGCATCTTTACCAAGATTTCCTTCCCACAGCAGCTTGGAGCTATCCTCCAGCCCACAGAGACCGCAAACACCTGGAGGTGCTGCTGGCCGAGCGAGGTTGCCATGAGCACACCACTTTCCTGAAACATGAATCCTTGTTGGGACCTTCCTCTTTCTTTTTTGTCCTTAAAAAACACTTGTCTTGATGCAGGGAAGAGTCACTGATTTCATTTGAAACAATTCCCAAACAGGATACGGAGTCTCCAACAGCTCCTGGGCCCTTGGCACTCACCATGAGCAGGTGTTTCAGGCGAGTGCTGAGCTGCACGTACTGCCCAAAGAGCCAAAAGAGCCAAAAGAGCCAGGGCACACTGGGCGGAGGCCTGGAGAGCCGCCCGGGGCACAGGCACTGAGGAGGCCAGCCCTGTGCATCCTTTAGCTTCCAGGAACTTGAGTTCTTTCCTCATGCCTCCCCTGTCCTCTTGCAGCCCCACCTCCAGCCCCCAGTCTTTAATGTGATAGAATTTGGAAAAACCCTCTTGTCATTTCAGTAACCCATGAGTCCCACCAAAATCAATGGGAGAAAATTAACTATGCAGGGAATAAAATGGAACAAAAAAAAAAGAAGAAGAAGAAGAAGAAGAATGAGGAAGACTGCCTGGTAGCAACACACAAAAACAGGATGGAGTTACACTGACACAGGCCAAAACAAACATACACACTGGGGCAGCTGAATAAAAGTTCGTAGGTGAAAAGCTAGTGCACACACAGTGGAAGCCAAGCTTCTAACAGCAAAATGGAAAGGAGTCTCACGCCAACACCAGGGGCTTTATAAACTGCCCGTCAGACATGGAGGTTCTCTCCCAGACTCACACCCCAGGAAAGTGAAAACCCACTTCTAAATAAAATATATATATATATATATATATATATATATATATATATATGTAAGCCAGGCAGTGGTGGCACGTGCCTTTAATCCCAGCACTCGGGAGGTAGAGGCAGGCGGATCTTTGTGAGTTCGAGGCCAGCCTGGTCTATAAGAGCTAGTTCCAGGACAGACTCCAAAGCTACGGAGAAACCGTGTCTCAAAAAAGAAATTATATGTGGATATTACAGCAAAATGATTCATGAAGGCTAAAAAGTGGAAACGAAAGTCTATAGTTTGAAGACCAGATAAAGAATCCACGTGCTGGAATAGTGTAGGCTTTTTCCTCATTCCCCAGAAAGAGAAAGGAAGCTCTGACACACACTATAACACCAAAGAAGCCTGAGAACATTCCGACAAGGAAAGAAGCCAGGCACCACAATGCATTGTATGCTGAATGATCCCTTTATGTTTAATGCAGGTTTATTGTCTCTCTTTAGGATAGAAACACAGACTCTATTTCCATAAATCACAGTGTGGAGGGAGTAGAGTAAGAGCTAACAGCTGAGTAACTCGAATTTCTATTTGGGATGATTCAAAGACTCTAAAATTGAGTGTGGAGATCATTTTCCAGACCTGTGAATGTGCTGCACACTGCTAACTGCGCACTTCAAATGACTGAACTGTCTGGACTCCGTGTAGAGGAGAGAGAGAAGTGTTTCCCTGCGTGGTAAGAAGTGTAGGCATGTGGAGGGGGAGAGTCGGGAAGCTGCTCATTCACGTAGGAGTTCTCCCTAATCCTTTGTAACCTCACTGTCACCTCAGGGCTCCTCAGAGGGTCCTAGTAGTGGAAGACCCCCCCCCACTTTGTTTTCATATCATAACTGATAAGGGATTAAAATACAGTCTTCCTAGATATATGTGTATTTACAGACTGGAGTCACAGAAACTTTTATCTGAAGCCATGGAGGTGTTATCAAAATACCAAAATAAAAGGTCTAAAATATCCTTTATTTCTCTCCACTCATCCCCAACCAATGCCTCTCTGTCCAATCCAGCGAGGGCCAACCCAACATGAATGAACAGGGCAGGGAGAGTACAAGGAGATGAATCTGGGGACAGATCAGGAAATGACAGACACAGCCTGCAACACATTAGCTCACATTTCATCGGCAAAGCTTCATCTTCAGACCACACGGAGAAGCAAGGGGCTCTGGGAAATGGGCTTGTCTGGGACACTGAAGAGAGACCATGCGCTTTTAGAGGACAGCCAGCTGTCTTTGCCACACTTCCCCTTGACGAGATTTCCAGCCCACCTAGCAACTCTGTTGTCACAGGAGGCTCATGAGGAACAGAACCAAGAACAAAGAGAAATGGATTCTGATGATCCCTTAGATCTAGAGAGCCAGCCGGAAGAGCCTGGTGCTCCTGGGAGGAAGGGTTTTCCTGCAGGTGTCAGAATGTCCAGTACCCTGCCTTCTTAAGCAAACCGTTCGTGACAGAAACATTGTGATGGAAAATTGGAGATGAACTGGGGTGGGGTGTGGTTGGAGGACAGATGAAAAAATGACCACGATCACCAAGCCAGATTTGGCTTCTATCTCTAGACGCTGAGAGGTCCATTAGAAGATGAACAGCGAGTGCCATGTGGAAGAGACCCAGTGCCTGGCTGAAGGATACCAGATCCCTCGCTCTGGACTCTGTCTCGGCTGCTCTGCTTACACTTCAGCTCCAAACGTTTACTTTTAGGTCCAGCTTCCTCTACCATCGCGTTAGAGGTGTGCTTACATTCTTGGCTCCTATATTTATACTGCTGAATTGTGATGACCTCTTCCATTCTGCAATCTTCAAACGCAATAATGTTCTCCCTCAGCTGCGCTTCTCTGCACTCCTGACCCCCAAGTAGATACACTCTGGCCGTGTCCATCAGAGAAGTGCTGTTTGTGCCTACTTCAAATATGGCGCCAACTTGCCTACAAAGCTCTTAAGCCAAGTCTTAGCTCATTCTTTTATGTGAGAAAAGGGAAATCCAGTGGAACAAGATTTGTGTCACAGAGACTGACTTGTACTTCAGGGTCTCACCCCCAGCCTTGCACTGTCCTCAGAAATCCTTGACAAAAGTAGTTTCTCAAGTGCACTCAGAAAAGGCCAAGAAATTCTCTATCCCCAAAGATGACATCTGGATGAAACATTATGGAAGGTGTCCGTTTCTGAATTGGCTGGGGCTCCTTTTCATGGTGAATGACAGAAAGCCAATGGGATATGTCAGACCAAAAAGAGAGACGTTGGAAAGGATGTCAGAGAGCCAAGACGGGAAGGAACACCCATGGTTGGGCAGGGATATGTGAAACCAGGGACTCAAACAGCTATAAAAGTCCCTTGATTTTTCTGCAGCCACTTCATTTTCTCCAGTTTTTGGCACCCTATATCTTTCTACAGGAGAAGACAGGGTCCTACCAGTCCCCAAGTTTTACCTCTGAGGCTTGTGACTCCACCATCTTTTTTTTTTCCAAACTGTAGTGGAATATTATCTGGAAGCAATAAAAAGCATTCTTTGTTGAGCGTGTAATTCAGGAGTTCCCACAGAAGGGGATCGTCATGTGACCAGAATCTGATGAAGATTTCTGTCATTCCAAAACTTCCTTTGCATCTTACCAGCGGGTCCACATCCTCCACCTGGCGCCACTCAACTCCACCCTGCTAACACCAGTCTGCTTTCTACTTCCAGAGGTTGACTGTTCTGGAATTTCATATACATAAGACCGTCCAGAATGCAAGATGACTTTTCTCATCAGCAGTCTGGAGATCACCTTGCTGTTCCGAGTACTGGCGGTTAGCTCCCTTTCGTCACCTAGTAATAAGACATTACATTGTGCAAACACATGGCAGTTTCCCTCTCTAACGTTGATGGACATCTGGATTGTTTCCATTTGGGGACTAGGATGAATCAAGCTGCGACGAAAATCCACACATGGGGATTTGTGTAGACACAGGTTTTCATTTCTCTTGAGTAAATAAATACTTAGAAATGGGGTTGTCGGGCTGTACCACATGCTTTGGTTACAAGAAACTCAAACTGCTTTCCAACAAGGAGACACCATTCTATTTCTCCATGGCAGCAAAGCAACACTCCAGGGGCTCCATGTCCTCTCCAGCACTTGATAACGTCAGTCTTGTCTATTCTAGATGCTCAGTAGAAAAGCGGGAGTTTCCAAAACTGTAGCTTTGATTGTGTTTTCTTAATAAGTACTACTTAGTACAACACTGCTTCTTTCCCATTCAGAGTTCTTTGGTGAACAGTTTGACTCTTTTGTTGCCCGTGCATCTAGAGACTGTGATGTAGCTTGGTGGCAGAGTGCTTACACTGCGTATTCAAGGCTCTGGATTGTCCCCAGCACCACAAGATTAAAGAGAAGTTTTTCTATCATCTAGATATGGGCCTTTTGTCCAATACATGTTCTGGGAATATCACATACCCCCACCCCTACGCCTCATGGATACTTGAGAGCAGCTTTTAGTTTTAAGGCAAATTTGCCTGCTTTTTCCTACTGTAGTTCCTACTTAGCAAATCCTGTTGAAATAAATATTTAAAAAAAAACACAAAAAACAAAAAACAGAGGAGCTGGAGAGATGGGAAAGACCACATGGTGATCTTGCAGAGGACCAAAGGTTATTCCCAAAGCCAACTTTGTCTCTCCATGCATGTGCATGTCCACACACGTGAACACACATACATGTGCTCACACAACATACACACCTTGTGCTTCGTTTCCAGATCCAAAGCCACAGGGAACCCCTGCTTCATGGCTTTCCTCGGCCACCTCTTGATGTCCACCTTGCTGTGCTGCTTCCCTCCCTGTATATCAAGTTCTCGGCAGATTCTGACTCACGGACTCGGGTATTCAGTCTCTCCTAAACCAATCAATACAGGTTTTCATAAAATGTGGTGGCCAGCAGGACCATATGATGGGGAAGAGGATGTGACTGGTAACAGGATTTACTGTGCCTATACCCATTTGTGCTTTTTTTTTAACGTATGACATTTTTATCAATGTATTTTATAGAAGTGGGTACGTCGTGGCATGCCTGTAGAAGTCAGAGAACAACCTGTAGAAATTGATTCCCTCCACCACTTGAGACTCTGGAATCGAACACAGACCATCCAGCTTGGCAGCAAGTGCCTTTACCCACTGAGCCATCTCATTGGCCAATTTAATTAATTGACTTTAATCAATTGACTTTGAAGTAGTTAATTTGGGGTATTACAAGGCTTCCTATTATTGAATGGCCAGATCTCACCAATATTTAAACACGATTTTCCCTGTGGCCTAACAAAGTCCTCGCCGTCCTTCCATGCCTACTCCACTGAAGCACCACGCTATACAGCACTGTTCTCAGAGCAGAACAATTCTCATCTCATAACATGAGCTGCTCGCAAGAGAACATCCCAGCTGGGTTATTGACATTCTCTCACAGGATGGGACAGGCAGAGCCATTGTACCTTACCGTCAACTGTACGCCGTTCTGCCCTAATGGCACATGGCCTCGGGGCTTCAGGGAGGGTGGCACATCTAGGCTGGGAAGGACTATGGGAAAGGGGCTCCATGCTGATAAAGATTTTCCAGAGCATCTGCTTTATTAGGGCACCCATGCTCCTGACCACAGCCCCTCACCTGTGCTCTATAAGGAAGCCTAATAAACTCCTAGGTTCTCCACAGCAAACTGTGAGAATCAAACTTTGGTTGTCTCCCTTTCTAAAGAGGGAGTAGTCCTTAATTAGTGTCTTTCCACCCACATCTCCATGCCCCACCCCTGGCCTCCTGGGAAAAAACTCTCAAAACCTCAAAGCACACCACACCACTGTGAGACTTTTAGGGACTCCTCGGGGGGAGCTGGCACTACCATGACACTTCAAACATGCCTGTCCCCTACTCTGTGGTCCATGTCAAACACCTAATCTTGCCACAACACTATGGTCAACCTAACTCCTGGTGAGTAACATATTTGTGTGGCTGTCAAGGGCTGGGTTTCTCCTATACTATACTATCTGTTTAGGTAATGGAGAGACGGACGACCTTAAAAGACTGCCATATGCTGGAATCACTTTGCAGAATTTGTATGAGAAAATTTCTTACTAGAGATTAATGGCTAGTACATGAATCCAATGAACAGAAAAAAATAAAGGTAGAAAACCCAATGTCAGTCCCACTCTGGCGTCCCACCCTTGCTCAAGGGACAGATCAATCAAATGCTTCCCTGGGATCATGATGCACAGAACAGGGCTGAGGCCCACTGATAGGGAACAGTTAGCATTCCTGCAAGGATGCTCTAAGGAAGTGGACACAAGCTCCCATCCCTAACCTGGAAGCTATCTCCAACCGATAGCCACTTGCAAATGGAAAATTAGTCTTCCCCAAGGGAGTCTCACTGGCGAAATAAACCACTCTTAAGGGCAGGCCCCATCCCCAGCTGTAGATGGCCCATACAAAATGAATTCAGTAGCATCTTTGGAGATCCCTTGCCTCTCAATGTTAAGTCAGGGCTTCCTTTTATTTGTTTTGGTTTTGTTTTTATTTTTATCTTATAGGTCTTTTGTGGCTTCTGGTTTTGTGTTTCCAGGAGAACGATGGGTGTGTCTCTTTGTCTATCTGTTTCTTTGGCTCTTTTTGTTTGTTTGTTTTGTTTTGTTTTGTTTTTCGAAACAGGGTTTCCCTGTGTAGCCCTGGCTGTCCTGGAACTAGCTCTTGTAGACCAGGCTGGCCGTGAACTCACAGAGATCTGCCTGCCTCTGCCTCCCGAGTGCTGGCATTAAAGGTGTGCGCCACCACCACCCAGCTGTCTCTTTTTCTTGTTTGATTGTTTTGTCCTATTCTGATTTGTTTATTTTTGTTTGATTTTATTTTATTTATTAGATGCCTGTTTCCTAACAAGTCAGAAAAGGTGTGAATCCGGATAGGAGGGAAAGCAGGGAGGAACTGGGAGGAAGAGAGGGAGGGAAAACCATAATCAGAATATATTTATGAAAAAAATCCATTTTCAACAACAACAAAAAAAACTTTTAAAAAGAATTCCCTAAGATAAACAGAATCTGCTGGATTTGATCTCATGCACTATTTCTACAAACAATAAACACACCTGCTATTTACTGGACCAGAGGGTCAAACAGTGACCATATTAGAAAGGAGTCTATGGTAATCAACTCTGATAAACTAAATACTATGAGAACTTGTAAGAACAAATACATCCTGCAAATACACTTCTCTAGCTAGAACCTAAGATAGAAACGGCCAAGGAGCCAAGTAGGAGCGAATCAGGTCACAGGAACGAGAGTGCTAAATTTAAATTGTTGTTTACAAAAGTTACCCGAACTCTGCAGCTATTAAACATGGACTCAAGGTCTATAATTCTCACACAGTCTTTGATTTAAAAATAAAATGCTGGAGATGTTTGGAACAGGATCCTTTCCATAAATGAATATCTAGGCATAGAAGAGAAATAGCTAACCTGAAAACCTTTCAGTGTCGCTGACAAGGCTCTTCTATCACAGGTATGACTGTGGGGAGAGAGGGGGACTAGTCTTCACCAAACCAATGCTCGTCTGATACAGTGGAGACCACTCTGAGCTATGCTGCTCAGGGAAGGACATCTTCAAGCTGTTTTCTTGTATCAACTCCCCACACTCATGGCTGAAGTCTTGTGTGACACTCAGCTGCCATTTGCAGCACACCAAGGGCTAGGGCCTTGTAGCTTTCCGGACAATAGGACACGGACGTCTTCCTGCTTCAGGGAGGCTTCTACTCATTGTGACAACTTCTGGGAGGAGGGGTTTGTTTCGGAATCACATCTTCAGGGCTTGCAGTCCATCATGGCAATGAGGGCACGAAAGAGCAGCAGAGCAGGTCTCAAAGAGCAGTCAGAAGCGGGGAGAGAGTAGAGAGAGAGAGGAAGAGAACACCTGCATTGACTGTCTCCTTGTTTTGGTTCAGCAGTGATGCTGACATACATTTAAGGGTGTAGAGATTTTCTAGGCCAGGGAAGAAGAAATTTCAAATATATCAATAAAGAAATATATTACCACCAGGTGGCACACGCCTTTAATCCCAGCACTCTGGGAGGCAGAAGCAGACAGATCTCTGTGAGTTCAAGGCCAACCTGGTCTACAGAGTGAGACTACACAGAGAAACCCTGTCTCGGGGGGGAAAAAAGAACTCTATTATCACTGAAGGCAAGAGAGTTGAGATGGGGCTCAGTGGTAGAACACTGGTGTACTGTGTGTAGGCCCGGGCTCCAATCACTAGCACTGAGAAAAGAAAGTAAACAAGTGGAGGCATCAGGCCACACATTTGTTGGCTGTTCAATAGATTTCTAGAAATATCCAAGAGCTCCACAAATTCACTGTGAGAGTTTGGAAGGTAAAGAAATTATTGAAATTCCAAAATCTGAGGAGGATATAATTCTACCAGCAAATAAGACGACAAAAACATTAAATATGAAATTTTAAGTACATCTGAAGTAGAAATTGTGTAAATAAGAGTCTGTTTTCTTTGTTTTTGAATAAATGTATAATAATGCTGGCTAAGTTAGTGAAGTAACAAATACATAAATTTTTCTGTTTGCAGAAATTTTAATTTTTAGATTTATTTTGTTATTGCATAATTTTTTGTGTGTCTATATATATGTTGCTTGCATGTATGTATGAGCACTATGTGCATATGTGGTAACTATAAAGGTTGGAAGATGGAGTCTGATCACCTGGGACTGAAGATACAGGTCCTGGGAATCGAACCTGGGACCCCTGCAAGAGCAACAGTTGCTCTTAACCATTAAGTGGCCTTTCTAATCCTAGAGGTTTTGCCTGTTTGATTTTGTTTTTGTTTTTTTTTTTTTTGAGGTAGGGTTTCTCCTTTCTTCCATAAGGTCTTAGAGAAGACTTGGATGACAACATGATGCTCAGGTTATCAGACTTGTTCTTCTCTATAATTGTATCTGGAGAATTCACATGATTGAGTTAAGATTCATGTGATCTGTTTACAGAGATATTTATCTGCTCTGGTCCATGACTGGTGACATTTGATGAATGTCTCTTGTAACTCTGGCTGTCCTGGAATTCACTCTGTAGACCAGGCTGACCTCAAACTCAATGCGATTTTTTAAAGGTTTTTTTTTCATTTTTTTTTTTATTATTGTTCAAAGAAGAATTTACATTTACTCCCCTTGTTCCCGGCCCTCCCGCTCCCCCACTACCCCACCACCCTCCCCCTGCTTCTTCAAGATGGGGCAGGATACCCTGTCCTATGGGAAGCCCAAGGCCCTCCCCCCTCCATCTCGGTCCAGGAAGAAGTGCATCCATATAGAACAAGTTCCCAAAAAGCCAATACATGCAGAAGAGCTAGGTCCCGGTGCCATCATCATTGGCCTCTCAGTCAGTCCCCACTGGCAGTCACATTCATAGGGTCCAGTTAGGTCATATGCTCATTCAGTCTTGGTCCAGCTGGATTCGATGAGCTCCCAATAGATCGAGCACACTGTCTCTGTTGGTGGGCCAGTCCCTCATGGTCCTGACTTCCTTGCTCATCTTCTCCCTCCTTCTGCTCTTCCACTGGACCTTGGTAGCTCAGTCCCTCATTCTGATGTGAATGTGGGTCTCTGACTCTATCTCCATCCATCATGCGAAATTTCTATGGTGACGATTAAGATATTGAACAAAGTAACTATGGGGCAAGTTCAGTTCAGGCACCCACTCCTCTGCTTAAAGAGTGTTTTGCTTGCATGTATGTATGCCTACCATGTGCATGTGGTGCCCTTGGTGGCCAAAAGAAAGCCTAATGGTCCTCTGCAAAAGCCAGTGTTCTTTTTTTTTTAGGGGGGGGGGTGTTTCCAAGACAGGGTTTCTCTGTGTAACAGCCCTAACTGTCCTGGAACTAGCTCTTGTAGACCAGGCTGGCCTCAAACTCAGGGAGATCCGCCTGCCTCTGCCTCCCAAGTGCTGGAATTAAAGGCATGTGCCACCACCAGCCAGTGCTCTTTCCAGCCCCAGTGGGATCTCTACTGAAGCTGTCATCTTAGGAATTACTTCTCCCTACTCTCCATGCTGGCAGAAAAGCCATTACAAACATATACAACCTGTTCATAAATGTGGGCAGGGGGTGATGCTGCCAATTCACAAGCATTATGTGACAATACATAATGCCCAGGCCCTAGAATGCTAGAATCTCAGACGCTCCACAAAGAAGAGAATCCTAGCTCTGCTTCCAGCTGCTACCAACTCTGCAGAAGGGTCCATCTTGAGTCCTCTGGTCCTTCAGTTGCCTCCACTAACTTTCTCCGTCTGTCCTCTGCCTCCAGCCCAGGAATTTGACTTACTTGCTGAGTTGTTTTTCTCTAAAAATTAGAGTTATTTGCCTTGTGCTAAAGAGGCTCAGATGTCACTGATGCTTTTCTATTTTTATGCCACTTGTGCCTGGGATCTTCGGCAGGATTACCATAGCCCACTGGGAAGCAGAATGAGGACAGAGGGTTATTGAACTCCACAGAGGCTGCTGGGAGCTCATGAATTCCTCTTTAACTATTGTGGAGACTTGAGCTTCACACATTCATATCCTACACTCTCCTCTGACACCTTCAAGGGAAGCACTCCCTGCCTCTACTTAGGGTTCATTAAAAGATTTTTGAAGTTAGTGAATTCTTCTCCATGCCTACATATTCACTTATGAGAAGGGAGTGTTCCAAACATCTCCAGCGTTTCATTTTTAAATCAAAGACTGTGTGACAATTACAGACTTTATGTCCAGGTTTAATAGTTGCGGAATTCGGATAACTTTCCTTAACAAGAGTTTAAATTTAGCCCTCTTGTTCCTGTGACCCAGTTCACTCCTACTTTGCTTGTTGGCCATTTCAGTCTTAGGTTCTATCCAGAGGGCTGCATTTGAATGACATATTTTGTCCTTACAAGTTTCCGCAGCGTTTAGTTTCTTAGTGTCAGTTATCCCTTCAAATAGCCGTCACTGTTTGAGCATCTGGTCTAGCAAAAGAAAACCATTTTTATTTTTTTTAAAAACACATACACTGTTCATCTTGTGAGGTATATAAAATACTGGCACTCCCCAATCAGAAGGAATGTGAGAGGGAGCTGGATGAAACGGACACATCTCCTTTTCTGAACATGCAACTTGAAATGGTGTTATTGTTCAACATTTTAATGTGGGGTGGTAAAGAGGTGTGCTTCACCGTGCTTAACGGTCCTTTTAAGCAAGGAAACACTTAGTTTCTAGCTGACCAGGAGAGACAGTGTTACTACTGCAATGCGCGTATGCTTCTACTTTGGACAGGACCCAACTACTTCCTTTGAATCTTCATGGATTTCTTTCACTCTCTGTGACTATACAGTGGTGATTTGGATATGTTCTTATTTACACACGCGCACATGCACACACACACACACACACACACACACACACACTGTATACTGTTCACAAAACTTGAGATGTTTTCTCAACTAGAGGTTTACTGTCAATGCTTTCTGGACACAAACAATTTTTTAATGGCTCGGGTAATTCTTACAGGTATTGCCCAAAAGCCGGACAGGCACATTAAACCCTGTTACTCATGTGATGTCACTTTCTCAGGAGCTGACAGGCTTAACTAATGGCTGCTAATCTTGGCACCTTCTCAGACCTCTCTACTTCCGTATGACATCCGACACTGTTGACAACAGACTCTTAGACCCCTCTGATGCCATCAGAGGATCAGTCATGTTCTGACACAGAGCAGGAGCTAAGACAGTGTGGCTAGTGCTAGGTTTGAAGGTCCTTGAGCCTTCCAGGTTCATGTGGGGAGAAAAGATGTGCTTCTCTTTGTCCTGACTGTGTTCTTAGGCCTATGGCAGATGGCTGGTATTAGAGAGTCAAATCCTGCCCTAA
The DNA here is from genome assembly GCA_028555095.1 of Dicrostonyx torquatus. Taxonomy (NCBI): domain Eukaryota; kingdom Metazoa; phylum Chordata; class Mammalia; order Rodentia; family Cricetidae; genus Dicrostonyx; species Dicrostonyx torquatus. Next base: position 219,057 of record JAQHUG010000172.1, on the reverse strand, counting down.
GAAGAAGGCCTCAGGTGGAGGGTTGAAGGTTAATGTCCTTGCTTCTAAGAATAGAGCGAAGTCAGGATGGAATTTCAGTTACCAGTTCAGCAAAGGAATCAGAAGCACAGCAGGGTGACCTCTGTGATTCAAGGCTCAGCCAGCCTAGTCTCCGTGGTGAGTTCCAAGACAGCAAGGACTACATAGAGAGACTCTATCTCAAAAATCAAAACAAAACTCCTGGAATATTTAAGATTCTCTAAAACTTCTGGAGGTTTTTAAATTTTATTATACTCATGCTAGACATTAGTTATTAAGAGTAAAATGAATTTCAAAAATATAGAGTCAATAAGTAAGACACACTGCTGGCTTTCAGGAACCCAGAGAATTAGAAGCAGCTGGAGATGTCAAACGATGCCAGCACCCAGAAAGACAAAGGCAGATCTGACCCTAAAATTCACTGAAAGGAACTTGCAAATGGCAAACTGTTGCTCTAAGATGTGGGGATCTTAATCTTCTTTGCCATTTCCTTTTCTTTCTGCCCTCCCCCTTAAAAGCTAGAGATTCTTAAATCTTTAAAAAAAAAAAAAAAAAAAAAACTTCTGATATGTACAGATCACAGAGTCCCCCCAAAGAGCCTTTATTCTTACACAAGTTTGCAAACTCAGACTCTATGTGAGTCCAATGTATTGGAGTGATCAGAGAGCCCCGAGCTCTGTTGGGGTTGGGTTTTTATAGTAGCAAAGTTACGGGTGAGGAATTTCTAAGGTTCAGGACCCCTGATTGGCTGACATTTGTCTAGGGGCTGACATTTGTCTGTTGAAAAGCGATGGGTGTGTGCTGGCACACATCCTTTGGATGATCTGTTCCTGGGTGGTGCCTGAGTAGTCTTAGTTTGGGGATCTTTCTTAGAAACAGGTATTGCCTTAAGATAAACTACTGAGACTTAGGCCTCTATTGAACTTGTCATGGCTGGGTTCTACACTTCCATTGATGGTGGAAAAACCTAAGCTGGTCAGATTTGAATTAGTATCATTGTCCCAGGGGCTAGAGAAACAGCACAGCGGTTAAGAATATCTACTGCTCTTTCTGAGGATCCCAGTTTGGTTCCCACCACCCAGGCTGAGTTATAAGCTCACACCTGCTCATAACTTCAGATCCAGTGGATCTGATACCTTCGGCCTTCAAGGGCACCTGTGTTCATGAGCACATGTCCCTGCTCACCCCCAGACAAATACACATACACCTAATTAAAAATAAAATAAATATTTTTTTAAAAATACAGCATCTCTGACTTAAAGTTCTTCCTTATTTCCAATTCCTACTTCCTGGGATCACTTCACAGAATATGCTACCACAGTCAAGCCCTTGTATTGGGCTCTGAACTGTGAATAAACCAGACTAGCTGTGATGGCTTAACTGTCACCTTGATTGGTAAAGCCCTCCTCTAGGTGTGACTGTAGGGATGTTCAGAGATTAACCATGATGGGAAAACCATACATCCCCAAATGTAGTCAGCATCACCACCACCGAACTAAAACACAAGAAGGAAGAAGCCAGTCAGTGTAGGTATTATCTATCTATCTATCTATCTCTGCCATGGCTGAACCTCTGGTCCCTTGAACAGAGGTACAACAGTCGGGAACAGGACTTGAGTGGAGTGTTCATAAAACCAATTGTTGTCTGATATAGTTGGAGCTATTCTGAACTGCACTGCTCTGGGCTGGATGTCTTCAATTTTGATTCTTTGGTCTTCCTGGAAATTCCAGAAGTGTCTAAAACCCTGCAACAAATTCCTTCCTATTAGAATTAGCATTCTTAGGTCTATTTTCTGAAACTAAGAATCTTAACCTACTGACCATGTGTGGTGGTACACGCCTTTAATCCCAGCATTCAGGTGAATCTTGTTTCTAGGCCAGCCTGGTCCACAGAACTCCACGACAGTTAAAGCTACACAGAGAAACCCAGTCTCAAAAAACAAACAAACAAACAAACAAAAAACCTTAAAACAACACATTTATTTATTTAAAGTCTCATTCAATAGCAGTGGGTTTTTTAGTTTGTTATAAAAGGGAAAAGCCAGCACTTTATACTTATCGTTGAGTCAAAATGTCTTGAGTATTAAAAGAAAACTTTAAGGTAAGGTTTTGATTTTGACATTCTCTTGATGAGAGTTCATGTAGCTAGCACTCAATGCACATGTTACTCTTAATCATGAGTAAGAACTTTATACACTTTGGATATAAAGGGACCTACTAGTGCCTAATGTACTAGTATATAATACTTCATAATAGCGACAGTCTTACTGTCTGTTACACATCAGTCCCTGATGTGCTTTCAATGTTTACTGATTCCAACAAACACAGAAATCAACAATCAAAGCACAAACCTGACAGACTCACTGTTGCAGCCCAAGCCCCTCTGACCTCAGACACACACCTTCTTTCTAGACTGTGCTCCTCCCTGCCCAGAAAATACCTCATCAAAATCTAAGCCACACACTTTCGGCCAGACTCAAGTCCGCAGTTGGCACTATACCGTCAGCCATGATTCGGGGAGAAGGGCTGGTTTCAAAGTAGATATGCTCCATACAGGCATCTCCTCAGAACAGACTTGTAGACTGCATCGCTGGGAGAAATCGTCAGGCTATTTCCCTAAAATCATAGTTGTGGTATGTGTTAAAGTTATGTTCTTCCGTGAGTAACAAAATAATCAAACAAGTGTAGCTATCATTTAGGCTCAATAAATCCCCTAACATTCATTAACCAGAACTCGGCAGCCCAACAGAGCTGGGAAGAAAACTGGGAAACACAGTGTTCATCTTCGCACCTCAGTCCCAAAAGCAAACCTGAGGCTCTGTTGCTATGGAGGAAGAGAAAGGGAGGTGCCAAGAGTTAACTGCTGACTCTGAGAATCTCGAACTATAACAACAACAACAAAAATTGTCTATTTGGGTTCTTTAAATAAGGTCTTGCATTTTTTATGAGGGAAATATTAAATATCAGATTTTTTGCAGTATATAAGGTAAAATCTTCAGACAACTAGGATAATGAAGTCAGTTACCATCAAATATCAGGACATGGAAACCCAACAGCTTTGCCAAAACCTGTTCATTCTAGTTTCAGCCTTTGAGGAATCCTTCCTCTATTTTAAGGTGACTTAATAGCTGCCTTTCTATAAGAATCAGCCCTGTAGGGATGGGAACAAGAATATGGCCAAATTCAGTAACAGAAACTGATGCAGGTGGAGGTGACAAACAAGTTGCCCATCTAAAACCCATCGTTTCTCCTCCATGTTCTGATTCGTCTGGGCCTTTCCCTTCCCCGTCTTTCTGTTCTCTATGTGACAGACATAACCACCTTTTATGAGCTTTCTCTGTTCACTCAGTCCATGAACTGTGTCCTTAGGGACTTCTAAAGGGAAAGTCAACATCTCCTGGATGGGACAAGCCCAAGGTCAGGTCATTGTGATATCATGTGACAAGTGCCATCCACAAGAATGAAAATGTCCCATGAGGACCTACATACAGGCTCTCTAGGAGTCAAAGAGAGGTGTCATGCTAGGCAATGCCTGAGTCATCTTTGAAGCCTGAATTCCTAGCACAGTGTCAGAAACTGAGTAAATATTTAGCCATCGGTGCTTGGTTCTCAAATCCTCAAGATGCAGACAAACTGTGGCTCTGATCAATAGATGCCACCAACAAGCAGTAGGGCAGTTCCTTCTGGATGTGTCCAGGAGGGTAGACAGCAGATAGCCCCACCCTTAGAATATTTATATGTCATCGGGCAGTGGTAGTGCACACCTTTAATCCCAGCACTAAGGAGGCAAAGGCAGGTGGATCTCTGTGAGTTCAGGGCCAGCCTGGTCTACAGTAACTTCCAGGACAGGTCCCAAAGCTACAGAGAAACCCTGTCTCAAAAAAGCCAAAAAATAAAATAAAATAAATAAATATTTTTATTTCAACACTATTTAAAGATTATGGAAAATTGTCTATTCCTATGATTAATCATCATTATGTAAGCAAGAATATCTGTAAAGAGTGCGGTACTCCACGAAAGTCTTATATGTGGGTGACTAAGTACATATGAACATCTACTTTCCTGAGTTAAGATAACAATCAGATATTTTAGATTTATTACTATTTATGTGTGTGGCTATGTGAATGTCTTAGTCAATGTTTTTCCATTGCTGTGCAGAGACACCATGGCCATGCCAACTATTACAAAGGAAGACATTTCATTGGGTGGCTCTCCTTTCAGAGGCTCAGTCCATTATCATTAAGATGAGACATGACAGCGTGAAGGCAGACATGGTGCTGGAGCAGGAGCTAAGGGTTCTGTATCTTGATCAGCAGACAACAGGAAGTGAACTGAGACACTGGGCATATCTTGAGCATAGGAGACCTCAAAGCCCTCCCTGACAGTGACACACTTCCTCCAACAAGGCCACACATCCTAATAATCCTTTCAGATCATGCCACTCCATGATGACTAAGCTTTTAAACTTACGGTCCTATGGGCCCACTCTTATTCAAACTCCACAGTGTGTATACATGGAAACTCCATAGGGTGCACACATGGAAACCAGAAGAGAGTGTGTGTCCCGCGCGACCGTCTCGTCAGCAAGAATGACGCGGCACACAAGGATCCTTCTGCAGTATGCTTTAATGCTTCTTGAAAGGGAGAGCATAAGCTTCCAGAGTGGAGACCCAGAGGCGGGGAAACCCTTCCCTTAAATAGAGGCTTCTCCTCGCCTAGGACGTGTCAGCCCCTGGTTGGCTGCAACCCATCGCACGAGATGACACCACGGGATAGGCGGGATGGGACGAGGTGGAAAAACCCTTCGCATATGCGCAATGCACTTGTTTAGTACTCGGGAACACAGGATATGGGCACCATCTTGTAATGGCGAATAGCGGGTGCGGCTCCCCACAAGTGTGAGGTGTCCTCTTCTATCACTCTTCACCTACTCCTTTGTAACACCATCTCTTTCTAAGTACTTAGTTATCCACAAATAGGACTTTTGGGGAAATACTTGGCTTCCAGGAGTTTTGAGATTACAGGCATATGCTACCATGCCTAGCTTGTTTTATTATTGATATTTTAAGAGCCTTTCATTTTAATTTTACTTGGCCAAACACTCTTAACTCTTTTTCATGTAAATCTTCATGTACACAAGATGCCGTTTGTTTTAGTGTTTCCTGTACCATCATCTCTCTGTTGTCCCCCGGACCCATGCTACAGCATTTCTGCAATGACACGCTGTGGTGGGTATGTATCACTATCAGTGCCCACAGGACTCTTTCTGATGTGAAATGGGAGGTACTGGCCACAGAGACTCTACGGAAAGTTGCGTAGATGAGATTGCCAATGCTAGGACATGAACCGCTTGGCCAAGAAAGACTAATGCAGCCAGAAACCCCTTCCTGAAGGCTGCATGAGACCATTGCATCGGTAACCTCTGCCAAACTGTCACACAAAACTGAGAAAAAGCCAGAAAACTAGCACAAAATCACCCTGTCCTCAGACCCTTTGACAGGCAGAGTTCACAGTCCATGATCATGGAATATGATCAGCTAAAACACGGCTGTTCCTTCATTCTTTAAAGCCTCACCATCTGTACCAAATACCAAGAAATCCACTGCCGGGCCCAACCACGACAATGCTCTGAAATAAGTGTTTGACTCTTAAAGATGCATAGCATTTTTGTAAAGTAAATATTTTTCTCTCCCAACTCTCTCTTTTCTAAGACTGACTTTAACTGCTTAGAAATCGCTCTCTTTCATTCTCCATGAATCCCGTTCTTATGGAATGAACTTATGCCACTTTTCCTGAGAATAGAAGCACATAATGGGAATTCAGAACCAGGCACTGAGGTACCAGGGTCTTCCAAAGACAGACCTCTGCCTCCGTCCCCCAGCTCCTTACAAACAGTCAGGACCAGCCGAGGCCTGAAATAACAGGAGAGAAAACAGGTGTCTTCCGGCAAAGCCCCGCGCTGCCCAGATGGAAGAAGAGATTAAAGGGACAGGAAGTGTGACCGCTCCTCAGTAGAGCCAGGACAGATTGAGAAATGTGCTGTTCTTACAAGAGTGCCAAGGTCATTACTAAATAAATGGAAACTATTGTTCATAAAAGGCACTGCTGCAGCCATGAAGCTCTCTTTATGGCCCTGTTTAAATTATCCAGAAACAAAAGGCTGGACTGCTTCCTCCACCTCTGCTACACGCACACACACACACACACACACACACACACACACACACACACGCACGCACGCACGCACGCACGCACGCACCATGTGTTCACATCATGGAAATCTTCCAGGTCTTATTCCACTTGCTTACCAGGAGGCAGCTGACATCCCCCCAGCTGACTGGCTGTGTGCCCTCAGACTCCAGAAACTGCATTTCAAAACACCCAAGAGGTCAAAGACATCCCTAATTCTTCACTGTGAAGCTCGGTTTAGACACAAGGATAAAAGCAGGGTACTACGTGTATCTTCTTTCCGGTGTCTGTGTCTAGTTCACCGCCTTCAAACCATCCCCTTTCCAGTATGAACTCTCTGTTGTCCAACCTCATCACCTCCTGTTGGCAGGAAAGCTGCCTGCACTTCTGAACATGTCAGGACCCAGCATAGGAAGCTACACCACGTCTTGTGTGATTGCTCAGGACTCCTCTGAGACATGCTTGTCACCAGACCTGGAAACCCTAGAGACTTCCATTCCTCATGCCTGGCTCAAACGAAAGGTTTTCTGGAACAAGAACCAGAAAGGGGTTTAGAGTTTGTGCCTTTAGAATGCCCTACAAAGACAACATGGTTAAAGTTGGCCATGTTGCTCCAGTGTCAACATCTATAATTTTATGTCCCTTCTGGGGTTTTGATAGGCTCTCTATACCGGGAAGGTTTAAAATACTGCTGCTTAGAGCTGGAGGAGGTACCGCTCTGAAGTTCCCGAGCCCAGCTACCCAGTAGAGCTCACTGCTTCAATGACAACATCAGTTCCCAGAACTTCGGGATAACTAAAGTCACAGCTTCCAGAAGTAGAGCCTGGAATGTGGAGCTTTTCCAGCTCCCTGGGAGGGGAGGAAGCAGTGACACAGCCAAGTTTAGAAATGTCTGTCCTATATGACCTTCACCGCCCTTTGCACTCTTCTACAGCCCCAGAGGTATATGAGCTCTTAGTGTCCATGGAGTATGTGGTCAGTCAAAAGTGCAACCCTTTGGGAATATGTAAGAGAAAGAAAATGATAAAGCAGACAAAAAAAAATCCATCCCCCAAATAAGGAAGAACACTACATTCCTGTCACTCGCTTCTGCCCACGGCAACTCTTGTCCCAGTCCTCGCTGCCCATGTTGAGCAAGGAGAAAGTTAACTGCGAGATTGATGCTTAAAACAAGTTCCACTCCATAGACCCATGCCATTAAAGGTGCCCCCTTCCCCATGAGCTGTTATCTCCATGGGCGCACCATATAACTCCCGACTACTTAACTACCAATTAATTGCAAAAACCAGCATTGCCCTCTCACCTTCTTCGGTCTAGGGAGTGAAGGATATACTCAGTTCTCTCTCTCTCTCTCTCTCTCTCTCTCTCTCTCTCACACACACACACACACACACACACACACTGCGTTCAACATAAGGGCTGATCTCAGAACAACTCCGCCGTTGGCATAGCCTCCGATTTTAACCCACATATGCATGGTTCACCTGCCACCGACCCTGAAACCAACCCACAATCACCAGCGTTTAAGATGCCCAGAGTAGTCTCGAAAAACCAAAAAAAAAAAAAAAAGATGCCCAGAGTAGGCTCCATTTATGGCTTAGATTGATTTGTACGGTAATAACAGCAATTAATACACTTTCAAGATGAATTAGACCTTTTCTTTTACTCTCTGGCTCAAGTTCACTTAACAGATCCTTTGTCAAAACCCAAATGTTATCAATAAGAAAATATACTAGGAAAGAAGATACGTTCAGGCCTGTGGTGCACACCTACAAACCCTGCACTCAGGAGACTGAGGAAGGAGGCTTGTGTGATGGAAGTCAGCCTGGGAAGCATACTAAGACCTTGTCAAAAAAAGAATAAGAAGGTTTGGTCTTTTCATGGTGTCCCAGATTTCCTGGATGTTTTGTGTTATGAATTTGTTGGTTTTGTTGTTTTCTTTGATCAATGAATTTATTTTCTCTACCATGTCTTCAGTGTCTGAGATTCTTTCTTCTATCTCTTGTATTCTGTTGCTTATACTTGTCTCTGCAGTTCCTGCT
>JAQHUG010000172.1:192988-209938 GCA_028555095.1 Dicrostonyx torquatus | reverse complement strand
AAAAAAAAAAGAAGAAGAAGGAAGGGAGATGTGGGGGTGGGGTACAAAAGGAGCCCATTCCCTTTCTTCCAGGAGCCTACTGACCTATACACTCAGGGTCAATGTCCAAAAGATGTAAGACCCAAAACTTTCTTGTTGTACCTTACCATTTAAAGAAACAAGGGTGGTGTCACAAAAATCACATTATCCAGTTTGAGCAATGTAAATCATTATACATTTTACAAAGCTGGTTTTAGCACTTAAGCAAAGAAAAACAGTCGTAACAGTAATTGTCTGACCTTGGATAGTTCCTTTGTTTTGTTCCATGATCACAACTTGAGAAACAAATTGTTTTATAGGCACCTGGCTCATTATGCATTACAAATTAAATCTTCATTTATCTATATGCACCAAACAGTACCTATCCATCGCCATCACTTAAAAACACATTGCCCTTCTTTCTAGCCTTGTTAATTTCCAGATGCTAATTAAATTTAAACTCATAAAAATATCTGTTTAGCATGCATGGCAAGCTCATCCCTCAATATCCATTACCACTGTACACCCGTGTGTTTACTCTCTGTTTTCTGTTTGCATTCTTATCTGCGCACCTCAGTTTCGAGGGACAGACTGGTGATTTAACCCAGAATTCAATCTCTCTCCCATTTTGATTCTATCCAAGTTGTCCCCTCTGCTTGATGCCTTTGTAAGCAACTTTCTTTCAAATTATTGCTGAGAAGAATGACTTCCAGATAATAGAGCTTAAATATGGAACAGCAGGATGATAAAGGAATGCCGGGGGAGAGCTATATTTCAGGCCCCTTTCACCAGGCCATTACACAAAAGGAGAAGACTTTCGATCTCTGGAGATCCACAGGCACTTATTTATTGCCATAGGGAGGCTGACAGACAGTCTAAAAGCCAGGCTGATAATGAATGGCGCTGCTCGGTGACCAATACCTAACATAAAACATGCCACCATACGGAAGGGGCATCCCAAAGGCTGGGACAGGATTCGAAAGATCACCCAACGGGAAAATGGCAGGCACTTGCTGTCTTCACCCTAATGGAGGTCTTGTCCGGTGGGCAAATGGCAGAGGAAAGAGAGAAAAACTCTGCTTCTCTGCCTTGCTCCCAGCCCTTTGCCATAGCAGAGATGGCCCCACACTGGCTCGCTCTTCTCAGCTGGGAAAATGGTTCACTATCAATCACATACCCCACGGTTTCAGGTGCCAGGGAGGACAATCCATGCTCCCAGGCCCACTGGCACAGACCGACTGGCCCACTCGGTCACAGCACACACGATGGCCCTCTCAGTTCAAGAGAAGGCTCTCTGCAGGTTAAAGTGGGCCATGGTCTCCTTTAAACACAAGTCAAGAGAGAAGAAGTAAGCATTTGAGTTACAGTTCTACCACAGCAGAGATCTCCGTAGACCTCTGGTCTTTATTGCCAAGATCAACCCCTTTCTTATAAAAAGCCAGACAGCAAAAACATTTCAGTCTCTGGAGCACATCAATTTCTGCCATGTTCTTTTCCTTCTGTTTTCCTGCTTTGGTTTGGAGAGGCCAGCAACATCTTATAAATACAAAACCATGGGGGCTGGTGGCATGGCTCAGTCAGTAAAGTGCCAGCCACATGAGCGTGAGGACCTGAGTTCAAATCCTCTGCAACCAATATAAAAAGCCAGGCATGACAGCTATGCACAGCCTGTAATCCCAGTGCTGGGATGGCAGAAGCAGCCAGACCCTTGGAGCTCACTGGCCAGTCAGTCTAGCCAAATCACATCTACCTACATGTATATATGCACACATGCACCACACACAATCAAAATAAATACATACATACATATGTAAATAAAATATGAAATCATTCTCAGTGGACAGGTCGTACCAAAACAGACCAAAAGTCAAATTTGCTTAACAGCCCCTATCTTATTACAATATGCAAATTGAGTTCCTCAGTTTGTAATATGTTCTTTTTGTGTGTTTGGGCGTTTGAGTAGATAGGTATGAGTGCATGTGTGCACACCTGTGAGTGGAGATCATGTCAACAGCAAGTGTCTTTCTCTGTGGATATCCACATTATTTTTTGAGACACACAAAAAAATAACTTATTTAAATTACTATGACACCTGAGATGGAGGGATGGCTCAGAGGTTAAGAGCACTGACTGTTCTTCCAGAGGTTCTGAGTTCAATTCTCAGCAACCACATAATAACATCTGGTGCCCTCTTACAGCATGCAGGCATGCATGCAGCCAGGACACTGTAGACACAATAAATAAATAAGTAAATCTTTAAAAAAATTACTATGCCACCCCTAGATACAATGCAAGCCAGAAGACAATGGTACAACATCTTTATAAATTATCCAAGGAAACAATTCTCAATCTCAATGTCCAGCAAACAATTCTTCCAAAGTGCAGGGGAAGTACGACATTTCAGATCTAAGAGAACTGGTCACCAATATGCCGGTGAGGCATTTAGCAATGTTAAAAAGATATTATTCAAGATTTAAGAAAATGGTGACAGACAGAAATATAAGTGTAGTTTGGGGGTAGAATGGCTGCCTGAGATGCGTGATTGATACTTGTCCTGAGCAAGGAGCCACTTACAGTTGAGATGAATTATCAAATAATACGTGCCAGAGTAGGAAGTCCAAGTCAAACGCAGAGGGACAACTTCACTGAGCAGCCAAGAGCATTAGCTGAACTAAGACAGAAGCAGGAGTCGCCTCTATAGTTTCCAAATGGACTGGGGCAAGGATTCTTAGTTGGGGCCTCACACTCAGGAATGCATCTGTCGAGATCCTAAGCTCATCTTGGTCATTTTTCCTCTCAGTGTATATCAGACTGTAGACATTTTGTGCCCTCTTTCTGCATAGTCAACAATAAGTGCATACAGGAAAGTTTAAAGAAATGAAAAGCTCACTAATAAATGTGTGGGTAAGTACAGAGAGCATTTTTCTTTCTTTCTTCATTTCCTTCAGAGCTACTTAACTGGGGCTGGAGAGGTGGCTTGGTGGTTGAGAGCACAAATTGATCTTCCAGAGGACCTGAGTTCAGGTCCCAGCAGCCGAATTGACTGACTCGCTACATCCGGTAACTCCCACTCCAGGAGATCGAACACGCTCTTCTGGACCACAAGGGCATGTTCACATACCCCATCAACATATATACATACTTAAAAAGAAAGTAAATCTTAAATTTAAAAAGCCACCCTTGACTGGCCCACCAGTAGGTGAAGGGATAAACAAACGCCAATGGAATAATATTCAGCTTCGTTAAGGAATGAAGTTCTCGTATATGCTAAAGCATGAGTGAACCCTGAAAGCATCATTCTAAGGAAAGTAAGTCAGACACAAAATGACAAATATTTTTCCACTTATATACAGCACCTAGAATGGCAAATTCACCAAGAGAGAAAATATATCAGAAGATACCAGAGTCTGGGGGGAACGGGGACACAAGAATGGGGAGCTGTTACCTAGTAGTTACAGAATTTCTGTTTGGAATGATCAAGTAGAACTAGACGGTGACAATTGTGGCACATTATAACCATAATTAATGCTACAAATGTATACAAAATAATTAAAGTATAAAAGTTATCATACATATATAGCCACAGTTTTTACAAGTTAATCATGGAATATGTTAAAGTAAAAACTATCTACTTTGCTCTTTAAACAGGTAAAATGTATGACATATGAGTTTATATCCCATTTTAATAAAAGAATAACAGTGTGGACTGGTGATTGTAACATGCTTAGAAAATATAATCTGAAAGCATAGCCAGACAGTGGTGGCGAACCCCTTTAATCCCAGCACTCGGGAGGCAGAGGCAGGTGGATCTCTGTGAGTTTGAGGCCAGCCTGGTCTACAGAGCAAGTTCCAGGACTTGCTCCATAGCTACAGATAAATCCTGTCTCAAAAAACCAAAAAAGAAAAAGAAAATATAATCTGATACCGCAATGAATGAAAGGAGGTCAAAGCTTGCTGCTATAAAGTTCTTACCTTTATTTGGTGTTGAATAAAATTAACCGAGGCAGATTGTAGCAAGGGGTCTATTGGTATCTTAAGGAATTGCATACACCTATGAATGCATGCTAACGGCAGCAGGCAAACAAACTGCTTAAATTCTCCAAAACAACACAGGTCCTTGAGAGCAAACCTTCATTCTTGTCTCCTAAATCACCTTCTTCTATGATGCCCCAGTACCTTAGCATGAGGCAGGGCATCCCTTCTAGTGTATCACACTTCATAGGTGCACCCAAAATAACACACATGTTCTATTAGAGAGGTGGCAAGAAGACGTGTAAGACATTCACCTCTGGCCATGAGTATCCTCAGCCTGGGCTCCTCGGAAAGCGGTCAATGCCTGGGAAATCAATGGCAATATACCAGATCCCTGCAGTCTGCAGCTTCAGCGAAGCCATCTAGGACAAGTCTACATTTGGGACACACAAGGTGGAAGAGACTTCCATCCAGCATTACTCTAAGACAGATTACAGTGAAGTAAGAAAATAGCCCAAGGGAACAGTAGCAATGCCTTCACCACCTTTGAAGCCCAGGCATGTGTGGCAGGCTGTGAGGGTCATATTTCTTTGACAACAACTTCTGTCCTCCAAACATGATATCATAAGTCTTGGGCCTCAGTGTGTCTGTACACTGCAACCCGCAGGTTTCATTCCAGCGTCTCTCCTGGGTGACATTGTTGAGCAAAAGGTCTTCTTGGCAAGTAGGCTGCAGAAACATTCTAAAATCCTGGCATGGTCCTGGACAGAGGGAAAGAAGTCATGGAGTAGGGAAGGGGAAGAATTCTTTCCTTCCCTGTGTAGAACTCATTCTGGGTCAGGGAACAGATAGATCACCAGCCGACGCAGGCAGGGCTTTCTGAAGCAACTGGACACTTACAGGTGCAGATTTTTGGCTAAAGCAATTAGGAAAGAAACAAAGGCCGCATACTTCAATAACATTGGGTTACCAGACTTAGGAAATAAAAATATATCCGGTTATATTTAAGCCACAAATAAACAACAAATGATATTTGTCTTGTAGGCATGTCCCAAATGCTGCATCCTGTGTTCTGTCTGTCAGCCCTACCCGACAGGGTAGGGAAAGAGCTGAGGTCTTCCAGCATTGTCTGTGAAGACAGAATTGGGACTTTGGGAAATCGTGACTCCTAGGAGCCTCAAAATAGCCACCAGGACTCCTGAGAACGCATTACCACCCCTTTTCACTTCCAGTCTCTGACTCTAAGTGGTAAACAAGTTTCTACCCCATGCAACGGCACCTTGCTACAGGAGCATTTGTGGTCACGGAATAAAAAGCTTCAGGTTCTCACTCCAACCCCCAATGCCTCAACCCTGTCCAGGAATGCAAGGCTGTGGCGATAACCTTCACCCCTTTCCCCAGCCTCCCCTCCCTTCTGCTCCCACCAGCACCCCTGTTCCACTTTGGATTCAGTCTTAACTAGTTCTTGCTTAAACCCCTTCTCAGACAAAGACTTGAGGAACTTCGAAAATGGGCTGAGGTCTGGAGAGAAGACTCAGCAGTTTAAGAACACTGGCGGCTCTTCCAGAGGACCTGTGTTCAAATCCCAGCAACCACATGTTACTCACAATGGTCTGTAACTCCAGTTCCACGGTATCTGATCTCTTCTGGTCTCTGTGGACACTAGTACCAGACAGACACATAGTACATAGACATACATACTGGCAAAACACCCATGCATATAAAATAATAATTTTAAAAGTTTCTTGTTTAAGTGGGTTACTAAAATGGGTAAATTTTCTTTAATCCAGCTCTGAATTTCGTAAGAGCACTGACTTTTGTTTGTCTGGACCATCTATGGCTGAACTATAAATGTTCGATTACTTCCTAGGCGGCAAACGTACCTTTCGATTCCTCCTTGCTGTATATTTCCTTTGGTCTGCATTATCATTCACTAACTATGCTCGGATGCTCTATCTACATCCAGCCGCAACTCTGAGACTTTATGTGACTTCTTGCCCTCAGGAACCAGCGCAGAATAATCACTGCTCAGTCACTTAGCGCTGAGAGAGGAAGATTCCCATCACCCCAAAACAGCCATTTGTTTAACTTATTTGGCTGCTGAGAAATTGTGGGGAGGTTGTGAATGCAGACTGGGAAGGGTTCCCCACCCCTTCAGGTTCTCTTTGGAAAATGCGCGAGCCTTTTATCCCTCCAGCTAGGTCGTGAGTTTATGAGGATGCTCACGATGTTATTGCTATTTTGTTTATTTTAGGTAGAAACTATAAGTATTCTTAACATCTACTCACTTTGAGTTAAAAAACAAAAACAAACCAAAAAAATTGATATAAATTCTATGTAATCCCCACTCCCAAGAAAGAAAGGTAATTTCTTAACTTTATGCCAATTGAAAAAGTTGCCTCTCTGCCAGAAGCAAGTCAGGGAGTATGAGACCCTTCACAGGTGGTCAAATGTATCTACCCAAGAGATGGATCACTGCACTGGGAAACTGGACTCCTGAGTTCGAATCCCGGGGTACCCACACACAAATTCACGACTAGTCAAGAAGTTATTGAAAGGCAGGAATTATGTACAATCCACCATTTCCCTCTTTTTTTTTAGATTATATCATTTTTATTTTGTGTGTGCGGGTGTTTGGCCTGTATGTGTATCTGTGCACCATACATGTGCAGTGCCCACAGAGACCAGAAGAGGACAATCAGATCCTCTGGAGCTAAGAGGGTTGTGAGTCACTTTTCCATTTTATATTTTTAGATTAATCCATGTTGGTGCAGCTAAAGCTAGTTTCCACTGAGTGGTTACATAATATTTACCACGTAAATATACCACTTCCTGTCTGTTCACTGTCTGATAGCAATTATTCTGACTCTTTTCGATTGTCCTTCATAAAAAGGGCAATCAGGGGCTGGAGAAATGGTTCAGCAATCAAAAGCACTAGCCCATCTTCCAGAGTCCCAGGGTTCAAATCCCAGCAGCTCACAACCATCTGCAACTACAGTTCCAGGGCAATCTGATGCACACACACAGTGCAAGTAAAACACTAATGTACATAAAATAAAAATAAATCATTAAAAAAAATAAGAGGCTGTAGAGATGGTTCAGAGATTAAGAGCACTGACTGTTCTTCCAGAGGACCTGAGTTTGATTCCCAGCAGTCACATGGTAGCTCACAACCATCTATACTGAGATCCAGTGCCCTCTTATGACATACAGATTGAACACTGCATACACAATAAATAAATAGAGCTGTAAAGTAAATAAATGGCAGCCACCTTCCTTGCACTGGCCGGTACAGTGACCAGTTTCTCTACCACAGATGCCGAAAGCAGAAGTGCTGGGTAGGAAGAGCACATCTTCCTATCTAATATCAAATCATACCCCCAAATGTCAGGGATAATTTTCCCATGTTCATCAGAAGCACAGACAGTAGACTTTTCTTTTTTTTCTATACACTGTAAAAA
Source organism: Dicrostonyx torquatus (assembly GCA_028555095.1). Taxonomy (NCBI): domain Eukaryota; kingdom Metazoa; phylum Chordata; class Mammalia; order Rodentia; family Cricetidae; genus Dicrostonyx; species Dicrostonyx torquatus. The sequence goes on along the minus strand of JAQHUG010000172.1, from coordinate 202,487 downwards.
TAGAGTAGTATTGTGAGATGCTGAGTTTTCACTCCCTTGCTAGCTTGGTGAGGGCATGAACCTTACAAATGTTCTCTAGATGTTTGTTTTCCTCTTTTGTGAATTACATATTTGTGCTATTGGTCCATTTATCCATTGGTCCTTTTCTTTCTTCTTCACATATAGAGTTCTTTTTTATATTCCAGATACTCTCTACCACACATGCTGTTTTTGTTCCCTTTGGAAACAGCAATGCAGCAATTGCTGACTGCATGACTAAATGAACGGGGCCTGAAAGCCATAGCCATATGATGGACAATCACTTCATAGCTCACAATAGGACTGTGATATTTCCATTATTTAGCCTTGAAGATCCGACAGTGGAGTACATTAAATGTTATGCCTTACTCAGATCTGAATCCCCAGTTCTTAGAAAGGCACTCAGTAGACTACTCAGTCAATAAATGTTGAATGAATTAAGTATCAGACTCCAAGAAATCCAAAAGAGCCTCCAATTGTCCATCCTATAATAAGATAGATATCCCATAATAATGTTATAAGAAAACTATAATGAAATTTGGCATGCAGCCAGTCTAAAGAATGAATTCTATCTCTGCAACTCCATGTATGGAGACATGGAGTGGCATTTCTGCTCTACTCATATTCTCTTAATCACCATAGAAGTTGGAAGTTGGAGCCACAATGACCACCTCAAGAAGAGCAAATAGAAACAAAAACAATCCTCCAGATCACTTGACCCAAGGTATGGGTCCATTCAGACTGTACTACCCCACGCTTCTTCTTCTGGGTATCAGGAAAAGGACTCTAAGACGAGGACTGTGCCTTCCTCTTGCCCATCTCTTGCTCCCTTTCCCCAACTCCCATTTCATTGCTTCTTTTTCTTCTTTCACTCTTGTTTTATCCCACAAACCACTGAGCCCTGAATTTCCTGGATTGTTGTAGTTTCTGTTGACAGACACCAGAAATGCCACTCCGCGTCTCCATACATGTACATGTTTCATTCCTTTGTCCTTCTTGCTCCATTGGGGTTCTTAAGACCCATCTGGCTTCATGATTTCTAGCACTTTGCCCGTGAAAATGTACAATTCTTCAAAAGGATGAAAATGACATTGAATCTGCCTCCTCCCAGTGATTGAGGTTTGCATTTGAACCCTGTTGTCTTGAAAACAAGGTTCCTTGGACTTCTATGATGGTTAAAATCAGCAAGAGATGTAACACCTCTGCATCCATTCCTTATCTTGCCCAACTCCCAGGTTGGTCCAAGGCTAGAGTGGAAAAACACCATGACTCAAGACAGCTAAACTCAAGCCTTATGTCTGATCTCATCCACGTGGTTCTAGACAACACATAAGACCTTCTTGAACTTCTGTTTGTTTTTGTTTTGGGTTGATTTGAGGATTTTTTTTTAACCTCAACACTGTTTCTTCCTTCTATCTTTGACTCAGAAAGATCAAAGGAGAAGGTGAGTGTTGGTAAGCACTTGGGAAACTGAAACACTGGACAAATAAAATTACATACTTGAATGCTTTCCTCTTGCTATAAACAGGATTTTAGCTCAGATGTATATAAATAAATTCTGAGTATTAGCTTTTCCTAGTGGCTGTTATTTGCATGTTATGTGTTGTTCACAAAAAAAAATATGGCTAAAAGAGTCACCTAAGATTTGAGGTTTACATGCTATCTAACAAGAAAGAATGAAATAGGACTTCAAGAAATAAATGGTGGGAAGTACTGAAAAAAATATGGGGAATAAATGGCAGGCAAATTTTATGTCTCATAGCTTCCTGACATGTGTCTCCCAGGACCAAAGCCACCCTCTTCAATGTTCTCCATAGAGTCGTATGTTTAAGCACGTGCACCCTAGCTAGCAATGCTACTTTTGGAAAGCCGTTAAACCTTCAAGATGTGGAGACTTGCTAGAGGAAGTGATTGGTCCCTGGAGGTGGGCCTTCAAATTTGATAACCCAGTCCCACTTCCTGTCCATTCTCTGCTCCTGACTGTAAAGAGGTGTGACCACCTGCCCACACTTCGGCATCAGGCCTTCCCTGCCGGAACAGATGGCATTGCCTCTTAACCATGGAGCCAAGATAAACCTTCCTTCTTCAATTGCTTTTTGTTGCCACAATGAGCAGAGCAACTAATATACTGCTGGAATAAGAAGCTCCCATAAAATGGGATTCGTATCAATTTACTTCTCTCCCAAGGCTCTGCTTAGGTAGATAAGAGGAGTTCAGATAAAGCTTCTTCCTATGCTTCTTGACAAATGTCTTTGATCAACCCAGCAGCAATAAGGGTTCCCAACAGCAAGGTGTTGCACGGGAGGATCAGGGATGAGAAATAGAAAAGACAAAAGCAGTATCTGAGACCAGGAGGTCCCGCATGAGCTAACGACGTATGCCAAGCAAGATTTTTAAGTACGGCATCATCTATACTATTTGCAGGGTAAATAGCAAAGGTGAGCAGAGAGCTAAGTCAGACAGTGTTGGCCAAGGGAACACGGGATACCTCAAACACAGCTACTTAAGGACTGATAACCACAGCCTAAAGGCAAGAGTCAAGTCCCCAGAAACTGCAGCCTTGACTCCTATAAGGCACTGACTCCACTGTCAGGCAGACCTTGGCAAGTCTGTTTCTGGACAAGGACAGAGAACTAAAGTTTCCTTTGTCCTTTCATTGGGGCCTCTAAGAAAGTCTTGGGTCTGTCTGGCTCCCTGCAGCCTTCAACTCAAAATAATCCTTATGCCACAACGCATATTCTAGACCCCTTCCAAGGATAAGTTGAATTCCTAGTGCTTAGAACGAAGGAACAGATGTTCAGTTAATGTAAACTTTTTTCTATTTACTTTTATTGTGGACATTTTCAGACGCATATTTAAAACTAAGATGAGTAATATAATTAACTTTCAAGTACCTGTCAATCTGTTTCTACAATTACCAATTCCTGGGGCAGTCTTGCTTCCCTCCCTCTATTCCCCTCTAAGTATGTGGAGCAATTCTCTTATATGCTCTTCCATCTATAAATTTAAAAAGGATTCTTCTTCAAAGATCTGTTTCATTTTAGGTATGTGTATGGGAGGGGGAGAAGGAGGGAGAGAGAGGAAGAGAGTGTGCAGGTGCTGGCAGAGACCAGAAAGGATGTCAGATTCTCTGTAGGCAGAGTCACGGACAGTTGTGATCAACTTAGCAGGTGCTCTTGAAGAGCAGCACACACTCTTAACTACTGAGCCAGCTCTCCAGTCCCTAAAATGTTTTTTTTTAAAGAAAACATTGTTATAACACCTAAAAAATTAACAATTCCTTGCTATTGTTCCAGCTATTTCATAAAAAGTCTCTCAGCTTGAGCCGAGATCCTAGTAAGAACCCATTAAATTCCCTTTTATGTCTACATCCTCCTCCACCTTCTTGGCCCTATAAAGAGTTGCCAAGGAAACCAGCCTAGGCTATATAGCAAGTACCAGACTGGGGGTGGGGACTCCTTAGTAGGGCCTTGTCTCAAAAATAAAGCCATCTTGCAGAGGGTGCTATGCCTGGTCAGCTCTGTGTCTGTGATATTAGCAGCCAGTGATGAGGGTTGATGGCATTCACTGATCCATTAGAAGTCACAAAGCAAATACTCCGATTCTCTTTTTCTGTTTTCACGTATTAGCTAGAATTCCTGTGCAGAGAGACTCTTCCCCTAAATATGCAGAACATGAAAGGAGAGTAAGGTAAGTGTTTGACTCCTTCCCTCTGCTTTCCTGATTTCAAATCGTGAGTCTGTTCCCTGTCACTCTAAAATAGGGTTATTCGGGGGTTTTCTTTAAGTAACTTTTCATGCTAGTGGATTTAAATATAATTCTGTTTTTAAACTATTGCAATAACTATTCTTGTTGATGCTCAACTCATCCTGTCGTTGGCCAATGGGAGTCTTCTCAAGGCAATTTTGTGAGCTCCTTTAAAATGTCTCAGACTCTTTACTCGCATCCTTGACATCTAGTATAATGGTTAATGCTGACTGACAACTTGACAGAATCTCAACCCACCTAGGAAACACGCCACTGGCTATGTCTGAAGGAATTTCCAGATTGGGTTAATCAAGATGGGAAGACCCACCCTAACTGTGGATGGCACCATCCCATGGGCTAGGGTCCTGGACCAAATTAGAAGAAGAAAGCAAGCTAAGTCCCAGCATTCATCTCCCTCGGCCCCAACTGTGAACACAGTCGCCCACACTCCTGCTGCCATGCCTTCCCTGACATGATAGACTGTCCCCTCAAGCTGTGAGCCAACATGAACTTCCTCCTTCCATTACTTTTCTCAGGCATGTTGTCATAGCAACGGGAAAAGCAACTAATGCACATAACACAACATGATGTCCCACACTCAGTTTCTCTATTCGCTGCCCTCAGTCTGGAGCCTGCCATTCCTTCCAGGTAGCCTCTGTGGTAGTTTGAATGTATAATGTATCTGTCCCCCCCATAAACTCAGTGAGGGACACTATTAGGAGGTGTGGCCTTGTTGGAGAAAGTATGGTCTCATTGGAGGAGGCTGGATGACACACACCTTTAATCCAGACCATGAGGCTGGAGGACACACCTTCTGTGGGAAGTGTGTCATTGTGGGGGCAGATCTCTGAAGTCTTTTTCTCAAGCTTCACTCAGTGTGACAGTCAGTAGATTTCCTGTTGCCTGCAAGACGAAGGACATTCAACTATTTCTCCAGCACCACATCTGACTGCATGCTGACATGTTCCCCACCATAATGGGCTGAACCTCTGAACTGTAAGTGAGCCACCACAATGACATGTCCCCTTTATGAGAGCTGCTGCAGTCATTGTGTCTCTTCACAGCAATAGAAACCCTAACTAAGAGACTCTCCAATTCCTTTTGGAGGGAAATGAATTTGAAGGCTGAAATACATGCCAAAGAGATCATGCATGCCTTTTAATGGCTTGATTGTCATCTCTCTGTCTTTTCTACGGATAAGTTGCTAAATATAGAAGTACAAGGATACATTTGCATATCCAAAAATATTAATTCTAATAAGGGATCATGAAGAGTTTTCATTTTACTGTTTTGGAACATATGACTATATCTCTCCTCTATAGATAATTCCAATATTTTGTGGGGTGAGAGAGACATATCATTTCCAGAGGAGAACTTGCAGGAATCCATTCTCACCACCTACCATGTGGGTTGCAAGGATCAAACTCCAGTCCTCAGGCTCAACTTCAAGTGCCATTACCTGCCAAGCCATCTCACCAACCAAGACCTCCTTTTTATACCAAAAATCAGCTTCTCCTTGAGGCCAAAATAATTACTCTTTCCCCCTTCCCCCCCCTACACACACAAAATAAATTCCACCAGAGATTCTGACTCAAAATGTCTCCCATGGGGAAACACTCTATGGTAGGTGGAGTTAATCACTCACATAAATTTATGTGAAGAAAACCCTAGGGCAACAGAAGAGGAGAAGAGGTTCTTGGCTTTGACTCCTGTGTTCTCTCCAGCTCAGCTTCAGAAAATGGTGGCAAGTACAAAAGTATCAGTAAATACAACGGCTAAGCTTTCTTCAAGTCAGACTTCACTGGTTCCTGTCTACAGAAACCGAGACCCATACCCAAAGGCTTCTCCTAGGCATCATAGCCAAAAGACCAGAATAGCCTTTGAGAGCTTGGGAAGCCAGCACTTACAGTACTGGGAAAGAATAAAGGTCTGTGTTTGAACTGGTAAACAGTGAGAAGACTGTGGGGCTGATGTGGGAGTCCTCTCTGCATGCTGTGAATACCATTGGTTAATAAAGAAACTATCTTGGGCCTGCGTAGGGCAGAACAGAGGTAGACAGGGAAAACTAAACTGAATGCTGGGAGAAAGAAGGCGGAGTCACCAGGCGCCAGTAGCCGCCAGAAGGGAAAGACGTGAGCTATTAGTTGGAACTTTGCCGGTAGGCCACGAGCATCATGGTAAAATATAAAATAATAGAAATGGGTTAATTCTAGATGTAAGAGCTAGCTAGCAATGTGCTTAAGTGATTAGCCAAGCAGTGACTTAAATAATATAGTTTCTGTGTGATTATTTCAGTAGTGTGGGAGGCTAGGAAATGAACAAGCAGTCTCCTACAACATGGAGCTGGGAGGGAGGACTGGGAAATTGAGAAATATTTCCTGGAAGTAGTGGCCAAATACAAAGGTGTCTCCAACCGTAGCTCCAGAGAGCAGCTGCAGCCAGGCCAGCTGCAGCTGCAGCTGCTGCCATCCTGACAGAAGCTCCAAGCTCTATGCTGCAACACTAGCCAGCCCTAGGGAGTGGTATCTGTAACCTGCTTGTCTCTGCTCTTCCTCAAAGATTTCCCAGACCTGACCAGAATGTCTGTTCCTCCGGACACAGCAGAGTGTCCCAAATAACCTCAGAAACAAGAATGACAGGAAGCAGAAGAGCCAGTGTTCCCAAGATCCTCAGCCTGGGCTATTGGGATAAGAGATGAGATGAGAGGCCATATCAGGCTCAGATTTCTGGTAAAGTGGGATATAAGTTTGATCATGAATGCTTGGCAAGAAGAAAGGGAATAGAAGACCCCTCTATAGTCGTCTACTTCCCGGGTACCACCAAAGACACAGAAATATCCAAATACCAGTTTCGTTTGAGACAAATGGCAAGGCAAGCAAGCGGTCAGTAATTCCCTGGTAGAAAGGGAGTTCAAATTTTAATCAAGAGAAGCAGATCTCAAACACTCTAATTTTAACCCCTGGAATGTTACATCTTCTTAGTGCTTGTTACATGTTTCCCAGAACCAGGCTTCCATGGCCAGATTCAAATGAAATGAGCCCTAGACTCCCACTAAGTAATAAAGATCTATAAAGTTGCTGGTAACAAAATTGCAAAGTTAAAGATGGACCAGTACAAGGGCTCTGGTTTGTTTTTTTGTTTTTTTTTTTAACAAGCAAAAGGCCAGTAAATTTTTTTAAAGCCCAAATAAAACAATATGAGACAAAAAATATCAAGTTCATTTTAAAAGTGTTGGCCATCTGCCGCTGTACAGGGGCCCTCCCCTGAAGTGTGGCTTATATGTCCAGGAAGACGCCATCGGAGGAAACTATTTTCTTCCTTGGTAAGCATTTGTCAGTTGTAGATAGCTCATTGGTTAGCAATGGGAAGTCCTGTCTGCTTCCCCCTCTCAATACTGGGATTCCACGTGGCTTAAACATGTGGAGGTCCTGTGTGTACTGCCAATGTCTTTTGTAGGTTTTTTGAGACAGGGTTTCTCTGTGTATCCTTGGCTGTCCTGGAACTCACTCTGTAGACCAGGCTGGCCTCACACTCACAGAGATCTGCCTGCCTCTCCCTCCCAAGAACTGGGATTAAAGGTATGGGCCACCATGCCCAGCTACTCTATTTCTATTTTTTTTTTAAAGGAATTTCTTTATCCTTTTTCTTTTCTCTTCCAAGCCTATATATGTATTTTTAACACACTGTAAACTGTTGAGAGGTTTTATTTTCTGTCTGAATCTGTCTTTACTGTATATCTCTATCTTCTTCTGACCCCATGAGTCTTTAAATACACTAAGCAACATGGTTAGGATTCGGGCTGCGGCTTTGGTGGCTGGCTCCACCCTATCCCTTAGCTTTCTGAGAGTCTAGCTTCCTGGTGGAGGTACTGGTGGGAGTCATGTTTATTACCACAACTCTGTGGAATTTCAAGGTCTATGCCACCAGCAAGAAGCCTGCTGCCTGCTGCTCACAAACACCATTTAAGTATTTGGTAGCAGGACCTCTTAAAAGAGCTGCCAGGTTTTTGCTGCAAACACTGAGTCAGGAAGCCTTTCTCTTTTTTTCCCTCTTTTTTTATTACTTAAAAATAACACCAATCCAAATTCCCACTTCCTCCCCTCCTCTCAGTCCCCTCCCTCTCCCTCCACAGACCCTCCCCCACCCTTCCAAACCTAAGGGAGTGCCATGCACCCTGCCCTGTGGAAAGTCCAAGGCCCTCCCTACTATGTCTAGGTTGAGCAAGATTTACATCCAAAGAGAATAGGATCCATGAAGCCGGTATATGCAAGTAGAGACATACCCCGTGTCACTATCAGTGGCCCCTTAGTCTGCCCCAGCTGTCAACACCCTTCAGAGGGGCTTGGTTGTTCCCATGCTCATTCACTCCCAGTCCAGTTGGAGTTGGTGAGTTACCATTAGCTCAAGCAAACTACCTCAGTGGATGATCCCTTCCTGGTCTTGAATTCCTTGCTCATACTCTCACTCCCTCCACTCTTCAACTGGATCTTGGGAGCTAAGTCCAGTGCTCCAATGTGGGTCTCTGCCTCTGTTTCCATCTNTCCAAACCTAAGGGAGTGCCATGCACCCTGCCCTGTGGAAAGTCCAAGGCCCTCCCTACTATGTCTAGGTTGAGCAAGGTTTACATCCAAAGAGAATAGGATCCATGAAGCCGGTATATGCAAGTAGAGACATCCCCCGTGTCACTATCAGTGGCCCCTTAGTCTGTCCCAGCTGTCAACACCCTTCAGAGGGGCTTGGTTGTTCCCATGCTCATTCACTCCCAGTCCAGTTGGAGTTGGTGAGCTACCATTAGCTCAAGCAAACTACCTCAGTGGATGATCCCTTCATGGTCTTGAATTCCTTGCTCATACTCTCACTCCCTCCACTCTTCAACTGGATCTTGGGAGCTCAGTCCAGTGCTCCAATGTGGGTCTCTGCCTCTGTTTCCATCTGTTGTTGGACGAAGGTTCTATGGTGTTATTTAAGATAATCATCAGTCTGACTACAGGGTAAGGTCAGTTCAGACACCCTCTCCTCTATCGCTTAGGGTCTTAGCTGGGGTCTTCCCTGTGGGTTCTTGAGCACTTTTCTAGAGCCAGGTTTCATGCTAACTCCACAATGGCTCCCTCAATCAAGATATCTCTTTCCTTGCTCTCATATCTGTCCTTCCTCCATCTTGACCATCCCATTCCCTCAAGTTCTTCCCCACCAGCCCTCTCCCCCCTCCTACTCCCTACCCCCCTGCTCCTAATTTTTTGTCTGATTCCAATTTCCAGGTGGGTCTATATATGTTTTTCTTTGGGTTCCCCTTATTTCTTAGTTTCTCTAGGATCCTGAGCTATAGGCTTATTGCCCTTTGTTTATGACTAATATCCACTTATGAGTGAGTACATACTATATTTTTTTTTAGGGTCTGGGTTACCTCACTCAGGATGATGTTTTCTAATTCCATCCATTTCCATGCAAAATTCAAGATGTCATTATTTTTTACTGCTGAGTAGTACTCTAATGTGTAGACGTGCCACACTTTCTTTATCCATTCTTCAATTGAGGGGCATATGGGTGGTTTCCAGGTCCTGGCTATTACAAATAATGCTGCTATGAACATAGTTGAACAAATACTCTTGTAGTATGATTGAGCATCTTTTGGATATATTCCCAAGAGTGGAATTGCTGGATCCTGAGGTAGGCTGATTCCCAGTTTTCTGAGGAACCGCCACACTGATTTCCAAAGTGGTTGCACAAGTTTGCA
>JAQHUG010000172.1:162828-191465 GCA_028555095.1 Dicrostonyx torquatus | reverse complement strand
TTCTGGGTTAGGATGATCAAGTCTTCCTGTTGTGTGTCCGCTGGGTTCTGGTGGTACCATGTTGCTTTTTAGAATGTTGGAAGAGTTCTTGCATTGGCGCCTTCCCATCTCTTCCTTCAACTCTTATGTCTCTTATGTCCACCAAGTATTGGTCTCCACAAGGAAAAGATGCCTTGGGGGTGGGGTAGATGGCTATTTAGCAAAACAGCTCCCTGCTGGTGTTAGGAATGTGGAAGGCATCTGGGGGAGGGGGACCCCTGGCCTTTCTCCCACATGGAGGTTTTAGGGAGTAGGGCTCCGGGGTCCCAGGGCCACTGTTGTCTCACCTCCTATGTCTACCAAGTATTGGTCTCCATGGAGCTCACAGGGAAGGAGCATTGGGGGCGGGGTAGATGGCTGTCTGGCAGACCAGCTCCCTGCTGGTGCTAGGAATCTAGGAAGCCTTTCTTAAAAGAGCCAGGCCTCTGCTTGCCTCCAGCAAACAGAGCTTATTGAAGTAAAGATGGTTACCAAGCAATGGTGCTTGACTCTGTTCTTATCTATCTAAAATCTTTTTTTCAAAGCTTTCTCAGGTTTTATGTGGAAATTCTTGCCAAACATTTGAGCACCATTTGTAGCACAACTAATCATGCTACCGTCTCTGTTAATTCATATGTGCATCAAACCTGTTGTATTTGGGAGACCAGCTTTCTTGGTGTCACCTATCCCCTCTTACCCTTACACTCTGTCCACCTCCTCTTCCATAGAGCTCCCTGAGCCCTGATGGAGGGCATTGATGGAGACATCCCATTTGAGACTGAGTGCTCCAAAGTCTCTCACTCTCTGCACACTGTCCAGTTGTGGATTTCTGTGTTATTCCCATGTATTGCAGGAGGAAGCCTCTCTGATGCTAGCTGAGTGAGATGCTGATCTATGTTACAGCAGAATGTCACTAGAAGTCTTTTTATTGCCATTTTCCTTTAGCTAAACAATATTTAGTTTTCCTCTAGTCCCACAGGCGATCTGGTCTCAGGTTCTTGACCATCTAAGCAGTGTCAGACACAGGCTCCAGCTTACGGAGTGAGCCTTAAATCCAATCATATAGTGGTTGGTTACTCCCACAATGTCTGTGCCTCTATGGCACCAGCGTATCATCAACAAGGAACCAAAAGCTGACCTGGCCTGAAGCTAACTAGAAAATGACCTAATATCAATAGACACTGCCTACCTTAGACGCATCTCAAGTTTTAGGCCACTGAGAGTAAGAGTGTGTTGTAGAGGAGGTATAGAAACAATCGGAGGAGACAATTGGCCACACTGTACCTCAGTCAAGAAGCAGAGAGACGAGTGCCAGAGATATCTTGCTCTCTCCTTTTTATTCAGTCTTGGACTCCATTTCATAGAATGGTTTCACCCACAGTTAAAGTGAGTCTCCCACTTCAGTTAACCTAATCTAGATAACCCCACAGACACACCCAGGGGCATCTCCTAGGTGGCTTCAGATTCCACCAAGTTGACAATATTAACCATTACATCCTCCAAAGTATATTTCTTTATACTTGACCCATTAAAAATATTTATTCTACTTCTCTATGTAAATATGTACTTATTGTGGTGTGAGTGTGTGTGTATGTGTGTGCACATGACAACTTTGGGGGTTGGTTCTCTCCTCGTATGGCCTCCATGGATCAACCTCAGACTACCAGGCTCAGGGTTAAGCACCTTTATAAACTGAACCTTCTCACCAGCCCTACATGCTCTATCGAAGATATGATTTTTCTCTTTATCCTGTTTCCATCCCCCTCCAAGCAGCTATCAAGATCTTCAGCTTGCCTGCCCAATTTATTTTTCTCTCTGATACAATAAATTGCAGAGTTCTTTTCTGAGTCATCTTTAAATGCTCTCACCAACAAATCCAAGAATGTACAAAAGGGAGTTAGTGTCCCCCAGAGACAGGCTTATCCCATACCAAAAAAATCCAGCTTTTCACACTGTACCCTGTCTAGGTCCCAGTTTCAATAGCTTTGCAGTATTCACAGATAATAGTATCTACCTTAAGATTACTGTCTATGTGTGAGGGATTTTTACTGCCTCCCACCTTTACAAATGAAGGAAGTGAGCGCAGGTTACACAGCTATTAAAGGATGAAATTGGAGTTGGATCATGGGTCTGACGTCATTTAGATTTCTTACCAGTCTGAGAAGGAACTCAAGGGACGTGCCCAATGTTCTTTATTAAAGAACTAAACTAACCAAGTGGCTCACAACAACCTGTAACTCCAGCTCCAGGAGGTCTGACGCCCTCTCCTGGCCTCTGCAGGTACTGCACTTACATGTGTACACAGTACACACACACACACACACACACACACACACACTCCATAATAAAAATTTTAAACCCTAAGAAAGAAAAGAAGGAAAGAAGGAAGGGATGAAGGAAGGAAGGAAGGAAGGAAGGAAGGAAGGAAGGAAGGAAGGAAGGAAGGAAGGAAGGTAGGTGAGTACAAGCATGTCAGGCAGAAAGCAGCATCCCTCCATGGTTTCTGCTTCAAGCTCCTGCTTGAGTTCCTGCCCAGGCTTTGCTCTATGATGGACTACAGCCCATAATCTGAAATAAACACCCTTTTTGTCAGAGTGTTTCTTCAGAGCAACAGAAATGAAGCTAGAACATCTGGGTACCATTGTTACCCAAGTCTGAAGTTCTCAGAGAACAGCAAAGTGACCCTTTCCAGGTCTCATACCTGTCTCGGTTCATTTGGGCTCCTATAACAAAACAGCAAAGGATGGGGGGGGATTGTAAACAATAGGGACTCATTTCTCAGAATTCTCAGGGCTAGAAAGTCCCAGATCAAATCATTGGTTCATAAGTGATGACCTGAGAGTCGTGGACAGAAGGGATCTCCAGAAAACTATCCTAAGGCTTTATTTTGAGAATAACTCAGCTCCAGAGGAGTTCATTGTTTTTTTATCACTTTGTTTTCTGACTGTGGGTAAAAGATAGACGAGACCTGAGGGCCTATTGAGAAATCAGGTTGAGCCATGGCCATGTCTGTGGAGTCTGAATTACTGCATCAGCTTTTCTTTCTTTCTTTCTTCCTTCCTTTCTTTCTTTCTTAACTACTGATTCCACATTTTTGCTTGCATAGCTTGCTTGAGTCTAGATCCTGGAGACCTTTTAAATGGAAGCACTAAGAGTCCGCTTGGCTGAATGCACTGTGCAATACACAGTGTATCACACAAAGGTAGCCCCTTAATCCCGGAAAGTTCCACGACTCCTATGACAACAGAAGACATGCACCTTACTGTTTGAAAGGCAGCTGGATGGAAGCTCTGGGGTAGAAGATTACACATAGGTTGACATTTTATCATCATAAAAATTAAAATAGCCAGGTGGTGATGCTACGTGCCTTTGATCCAGCACTCAAGAGGTAGAGGCAGACAGATTTCTGTAAATTCAAAGTCAGCCTGATCTACAGAGCTAGTTCCAGGATAGAAGAAACCCTATCTCAAAAAAACAAAAATAAGATAATAATAATAATAATAATAATAATAATCAAATGTCTGTGTGCAAAAAAACCCAAAGCTTTTTGCTGTCACATGGCAGAAATGCCAAGAGAGCTTCTTGAGGTCTCTTTTATGAGAGCATTGATCCTACTGATGAGGGCTTCACCCTCATGGCTTCATTACCTCCCCTAAACCACCTCATCTAAATGCTAACACCCTGGAGATTAGGTTCCACATGAATTTCAAAGTGATAAGCATTAAATGTATAGTCTTCCATGTTCAGTCCCTGACAATCCATGCCTTTCTCAAATAGAGAATACATGCATTTCATCTTCAAAGTCTCTTTTCACCCAACAACATCTCAAAATTCTGGAGTTCCTCTAAACACCTTCTAAATCAGATGTCGAGACGCTCAACAATATATGTTCTCTGAAGAGATGTGGGAAGCAGAGGAAGCCCCAAAGGAATGAAATCCTGAGGGAACGTGCATTCTGCCATGGGCAAGTAGGGCCTGCTGAGGACACCAAGGCCAACTGGCCCAGAGGAAGTTGGCAAAGCTGTTCTGCATTTGGGCCAGGCTCAAGATGGTGGCAAAACTTCCCTCCAGGGTCTGAGTGTGAATGTGTGTGAACAACCATCAGTGTGAGCAAGGCAAAACTTTCTTCCAGGGTCTGAGTGTGAATGTGTGTGAACTATCAGTCAGTGTGAGCAAAGACTAATGACTTGGGCTTTCTCCTCCTGAACTTTTACAGCTCCAGACTGCTCTCTTACAGAGACCTCCTAACAAATGCTGTACCTAATACCCATGCTGCAGTTCCAAACTGCAGTCGTAGCAGTAGAGAGCCCTCCTGTGCCTCCCTTCTCCTAGCCAGGGTTCAGGGACCCAAGCTACACAGGGCATGGTACTAAGACAAAATTACGAACCTGCGAGATCATACAAGTCAAAACACAGTGGCAGGACTGGGGACATGGCTTAGTGAATAAAGTGCTTACCACTCCAGCATGAATATCACAGTTCAGATCCTCAAAACTCACCAGATGTCTTACTGCACATCTGTAATTCTAGTGCACCTACAGCCAAATGGGAGGCAGAGACAAGAGAGTCCCAGGAAACTCTGAGGCCAACCAGTCAGGCTTATACAGCAGTATGCAAGGGAATCTGCCTCAAACACAGTAGAAGACAAGAACCCACACTGAAGGTTTGTTCTCCGTCTCCCCGTACATGCCATGATAAGCATGTGCCCATATTCACACATAACAACATGCAAATAATAAGCAAACAAGCAAACAGAATACCATGGTAGAACAAGCCTATATCTTCCTGATCCAGAAAAGAGAAATAAAAAAGAAGAAAGGGCAGACACATTCCAAACAACTCCAAAATCTAGTTGAATAAACAATATTAAACTTAAGACTCAATATTTTTGTTTTTGTAGGACATGATGGTATAGGCCTATAATTCCAGCACTGCAGAAGCCAAGGCAGGAAGGTGACAAGTTTGAAGCCATCCTGGACTACATATAAAGACTCTGTCTTACATCTTACATATATATATATTACATATATATCTTTTCTCATTGACTCAATGCTGTGATTTTATCCCATTGGGGAAATAAAGTCACCTTCCATGGCTCAGTGGGAAAAATGTGGAGTTATGTTCTGCATGGGCCCTACAGGGTTTGAGCACTAAGGTTTTGGGTTGATTCTGCTCTCAAATGAGCTTTATCTTTGAAATCTAGGTAGAGGCAGCCATGCCTAACTGAGTTTTCTGAGCATGGCACATGCCACAGCTCTCTGAAAGGGTCCCAACCATGAGGTTCTGTGACCTACATGATGGAGAAAAGAGGACCTGCCCATTCAACACTCTGCTTCAGGGGCCTTTGCACTCTGGCCCAGCAATAGGAGTGTAGCCCTAAAAAAAAAAAAAAAAAAAATTCTGAATTGCCTTCAGGATCATTTTTCACTGTCTTGAACAGTATCTCTGGCTTTTTGTCAAGAGGGCTAACAAATCTCCTTCTCAAATGGTCATTTAGCTATGCCCTAGGATTCCTCTCTGAATAGGCATTCTATTCTTTTCAATATGTGCAGGCCTGCCTGCAGTCAGGCCTACCACCCTGAATGTGACATATCTCATCTTATTGTGTACAAGAAGAATGTTCTCCGAATTTTTATGTTCTGCTCCTTTTTATGTGTGTGGTGTGTGAATGCATATGTGTGTTCACATGTACATGAGCATGCGTCGATGATAGGCATGCACACAGGCACTTGTGTGTGATGCCCAGAAGTTGACGTTAACATCTTCCTTCATTGCTCTCCACCTTCTATACTGAAGCTAAGTCCCCCTCTTGAAGCCAGAGCTCACCTATTTAGCTAGCATGGCTGACTTGTTTGCTCTGGGAAACCCTATCTCTGCCTCCTGTGCACAATGAGATTACAGGTATACTGCCTTGCCCACCAGACCTTTATGTGGGTGCTGGGTATCCAAACTCCCAACCTCGTGATTATACAGAAAAGCCCTTTACCCTCTGAGTCATCTCCCCAGCCCTCCACGTACCATTCCTTTGTGATAAATAGTTCTGTCATTAAGTTATTTATTTTTCTGTTCTTCAGTTTTACTATTTACTAATCTGATCTTTCAACACTTCGTTTAGAGATTTCCTCTGGTAAATATCCCACATCATTCTTACACAAAACACTAGAACACATATGCTGTTGAGTAGATTTCCTTTTTAACTAGCTGCTCAATAACATGGCCAGCATTTCTGTGAGCTCAGCAGAATGGCTCTGCCATCCAGATTCCTTCCATCTCTCTGTCCATCATTATATGGGCACCCTTATGATCAGGTTGACTCACAGCTCTCCTTCCTTCCTGAGCCTTTACCAGAATCATTCTTAGCATCCGTATTCTTAGCATGTACCTCAAAATTCTTCTCGCCTCTATTCATGACCCAGTTCCCAAGCTGCCTCCATGTGTGCAGATATTTGTTACCGCGATGGCCTACTTCTCAAGGCTTATTCTCATCTCCGTCCATCAGACCATTAGACCACAACACAAGAGACTAGATAGCTTCCTCATAACAGAAAGGCGTTTCTTGGGTTTTGGAGGCTCAGAAGTGCTACATGAAGGTGCTGGCAGATTTGGTATTTGTTAACAATCCACTTATTATTATTCGGACATTGTCTCATAAAGTCTAAGGGCTCTCTGGGGTGTCTCTTATAAACGTACTGGTCCCATGCGTAAGGGCTGCACCTATATCATGTAGCCATTTACCAGAGGTCCCCCCACAAATACTGTCACATGGAGATTAAAACAAGGTATAGGAGTTTTAGGGGGATGCAAACTTCTAGTCTATGGGGCTAGCCAAAGAATGAGTGCATAACGAAGCGACAATGAGACTAAATGAAAGAGATGAGGAATGAACGCATACAAAGATGAATTCTTCTAAGAAGTTACAGTCAAGCAAGCTCCTGAGAGGCCCAGAGAGTCCAAATCCAATAAAGGGACAAATTTCTCACATAAATCTATGCAAACTATATGCCTGCAGGACAACTTGACTGCCACACTTCTCAAGGTCTCTACTCTCTAGTGAGGTGTGGCCTGCACCTTCCCACCAAGACGGAAAAGGTAAACATATGGGAAATCAAGAATAATATGAAGCTATTTCATCTGTACTATAATTATATTCAATTAAATTCAATCAGCAATAACCATCCGCTAACCCCTTCCAATACCCCAAGCAATATGCTCTGGGTTGTGGAGGAGCACCAGGAGTGAACAAGGCAAGGCTCCTGCCATCGGGAGCTTATGATGAATAAATCACAGACTAGTAGGAAAATTTGCTTTAGGCAAATTGATTTCCTCAATTGACTTTTGGTGAATTTAATTTGGCTAAATGACTTTGGGGAATTGAACTTCAGCAAATTGATCGGCTGCCCATGTGAACAACTAACTTCAGAATATCATAAATGCTATAAAGGGAATACAGATAAACGTCCTCTGCCACTAACAGGTGGGAGAAACTCATTTCTCCCTCTGACACTAACAGGGACAGTGCAGGTGGGTCTTGAGGAGTGTGTAGGAGTTTAGCGCATGAAGAAAGTAACAACACAAAGTGTCAGTCACATCTTATGATACCAGGACTTGACAGAGATCTTATCCATGCTCCCTCAAATGGACTCAAACAAACACCCTGCTCGCACATCAAAAAAGAAAACGAAAAAAGCTACTCTAGATGGCAGAGACAAGAAGGAGTTTTGCTAAATTGAAACAACTATGTTTGTGTTTTTATATTCTTCTCAGTGCTTCCATGGGATCTGCTTTTTGCTGTTCAGGTCCCCTCCATCTGCCACCACCCTTAATGAAATACCAAGAACACAACCGGCAGTCAGGGACCCTTGAGAATCTTCCTCAGACAAGCAGTCCTGCTTAGGTTAAGACAACAGCTTCTCCCAGCTTGCAGAAACCCCTGGTCTTGAGCAGAGTTCTCTTTCCAGTTTCCAGTTCTCATCCCAGAGCAGCTCTCTCCCTTTACAGCTAAAACCAGTCCACCCTTAAATTGTTCAATTGAAGCTAATTATTTCTCTCTCTCCCTCCCTCCCTCCCTCTCACTCTCTCTCTCTCTCTCACTTTCTCTCTCATTTTCATCTTCTATAGATGGAAAAAAAAAAAAAACCAAACAACTGAATTCCCTAGGCAGGAGGCTGAGGCTTGTTCATGACATCACTCAAGTGTATCAATTTTTTTCTAACTATATACCCCCCCACCGCCCGTCTCTGTTTCTTTCTTCATTGGAGCCTCCACCCATGAAATTGAAAGATTTCTAGTAGAAATTCCTTTGTTGCATCAGCTTTGGAAATATAGATTACAGTCTTCTGTGAAAAACATTTATTACCCTGAACTGTGACTCGGGCGTTGTAGCTTTTCCGGGGTTATAGATTTTCTCTCAGCTAAACTGAGGCTCTACGTCACAGTGACAGTTGTAATGTGTGTAATACCACAGTACCAGATTCTATTACACACATAGTTTTGCTAGAGGTTTACGATGTTAAAAATATTTCTTCTCTTTTCCAATACCTTTCTGGGCCTGTTGTGTAAATATATTAGAACCTATAACACCAGAGTCAATTTTCAGGTGAAATGTGAGCAACAACAGTGGTTTGTCCTTTAGAGAAGAGAGAGAGAGACAGAGCGAGAAAGGGATGCCGAGCGCCAGCTAATGATATTCAAGCACAATATTGAATTGTAATAAAAGATGAATGAGAGAAGGTGTGTGTCATTGTGAGGGATGGAGAAGGTTACAGAAAGCTGAGGCCAAGAAAGGATTTATCATGGATGTTGCTGCAGGCGTTCTGTTGAAAAATCTTCAGACTTATTTGCAAATGGGAAAGCAGAGGAGTCTACAGAGGAAAGAATTTCTAAAGACTATCTATTATACAAGATTAAGATAAAACTTAAGAAATATGCGAGAGAACTCTCAACCGACTCTCAAGGGGGTGGAACCCCAAATTCATCATTGGGTCCCGTCGATTCCATACATGCAAGAAGAGGTCTTTGTTAAAGGGCCAGCCCGGGGTGCTGGCATTTTTCAAGCTAAGTCAGAAAAGGTGGGCAGGGAGTGAGGTGGGCTTGATTAGCACACCCCGCAGCAAGGCCTCCATCCATTAGCATCTTGCCAACAAATCTTTCCACCTTCCTTTCAAATCCAAATTTTGTTTAGCACTGCAAACAGTTCTGCCTAGTGTGAGCCACATTTGCTGTCTTTCCTCAAAAGGCTGGAGCGTGACTAATGCTCCAAGGGGGCTGGGGGGGTGGGGGTTTGCTGATTGCAGATGACTAAATCATCACAGGCTCTGAATGAAAGATAACGAGATGAGGGATATTTTTACATCTGGCTGTTTTAACTTCCTGTTACTTTTCAATCCCCCTCTTAACCAGTCAATAATAAGAAGCAAAGTTAACTGAGTTCTGTCTTATCGCCCCTCATTGCTTCTCCGTTCATCAGGAAGTAGTAAGTGAGAAAAATAATCTGAAAGAGGCAGAGCTGAGAAGCCATAGACAAATGAACCCAATCAGCTGCAGATTCCTCGGTGAGAAAAGATGTTCACCTCAGGGTTCATCCCGGTGACAAGAAGTACAACTATAGTTTTGCTTACAGTTAATTCAGTAATTACTGGGGGGGAAAATGCCTAAGAATAAACGGCGTTAAGTTTCTCAGTGGTATTTGTTTGTTTATTTTGTTTGTAGAAAGAATCAGTTATGTCACTGTGTCTTGTTTCAAATGTAAGTCTAGACAATACTAAAAAGAAAAATATTAAATTATTGTCAGTAATGAGTACCTGGTGATTATTGCCTGAGTATTAATATAATCAACATTTCCAGCTATGATTTAATGTAAAAGTGTAAGCAAGCTCATAGAGGGATTAGCCCTTTAATATAAAGCATTTGTACCTTTTAATTCTAACTTCTGTGACGCCCTCAAAAAAAAAAAATACAAACTACAAAAAAAGTCTCAAGTTCAAATGATTTCTTTTTTTTTCTTATGCTTATGTGTGTTTTGTCTGCATGTCCGTCAGTGCCCCAGATGCATGTATGGTGCTCTAATACTGTCGTATCCATGAAAGACTGAAAAAGGCATCAGAGTCCTTGGAACTGGAGTTACAGACAGTTGTTAACTGCCATGTGAGTGCTGGGAATCAAACCCGGGTCCTCTGGAAGAGCAGTTTGTGCTCTCACCACTGAGCCATCTCTCCAAGCCTCGTCTTTTCTTTGCATACTAGAGGATAAGAAGCTCTCTGACTATCTACACAGTAGCTGAATAACTCTTCTGACCCCCCTAGTAATCTGCACAGTGGCCCAGTCCCACAGGCAAACCATGTAATGGCAGTCCAGCAGCTGCCTGGGGACCCAGTACTGGCCCTGGACCCGTATTGTAAGGAAAAGCTTCCTCGGAATTCCCAGAAACAGAAAATACTGAACCAAAGTGTGTACTCCAGGCATGACAGAGATGCTCCAATTGAAATACATCTTAGGATAAGATATATCATTTTTGAAAATAATACTTGAATATTACCATCGGATCAATTATTTGACTGCTACATCAAAGGAAAGGTGTTTTTAAAACTCTAGAAACACAAACACAACAACCTCCAAGGAGGAGGTAACAATTTATGCTCAAGGCAAGAGTATAAATATTTAATTTCACCCTTCCGTCTCCCACCACCTAGTCAACTAACCTCAATTTTTAAAACTTCTCTTGACCTATTTATTATATAATAGATTGTTATAATTTATGTGTCTTAGGCCCATAGTGAAGCTGAGCACTCTTTATGAACTCATTGTATTTCTCCTACTGTGACTAGCTGCTCAGAACCATGCCCTGGTTTTTCCAGCGAAAGCCTCCCACTCATCTCCACATCAACCTCTGCTCCCTTGCAAGCAACTGTACAAACATGCGTGATACTGATATGGGGTCAGAGGTGATACCGCCAATAATTAGCTCAGGTTTTCTTCTGGAAATATAAGTGAGACCTTCTTTGTTTCTGTAACAGTTCTAATAAAATTATTTGTCTATACATGTCTACAATAATAAAATAAATAATCCAACTTAATATTCTTGGTTACCAGTGACAACCCACTAACTCTCTGTCAACTCCCATGACTTCTTCTCCATTTTCCCCTCAGAAAAGAGCAGGCCTCCCAAGGATATCAACCAAACACAGCATAACAATATGCAATAAGACTAGGCACAAACCCTCATATCAAGGCTGAGTGAGGCAACCCAGTAGGAGGAAAAGGGTCCCAAGAGGAGGCAAAAGAGTCAGAGACACCCCACTCCCACTGTTAGGAGTTCCACAAGAACCCCCCAGCTGAACAACCCCAGCATGTATGTAGAGGACTTGACACAGACCCATGCAGGCTCTATGGTTGTCGCTTTAGTCTCTGTGAGCCGTATGAGCCCTGCTTATTCGATTCTGTGTGCCGAGTTCTCTAAGACCTCAGTGCGCTCAGCTTTGAAAACTACAGCACTGAGAAGATAGTAAACTATCCCCATCAGCACGCACAGCTCTAGATAGTCTGAACTCAAATGAACTGTAAGTACTCTACTCCCTATAGAAATGCTTCTATACATTCCAAGCACCTGGTTAAATTAGATGTGCTTCTAAATCTGAGGATACAATAGCAAAAACATAGTAAAAAAAAACTACCATAAAAAGCATTTTAACACCCAGCCATTGGTGGTGTACACCTTTAATCCCAGCACTCGGGAGGCAGAGGCAGGAGGATCTCTGTAAGTTTGAAGCCAGCCTGGTCTACATAGTGAGTGCCAGGACAGGCACCAAAGCTACACAGAGAAACCCTGTCTCAAAAAACCAAAGAGGGGGAGAAGCATTTTTAACATTTATAGTATGAGCTTCTAGACTTCTAGACTTCTTTAAAAAACTTTTTTTAGGCAATGTCCAAGATTACTTTTTACAAAATTATCTTGTTAGAAGGACAAGATCATCAACCCTACTCTGGTTGGATGTCCCTATGTTGGAACTGGTCAATTATGGGGTTAATTGTCCTAGGAGATAACAGCTCAAAAATAGAAAAGAAATTTCAGGGGGCGGGACCTCTCAGATTAATTACATAATTTGTTGGTCCCACAGCAAACAATGCTCAATAAATGAGAATTTTGATATGGAAAGAACAGAAAGAATATCAACTAAACTCAGATAACTCTAAAGAGGAGCCTTTGTGATTGCCCACGTGGCTCAGTACCCTGTGAAGCTGGCCTGAGTGCTAACCTTGTGTTCTTGGATCTGTCTGGTGACTTCTCTCCAGGGTGTGAGAAATGGTGACATCTGTGGGGTATCTAAGGCAGGCATGAATGAGAGATGAGTAAGTAGGTGCTGGCTTCCCAAGAGTCCGGGAGCAAGGTAGTGGCGCACAGGGACACCTGAGACTTGGCCCACGAAGCAGACGAGCAAACGCCTCTCCCAGTGGTACTGTCCTCTCAGTATCCGGAACCAAAGGATGGTGGGTGAATTCTAGTGAAACTGGGCCACAAGGTTTGTCACTAAGGAGGACTGCTATATCTCACACAGAAGGACAAACAGCCATAAAACAACGTGATACGGGGTAGAACGGATATGAGCCACGTGTGAAAGCATTGGCAAGAGAGGTACTTTCCACCTGGGCTGTGGTGAGGGAACACCGCAGTGTGGAAACTTCTGAACAGTCCTTAAGAAAGCCCAGTTGCTGCTCAGCGGGAGCATCAGGAGGGGCGGGATGGTCCTGGACCTGCTCTGCCTTAATCTTAGCCAGTAGGAAATTTGAATGTACCCCCTCTGAAAGGTCGCTCTGTCCTTACTGTGATGTGGGGTTTTCTTATGACTTTGGGAAGTTACTCATCACAATTAACTGCTGGTGAATTAACAGAATGGGTTTTTAGTCTTTTGTGAGGGATTTATCAGCCTTCCTATTCGGTAACTACAAAGAAACAAAAAATGATTCATTGTCCTGTGACAATGCCCCTCCCCTTTTCTTTTCCTTTAATTCCAAAATCCGGCCAAAACCTGTAGGAACTGAAAAGTCTCAAAACCCACACCCTAGCAGTGGCTGTTTCCAGGGCCAGCTATAACCTTGATTTTTGTTTGCAGGTCTGTCTCAGAAGGCTGTTTCCATTCACACAAACCTGCACAAGGAAGGTATTTGTCTGAGTCACCCATAAAGAACATTCACACACCAAAAGACAAAAATGATAAATCCAGGCTTGGCAAGCCTTGTGGGAGAAGATGAAAAGGGAGAGTCCCATCACTCATCAGAGAACAGTGCAACAGTGTCTCAAGGTCCTTCCTCTGGATTGGCCAACACTGGAAATTCCCCTTTCTAGCTCTCCACCCTGAGGAGGAGGTATCCAGGTTCCCCTGTCACTAGCTCCATCCTGAATACAATGTTTTATTCTCTCACCTCTTCTATGCTGTGCCATCCCTTGCTGCAAATGAAAATCCTCACACTTTTTTTTGCAGCATCCATGTTTCTTACAAGTTAGATTGATGACTTTTTCCTCCTGGGGTTTTCCTCTTATCCCAAAATACTTGCCAGTCTGTTCACAGCAAGCACAGCAAACATTACCCCAAGAGCAATTCTGGTGACTCTAAGTATCTCTTTGTAGAAGAAAGGTTTTATTCGGTGTCTGGGATTACACATGCCCTCTTGGATAGATTCAAAGAGTTCCCCCTATCTTTACAGAG
Organism: Dicrostonyx torquatus; assembly: GCA_028555095.1. Classification (NCBI taxonomy): domain Eukaryota; kingdom Metazoa; phylum Chordata; class Mammalia; order Rodentia; family Cricetidae; genus Dicrostonyx; species Dicrostonyx torquatus. The sequence continues at coordinate 177,747 of JAQHUG010000172.1, read as the reverse complement.
ATATATCAAGCCCATTGTCAAGTAAAGATTTGCCTACAATCGTGGCTTTAAATTTTTCAACAGGCTGCCTCATATCATAAAGAGGTAAGTATTTATCTATTTCTCCTTCTGCACTGGGAATCCCTTGAATGTATTTTGGAGTCTAGCATAGATGTCTATCCAAATCCTACTACCCGGGAGGTGGAAGTAGGAGGGTCCAGCCTGGGTTACACGGTATCTTAAGACATCAACAAGGAATGGGGGTATCAGCCATGCCTATAAAGAAACCAGAGTTGCTAAGTCTGCAAGATCTTATCTTCACTGTATGATCCAAATAATGGAAGGAGGAGGGTAATATAAGCAAGAGATCTTCAGATAAATTTGGCCTGGTTTGTAATATCAGCAGTCTTCTTTGTGGACAGCAGGGTCCTTTAAAAGCACATCTTGTCCCAGAACCAGTAACTTTATCTAGTTGTGCTTCCCTGGGTATTGTCCATACTTTCCAAATGCTACTGGATGAAGGCCAGACTCACACTGGACTTGACCTGGCCTGACTTCCCAACCTGCCCCCAAAGGAACCTTGGCTTCTGTCCACCCAAACCCGCATTCCACTCCACCTCCCTGTCCTGGTCCTCTGCTGAAAATGCCCCCCCGCCCTGCCCACCCCACCCCCCACTCCCCGGCAGCTCTGCCTGACTAAGTCAAGCCCTTCCCTATGCTGCAGACACATGTGGGTTTCCTTATTTGGCTTCCTCTTTCTTCTCTCCCGACTTGTCTGCAGTGAATGTGTATTGCTTATGTTACTTTGAAAGTTATTTTAATTTTTAAAAAATATTTAGTCTATCTTTCAAAACACAGTTTAAATTTTCCTTCCACCAGAATTATCCCAGATGGAAAAAATGTTAATAATAAAAGCTAACGTTCACTGTGTGCTTACAGGGAGCCCACCACTGTGCTGAATGTTTATATATAAATGTAGTATCTCATTTACTCCTCATGGGCTCTCTAGGATATGCTCCCAACCTACAGATTAGGGAACTTTGTGAGAGGTTGTTGGTCTCCCTGTTATGACTCAGGTGGTAATCACAGCTCACCGACACTGTCCAATCGCAGCCCATAATAACCCCTTTCCTCAAGCTGGTCCGTAAGACAATATATACAGGCTGCCTCATATCATAAAGAGTTAAGTCTTTAGCAATTTCTCCTTCTTCACTGGAAATCCCTTTAATGTATTTTGGGATCTAGCATAGATGCCTATCCATAATGATAAATTGCTTGAGTTTTCCAGATAAGAAAACTAAGGCCTAGAGAGAGATTAAGCAGCTCGCCCAGGCTTCGGTGGCAGTGCTGCCACCAAAACCATCAGGCCAAGTCAGCCCCTGGTAACTTTGCACACACACTTTGTCAACCCTTGATACATATCTATTGAATAGACCTGTATCCAGGACCTTTTTTCTCCCTAGGAGTCACAGAGTTTAGCCATAATTTCACATCAAAGTGAATATTGGAATCTGAGCAGTTGGTGGCACACATCATTAATCCCAGCATTCAGGAGGCAGAGATAGGTGAATCTGAGTTCAAAGCCAGCCTGGTCTACAGAGCAAGTTCCAGGACAGCCAGGGCTATCCAAAGAAACCCTGTCTCAAAAAACAAACAAAAAATAATAATAATTGGAAATCTAAATTACAATTTAAGAATTCACTTTCCCAAGAAGGTTGAGTTGACTGGGTAAGAGCTAGGAGTACAGAGCTGTCTGGCAATGTTCACTCCCACTAAACAATTTTGAGGCATTGCGAAATCAGTGGCTATATCAGCAGTGGTAAGGGAGCATGCACGAAAGACATGCTTAATTAAACTGAACGTCAGATTTTTAAGAGGCTACACATGTGTAGTTGCCATCAAAGAATACTGAAATCCAAACTACTTTTACATATGTGTCTATTTAATGACTGATAGAACTGAAAAATTATATGTTTTTTACACAAGTGAGTTTTAGGAAGGAAAGTTATAATTTTAAGTTATTCCCACCCAGGAAAACAGCTAGCCTTTCTGAGTCTATGGTGCTGGACAATTCTGTCAATCATGTTTTAAATAAATGCTGATTGGCCAGGAAGGAAGTATAGGCGGGAAAACCAGACAGGAAGTAGGTGTGGCGCAAGGAGAACAGGAGAAATTGGGAAGCAGGAAGCTTCCCTGGCATTCCTGCGCAGATCTCCAACAAGGCAACATGTAGCAGCCCAGCTGAGAGAAGGTACTGGCTATGTGGCTGACAATGGGTTAATATAACTTATGGGAGCTAGTAAGAAGGCTGAGATAATGGGCCAATCAGTTAATAACCTAATGTAGAGTCTCTGTGTGATTTTCTTTGGGGCCTGCTGGCTGTGGGGTAATGGGTAGGACAAGCCAGCCCTCATGTTACAAGTCTAGACTAGAATCCCAGGCATAGGTTGGATAACCAGACTAGCCAGGATCGAACAGAAAGTTTCCTGGTAGGGAATCTGTGTGTGAACAGAGAGAATTTTGTAACCTTATCCAGATCACACAAGCAATACATTTTCATTATTTTTGAAAATTAATGGGAGAATGGCAAAGTCATCATAATCCCTTTACCAAGTGATAATAATAAAAATATGCCTTACATTTCCTTTTAGAATATTTATGTGGACATAGATTATGTATTTTCACTGATTAAAAAAATACAACTGCCAAGTATGCTGGCACATGCTCTTAATCTCAGCATTCAGGAGGCAGAGGCAGCAGATCTCTGTGAGTTCAAGGATAGCCTGGTCTACATAGTGAGTTCCAGGACAGCCCAGGCTATGTAGAAAGAGAGCCTGACTCAAAAATTATGTGTGTGTGCATGCGTGCATGTGTGTGTGTGCGCGTGTGTACTGTTTGATCAGCCACATTTTTACTTAGGATTTCATTAGCGTCTTTTTCTCAGAGCAAGTTTACATAGACATTATAGTTTCATGTATACAGAGAACACCACTGAATGCACAAGATGATGACTGGATGCAGATCCTGGACCATCAGACGTGGGAGTGAGATGGTGTGCCTGAAGACAGAGGACTTGAGGTAAGATATTGTCGCAGTTCCTCCTGCTGCTCGTTTCTTTGGGCTCGCTGCCCTGTGAGCTGTTGACAGAGCTGAGTGTTTTCCTGACACACTGGAGGATTCTTGAGCATTCCATTAATAGATGGTGATTCCCATAACATGAAGAACAGATGGTCCAACGGGCATCAACCCCACTGTGTCACTTGGCAGTCACTCAGAATCCGTCTTGAATAGCACATGACGACCACATCTTTCAGCTCCCCAGCCCTCTTCTCCTCCCACCCGGGTCCTCACAGGCTAGCCCCAAGATCCCAGCTCCAATTGGGTGGAGATAAAGCTGTAAGCAGAGCACTAGGTCCTAAAAGTGCTTTAGATTCTTTTAGTTTATCAGAATAGAATGTCTACAAAGAATATCCACAAAGTAAGCAGACCTTTCTCTTGATAATATTGGCTACATCTGATAGCACCACAGGCCCCATACTCACTTCCAACCCTTGCCTTACTCACCTAATAGAGTCCCTATTAATAGTGCTCTTCAAACTGACTCCCTTTATAAAACTTAGACATGAGAGACCACATTACAACAAGCATCAACACCCATGAGTTCAGTATGCTAGCTATGCCTTCCTGATTGTTAATGCAAGCACATTCCATTAAATAAAAAAATCTTCATCCATATACCAACTGAAATCATTCTAGTGATACAAATACCACAGCTTGTATAAAGACCACACTCAAAAAAAAAATTTAAGATTAATTTTTACTACTTTCCTTTATATGTGTGTGTATGTGTGTGTGTGTGTGTGTGTGTGTGTGTGTGCTTCTGTGTAGGATGTACACATGAATGCAGACAGGTGCCTGCAGATCAGAGGTTTCTGATCCCCATGGAGCTGCAGTTACAGCTGTGAGCTGCCTGACATTGGAGTTGGGAATGGAACATGGATCCTCTGGAAGAGGAGTACATGCTCTTAACCACTGAGCCGTCTCTCCAGCCTAAGACTCAAAATTTTAAGCGAGGCTCTGTTTTCTAAAAAGCTGTGGAAATGAGGAAGAAGGCACACTGCCACAGTGTGTCAACTCCCCACTCTTCTCAAGAGTTTGAACACAATTTTATACAGACCAGGTGTTCAGCTCTAGCTTTTTGATTCAAAGAAGCTGTCTAAGAGATCATTATTAAGAGTTGCTTTTCTTTTAGTCAAGGGTTTCTAGACACAGGGGCCTGGGGAAAGAGGTCTCTCATGACCGAGGTTCTTCTGTTATAGGAAGTAGAATCTCCTCAACTCCCAACTTTACACCCGTACAGCAAAGTTGTACAAGAAAGTCTGTATTCTCTCTTACTGTGTCTCATCAAAAACCCTGCCATGACCAGAAGGGAAGAAAAGAAAAGACAGGAGGTCTCCATCTTATACCTATCCCATGGTCTCCCGTCCTGGCCATCTGTGCTTCTTGGCTTACAAGATAGAAAATGCAGCTACACAAAGCACAGGATGAAAGAGAGTTCAACAAAGCTCAGCTGAAACCTTTGCAAGTGGTCTCCCACCTCCTGCTGAGGACACAGACAGCGGCTGACTAATCCAGGTAAGAAGGAGTTCCTGGGACAGCCCACCTAACATGCCACATGAGACTTCCTCCTCCAGTGTCCCACTCGTGCAGCTCTCTTGGGTCTTACAAGGTCTGATAGATCAAAACAACTGACTAGTCAGAGAACAAAGTCAATTTTTTTACATATAACATATTAAAATCATCTCAAATTTTTGTGAGTTCTTAAATAACTATAAATATAGTTAATGTTTACTATAGGGATTTTTGTTTTTGTTTGTTTGGGGAGTTGTGGTTATTTTGTTTGTTTTAATTTTAGAGTTTCTGAGTCTGAAAAATCCTAAAGGAGCAAGAAGATACCCAAAGTCAATAGCATTCTCATGATTTCAGTCGTCTCATCTGTGGCTTGTTCTGTATATCTCACACCCTGAAAGACATACAATATTTTCAAAATTCCAAAATTTTGTACAAATATTTAATGTTCCTTATTATTCAAGTACAATATACTCATTAGAAAGAAAACAGAAAACACAGATAAAGACACTCATGACCTCACTACCCAGGACAATAATCATTAATGTTTAATAGTTTTCATTCTGACTCATTTAACTTTGTACAAAAGCATTAAGATATTCAACAAGTATCATTGGTTGGAGGGGTCATAACTAACTTTTGGGAGATTAGGCTTTTCAAACCTTTTAAGTCACTATTTTTAGATATTAGTACAAAGAGCTCTGACAACATATAGAACAGTAGACTGGAGAGATAGCTCAGAGGACCTGAGTTTGGTTCCCAGCACCCACGTGGTGGCTCACAAGTATCTGTAGCTCCAGTTCCACGGAGTCTGACTCCTCTTCTGGCCTCCACAGGCACTGCATACACATGGAATACAGTCATGCGTGCAGGCAAAACACTCATGTATAAAAACAGATCTCAGAAAAAGCCTTGAAAAACATATAGAATAGCCACTGCCCAAACTAAGACATGTTCCATCACTAATTTTGCCTCCCGAAAAAGTTTCTTCATGTTTCTTTATCTAGTGCATCATTCTCTAAAGCTGCAAAATAGTCTGTTTTATATCTGAGCTAAAATTCACTGTAATTTTGTTCTTCAGTTATGAATAATGATACACAGAGCATCATTGTGAATAAACCTATACACTTGTAATTATTTCTCAAAGACAGATCCCCAGAAGAAGAATTATAGGTCAAAGGTTTTGGGTTTTATTTTTCCAAAACTGTCAATGCATCTTTCTGAACTGTTTTCCCAGAAGGCTGTACCACTTTGTTAGTGAGCAGTGTTTGGAAGGACATGACGGCCAGTAAAGACAAGCCGATGTGATGGTATGTGGAAATACTATTGTGCACATTAAATTTGGTCGGTATTGTATATGCTAAATTTGGCTGCTTCTATCACTGAAGTTGAGTATGTTTAAAGGTACGCTGGCCACTTATAAATCATTTGTTAATGTCTTTGCCCCAACTGTGGTCTTAATTTTGAATTACTGAATATTAAGGATTTTTATATACAGGGAGGTTGTTAACCTCTGTCTCTCATAATTATTGCAGATATTTTCTTCAAAAAATAATTTTATATCTTCAAAATTTAATTTCATTTTTAACACAAAAGGTCAAGACAGTTTCTTCTTTCTTTTGTGATCAAGAATTAAATACATACTCCAGCTAGGAAAGCAGATCAGAGCCTTGCTAAGCCATCATGAGAGAACCTTCCTCCTGCAACAGAGACACACAGCCAGACATTCTGCCGAAAGTGAAAGAAGACATTGGAAAACACAGCCCTAAACAGGATATCTCCATAAATCCCTCCCTTCAGGGTTCAGGGACTGGTCCCCATCCCACCCCCACGGTAGGAGGCAGAAAGAATGAAGAGCCAGAGGGGATGAAGGACACCAAGAAAACAAGGTTCTCTAAATAAACAGGATCAACGCACATACAAGCTCACCCAGGCAGCATGTTCAGCCCCTACACACACACACACACACACATACACACACACAGGTCTACATCACATGGGATCCTAGAGCTGAAAGGAGGTGTAGACATTTGCCCCCATCTCTACCTCCCTCCAGAAGCTATTTCCAGTTAATAACCACTTGCAAATGAAAATTTAGTTTTCTTCAAGGGAAACAAACTACTTTTTAAGGGTAGGCTATACACCCAGCAAAAAATGACCAACAGAAAATGAACTGAATGACATCTTTGGAGATTCATTGTCTCATAATGTCATGTCAGAGCTTTTTCATTTTATTTTTAATTTTATTTCTACATATTTTCTCCTTTTTCACCCTACAGGTCCTTTGAGTATGTATTATGACTTCCAGGTTAGTGTTTTTATGGGATTTCTGAGTATGTGAACAAATGGGTCTCTATGTCTGTAATTTTTTTTCTTGTACCTTTTTTTTTTACTCTTTTCCTTCTGTTTATTTGTTTTTGTTCCAATCTACTATGTTAGTTTTTGTTTTATCTTTTTATACTTCATTTTTTATTACCCCTTATTTGATTTGATTTGAAAAAGAATGGCTTCCACAGGCTGATATAATTGAATGCTTAGTCATCGGGAAATGGCACTATTTAAGAAGGATATGAAGGTGTGGCCATGATGAAAGAAGTGTGTCACTGGGGCTTTGAGGTTTCAAGAGCCCATGCCTGACCCAGTTCTCTCTCTTCCTGTGGCCTACAGATCAGGGTGTAGCTCTCAGCTTCTGCTCCGAGGCCATGCATGCCATCATGCACTCTGCTCTGATAATAGACTAAGCCTCTGAAACTGTAAGCAAGTCCACTGTTAAATGCTTTCCTTTTGAAGAGCTGCCGTGGCATGGTGTCTCTTTACAGCAACACAGTGACTGAGACACCTTAGATGCCTGTTTGTTTTCCAATGAGACAGAAAGGGGGTGAAACCAGATGGGAGGGGAGATAGGGAAGAATTTGGAGGAGTGGGGGGGAACTGTAATCATATTATGCTGGGGGAAGCTATTTTCAATAGAAGGAAAAGAAAGAATTAAATACAACTCCTTACATTCACTACATATTGTACTAGCCTATAAGTTTTAAGACAGACCTTTCAATTGTATTTAATTTTACTTTTTCAAAAATAATGGTTTGCCAAGTTCATATGTGACTTAATTGTTACCTCTCCGTAAGTCCTTTGAAATAAGTTAACAAATCAGAAGAAAATTTATCTGTCAGAATATTTCAGTTGAATTTTTAAAATAAAATTTTCTTTAAGAAACTAAAAAGATAAGCATAGGCTGGGTGAAATTATTTGTAAAACACATACTGATGAAAGAATTGTATTCAAAAATTCAAAAGAACCAATATTTAACAAGAAATTCAATAACACAAATAAAAGCTATGCAAAAAAGCCAAAGATCACCAAAGAAGACATACAAATGGCACAGAAACAGATGGTCAAGATTATGCATCGTTAGTGTGGTACAAATTCAAGCAACAAGGAGATACGTCTACAAACCTATTCAAATGGCTAAAACCCAAAATATTGACACCACTAAAACTCAGCAAGGATGTAGGGCCACGGGAACTCTCACTTATTGCTGGTAGAAAAACAAACTGCTACTTTTGAAGGCTGGTTAGCAGTCTCTCATGGGGCATGTAGACAAAGAGTCCTAGCAAAAAGGTTTAAAAGTGATGTCTACAGAAGCCTGCCTACAGCTTATATCAGCTTGTCATTACCAAGACTTGGAAGAAATCAAGATGCCCTTTTTTTCTTTTCTTTTTTTAAATTTTAGTGTGTGTGTGTGTGTGTGTGTGTGTGTGTGTGTGTGTGTGGTTTGTGTGTCTGTGTTTGTAGGAAGAGGTCAGAAGGGTGTCAGATCCCCTGGAGTACAGGCAGTTGTGAGCTGCCTGATGTGGGTGCTGGGAATTGAATTCAGGTCCTCTGCAAGAATAGCATGCTGTCTTTACCACTGAGTCATCTCTCCAGCTCCCATCGTGTGATTTAGAAAGGGACTGTATATACAAACTGTGGTTCCTACACTCAGTGGGCTGTTAATAAATAACAAGAAACAAGTCTTCCAATAGCATGAAAGACCCTTTTAGGAGAGACATTCTGCATAGCACTGTAATGCTGGATGTCTGATACTAGGCATTTGATAAAACTCATGGCATGTTCCACAAAGGAGCAAAGCCTGCGGGAAACTGTGGACCTTAATTAATAATGATGCATCGATATTGGTCCATCAACTATAACAAATGAGCCACCAATGCAAGATGTTAATCAGAAGGAAAATCGTTATAGGACCGGGGAAAGGTGTGTGCAAACTCTTGATACTGTCCACTTTTCTATGAAAAAAAAATCAGTTATCATGTATGTATATGTGTGTCTTCCATAAAGCTAATCATTCTTTGAAAAACTTCCTTGAAGCCTAAAATAATCGTGTGTAAAAAGTAAGCTCTCATAGCAGGGTAAGTTAATAAACTAGAGGCAGACAGGGAGACAAGCAGACAGACAGAGCTAGTGTTAGCACAGTTATAAAAAGATCTATGAAGCCAGCCTGATCTGGATTTGAATTCTGTACCCATTTGTGTCTATCTGGCAAATTCTTAAGGTTTCTTTTTTTGCTGTGATGTCCTCACTTGTATAATAAAGAAAATAAAAAAGAGATGTATCTTGAACATTTTTTTTAAATGCAAATAAGCCGGTGGTGGTAGCACAAGCCTTTAATCCCAGCACTTGGAGGCAGATCTCTGAGTTCAAGGCCAGCCTGTTCACAGTAAATTCTAGGATGGTCAAGGCTACATAGAGAAAGCCTGTTCTGATTAAAAAAAAAAAATTGAATGTAAATGAAAGGCTTAGAATATGCTCACAAAATAAGTGAGTGGAAAAACAGTAGCTATTGCCAACTTTGTAATAAAAGCTATTTTACAAAATATATTATTAAACATACATTATTTAAAATAATCTATTATTAATCAAATATTTAATATCCTTATGTATTTTATTTCAGGTTCTTCTTCCAAGTACCTGGCAGATTTATTACTACTCAATATAACTTAGGAAATGGGTTAAAGTTTAAATTATCTGAATTTTTCAATTCATTCAGTAAATAATTATGATATAGCTCCTATGTTCCAAGCTCTGTTCTAGACTCTAAGAGCTCACCAACGGACAGAACAAAAGTCCCTAATAGCTATTATATAATGGTAGCGGGAAAAGATACTGAACAAACACGTGTGACAAACTCTCAGAGAAAGATAAGAGAAAGGGAGGGAAGGCTATAAAAGGGAGCGTGTGTGTTGTTCTCATTGAGTGGAGTCCAAAGGAAAGGAGGAGGAAGCCACACAGGGGTGAGGGAAAACAGCGTGGATAGCAGAGCAGTGAGGACAAAGGCCTGCCGGGAGGGAGCCAAGCCTGGCAAAGAGGAGTGTCTGAAGCAATGGAGGAGAAAGGACCTTACAGGGAGTGAAAGGGCGCAAAATACTTCAGGCCAAATCCCTTAGTCCTGGTTTAGGGCTTCAAATCCCAAGAGCGAAGAGAAACCGCTGGAGGGTTTTGAACAGGTCCACACTGAAATCAATTTGTATTTAAGCAGCGCTGAGCCAGAGAGCCTGGATAGCTCAGTTGGTAAAGCATCAGACTTTTTTTTACAAAAATTAGATCCCAACTAAAGAGTGTCAGTCTAGTTGCTGTTCGGCAAATAGTCTAAAGGGGGGAGGGGTGAATTGCCACTTCTAAAATGATTTCCACCAGTTTGGGGGGGGAGGACCCAGTAGACAGGGGGAAGAAGCAGTAATGGCGTGGGGGTAAGTACAATCAAAGCACATTATATGCACATATGAAAATCACGTGGTGAAATCCATTATTTTGTATCATTAACATACATTAATAAAAACATCCTTAAAATTATTTGAATACCAGCAATAGACATACGATTAAAGACACAAGTACTGTAATAGACATATTTCTTCCTAATGAGACTATGTACAAACATAAGTATAAATGACTCAAAAAATATCTATGACCTCTTACGAGTTGAATTGTGCACCCTCCAAAAGAAGATAGATTGAACGTCTAACCCCAAGTGGCCCATATTGTGAGTGTTTGGAAAGAGTCCTTGCAAATGTAGCTGATTACAATGACGTCATGCTGAAGTGCCATAGACCATTTATTGAATAGAGCCGGTATCCTTACAAGACAGCCTCATGGAAACAGAGGACACGGTAAGAGAGACACAGGAAGACAGAGCAGCAGAATAAAACGGCGCTGTTTCAAGCCATGGGACACCACCAGAAACTCACACAAGGCAGAGGACTCTCTCTCAGAGGGCTTTACCGGGAGCACTACTCCACCAGCACTTGGCTTTGGCCGTCTAACCTCCTACCTAATGTATTTACTAACAGTTTCCCACGGTGTCCTCCCTCCTCTCCATCTACTGCCTTCCAAGGGTTGGAGATACTGGAGTCAACCATCAAATCCCATCCTTAAGCAGCCACAGGGTCCCTTTTCCATAAAGACGATTAGGGAACGCGTGGGGGCAAGGACGGTGTGGAGTTTTCTTTTGTTGCATTTAGGAAGCTGGAGCTGAACACCGCAGAAATCCTTGTAATCCACTCTGGTCCAGGAAACAGTCTCTGGTTCGCTCTATGAGAGATGAGGCCACTAAGAGGAAGTTATCAGGTAGGAAATTACGTTCTAGTAGCATGTTTAATTACGATACAGCCACGACTGTCTCTTGCATAGGAATTCAGCAGGCAAGATTTACAGCCCTTCGCAGTTTTGCCTTTGTCTCAAGCAGCATCCTTTCTGAGGTTTGCCCAAGGTCCTCTGTTCAACTGTGTCACACTGCCCCCTACTGCTTGGGTGTCATTATCTCCTCCTGGCTGTTCCAGCTTGGTGGTGGTTCTGAGTTGTTGTGGCTTTGGTCGGGATTAGAAAGCCTGACATACCAAATGCAGAACCTCAGGGGCGCGCAAGATGGGGAGGAGAAAGGATTCTTACATTTTTCTCTTAATAGAAAATGCTGAACAACATAAATATGTTTGGAAAGACAACCATCCGTCTGGCTTCAGCTTGTGAGGAAAATCAAGTTTCCAGAGTAAGGGGGATGAAGAGCCTTTTCGCTCCTGTTTCATGGGGGAGGCCAACCTCTTCAAGAGATAGCCTCTCTGCTCATGATGCGACAACAGGTGAAAAGCCATTTAAGAGAAGCTAGTGAAATTTTAACTAATTTTTAAACTAACCAGTCAGCCAGAGGAAAGCAGTATTAAAAAGGGGGCCCCAGAAGAAGGGTGGGCTTTACTTCCCACACCAAAGACATGAAGCAGGGCTTTGCATAGTCCCTGGTGCACATGCGTGCCCAGTCTGCATGTGCCTCCATCCTCTCTCTGCTGTGGTTCTCCTCTCCCTCCCACAGCGCTGTGGCTCCCAGCCTGGAGGAAAAGAGCAGAGGGGCCAGAAACATGGAAGGACCTCCTACACCAAGATATGTTAGCAAAGGGAAAAGTGGAAGTGAGTGATACGGGGACTTTAAAACACAAAGTAATTCTCAAACTACTCCGGTAGGCCTCCAGAACAAAATCCAAACAGCAACTCAGAACACATTCCCCAACCCTATGCTGGTGGTTTTAAAGACTGTTATATTAAAAATAAAAGAAAAACCGAACTCTTTCTGCTGTCCAGCAACGAAGCTTCAGTGGCACCCAGTCTACACTGCACCTGCACAAGCTCTCCCATAACCCACCTTGTCAGTATGACTACAGACCTGCTATACTGGGCACGCCCAGTGGGCCTAGAACTGGCTCTCAGGGCACTCTGATACCTGTGGCCCTTGTGTGGCAGAGGTCTTGCTCACACACCTGTATTCTTTGTGCCCCACTCTGTTTGGGCTGGGGGTACAGAGGGCACTTTTCTCTGCTGCAATGCTCAGTGCTTGGGCCAGTGCTCACTGGTATAGGAGGGTTGTGGGAGAACACGTAGACTTATAGCACAGAGCCGGACAGTCTCCAAACCTATGCCACAGAAGGCTTTCTACGGCATGATCCAAGAGAATAGGCCAGCTGCTGTCTTTGGCTCGCCTCCATGTCTCTCTCCCATTCATAAAACCTTTAGAGAAGCTGTGTGTCGCTTTCTCTCGGGATGGATCTAACTGTGCTCTAAGTCAGAAGGAAGTTGGGCTTAGATGCGGGTAGTTAGAAAGGTCTTGACCCATCTGTTTTTCTAGCTACTTGGTTGCCTCTTAATTCTCCTTACCTAACCATCTCCCACCATGAATCAACAAACCATAATCTCAAGTGGTAACACCATGCCAAAGGGGCAGGGAGTGTCACAAAGTCACTCTCTGGCATTGATGGGTTTAATAGGTGCAGCCCAGCCAAAGCATGGCCCACAGTGCTTTGTCTCTTCCTAGAGTCTGGATTTGAGCGGTAAACACACAAGACGGTGTTTGAGTCATTTAGGAAGGGACCCTAGTTAGGGCTTTTGTTGTTGTTTTGTTGGGGTTTCTTTGTTTTCCTGTTTTGTTTTGTTTTTGACATAGGGTCTCACTGCATAGCTGTGGCTGGCCTAGAACTCACTGTGTAGACCAGGCTGGTCTCAAACTCACGGAGATCCTCCTGCCTCTGCTTCCTAGTGTCTACCATGTCTGGCTAGCTAGCTTTTCTTAAATGACATTATTTTCTTAATCTTCCATAGACCAGGTACAATTCTGTTACTATTCCTAATTGTCTTATTTAACCATGCTTCTAACAACTAGATCCCCATCTTACAGACAAGGAAACTGTAGTCCAGAGATTAGACATTTATGACCGTAGAAGGCAGGTTGGATGATGGCACAGCCAGTCTGCTAAGTAGTCCCATGTCAGCCTGGCACAGCTAGAGTTATCAGAAAGGAGGGAGCCTCAACTGAGAAAACACTGCCATAAGATTGTGCTATAGAACTTTTTCAGTGTGAAAGAAATAGATCGGGCTGCAGACAAGGCTGTACATTTTCTTAATTAGTAATTGATGAAAGAGGGCCCAGCTATTGTGGGTGATGCCCCACCCCACCCCCCGGACTGGTGGTCCTGGGTTCTATGAGAAAGCAGGCTGAGCAAGCCATGGGGAGCAAGCCAGTAAGCAGCACCCCCTCCTTGTCCACTGTATCAGCTTCTGCCTCCAGGTTCCTGCCCTGTTTGAGTTCGTGCCCTGACTTCCTTCGAGGACAAACAGTGAGAGGAATGTGTAAGCTGAATAAACCCTTTCATCCCCTTGTGGCTTTGGTCGTGTTTCATTACAGCAATAGAAGTCCTGACTAAGACAGCCCACAAGTGATTTGAGCAGGTCACAAAGCTAGTTTGTGTGACCAAGCAATCACAGAGAGTTTCTGTTGGGGCTAAACGGAAACTTATCCCAGGTCCATGTCCTCTCACGCTCCAGCAGTTAACCATCAGGTCACCGTTTTTCCACTTTGGGTACACAGCAATGGTCATGACACCATTGGAAACTTGCTATTATGGACAGAATGGCTCTAAATGCCTCAGATACCTTAACTGAACGCTTGGTGTAAGAAGCCATAAAAATTATCCTTGGCTCTGGACAGAAATGTTAAGTCTGGAGAGGGGCAATGATCTAAACAAAAGCAAACCTACTGCTAAAAATTTGGGAATTTAGAAATATCTGGAAAATCAAAGGTTTTAGAGGGGGGTGCCTATAAACACTTATACATGTATATACATATAAATACAATATATATGTAAAAAGACATCCTACCCAGCACTCAAGAGGCAGAGGCAGGTGGATCTCTGTGAATTCGAGACCAGCCTGGTCTACAAGAGCTAGTTCCAGCTCAGGCTCCAAAGCCACAGAGAAACCCTGTCTCGGAAAAAAAAAAAAAGACATCCTTGCTTATCCATGAGCTCACTGTAGGAAAGAGCAATTAGCTGATAAAACATGCTGGGAAACCCCACTGGAAGTGTTCAGGAAAAACGTGCAGTGAAGAAGACAGAGCCTGGAGAAGCTAAGCTGGAGCTGAGCCTTAGGTGATGGACACAGACGGCAAGAATTGCTAGGCAGATGAAACAGACTAAGGCATAAATGGCATAGCAGATTGGGGGAAAGATTTTTCCCTCCATGCATGTGTGTGTCCGTGTGTAGTGTGAGGGAGGGACACGTGTGCAAGCACCCATTTTTACAGTGACGGGGTCTTCCTCCAGTATTGTCGCAGGACAATATTACACTAGGTTGATTAAAAAGGGGTATTTTATTGGAGGGGATAAAACTTACATATCAATGTCCCAAACCACATTCCTCTGGTCGCAAACAGGAAACCGAGTCTAGCAAAAGCAGTCAGCATGAAAGCCGGAAGCAAGTTAGTTCAGAGAGCAGAGAGCA
>JAQHUG010000172.1:138902-154466 GCA_028555095.1 Dicrostonyx torquatus | reverse complement strand
AAAAAAAAAGATAAAAACTGGAGAGACCCTTGAGAGGGCAAGTCCATACCATGCTGACAACAGTTGTGATAGTGGAGAAAATAGAGAAGTAATAAATACATAAGTCAGAATTCCTTAGGGGGAGCCTGAGAGAGAAGCAGTGGCATACTTAGAAATGCGGAGTTAGTATGATTTAAGAAGAGTTGGCAGAGACATTAGCTCAGTATGTGAAATACAACTCTACTGAGCTTAAATATAGATCTAAATCTAGATGATGTTTCATATGACACGAAATAGGGTTTTCTTATGGCTTTATATGTGTGCATGTGTGTAGGATCAACAAACACAGTTTAGCCACCACAACTTTAACTGAAGCATAGAATTTCAAAACCAAAAGAAATAAGCCGGCTCAACAAGTAGAAGCTATGCAGATATACATTTTCCGTGTTTGGATTACAGTACATGGTAATGTTGGCTCCTGCTGACTGCAATGTGGGTGGACGCTAGTAGCTGGAATGGTTTCTTAAGCACAATGGGAGCTGCATTTAAGGACAGCAGAGCTGCAAGGCAGGAGTTTGAGCCTCCAACAACTACGTGGATACATGTGCACACCTGCTCATCCCCAGCCCCTCAGGAGAGAGGAACTGAGTCCCACTTTGTTTAAGCTATTTTATTTGGGCTTCTAATTTAGCAGTCAAATTATATGCTGGCTATGATCATGGGATTTAATTTTTGGCTCTGTTACTGACAATCAAAGGTCTGTAACATCTGACATTCTTCATCTGAAAATTTTAACCTACCTCGCAGAGCTTCACAAGAAATTAAATACACTTGGCAGCAAGTACTCAATAAATGGTAGCTCTTGTTACTATTCTATTTAGTCACATAAAAAATAGCTGTATTGTCGGACGGTGGTGGTGCACACTTTTAATTCCAGTACTTAAGAGGCAGGGGCAGGTGGATCTGAGTCCAAGGCCAGCCTGGTCTACAGAGTGAGTTCCAAGACAGCCAGGGCTACACAGAGAAACTCTGTCTCAAAAAAACAAAACAAAAACAAAACTGTGACAAAAATAAGTCCAACTAGAAGTATTTTTAAAGTTTTATAACTTTAATATTATATAATATACAGCAGCTGAGGATTGCTTAATCCAAACAACTCTGACACAGAATACTTGTCTGCATTTTTAATAGTCAAGTGGGCAGAAAAGTACAGAAATTAACTCAGAGTAACACAAATAATAGTTGAATATAATAATTAATTATATTCAACTTTTTTGCAAATCAATCAGAATATTGTGTGACCATGCATTCTTGCATGAGATTTGTCCTGTATCCTTCCAATCCCAAACCAGCAGTTCATCCCAAAGAAACACACGGAGGTCCACATTAACTATAAACTGATTGGCCTATTGGCTCAGGCTTCTTATTAACATTTACATCCTACTATAATGGATTAAGTAAAACAATGCAGGTCTTCGAGTGGCAGCAGGCAGCAGTCAGCAGGTTCCAAGAGCAGCCAGTCCCAGGCAGGGATGGTGCAGTTCCCCAAGTGGCTACAGTGGGCCACGAGTCCCAGGCAGGGAGCGGCATGGTGTTTGAGAGACCTTGATAGGAGAGCCAGTCCTACGAGGAAAGACAGATGGGCACACCATGAGACCATGCAGCAGGTCTCCAAAGGCGGCTGGCCCCAGGCAGGGAGCCACACAATGGGCGGCGAAAGACAGAGTCATGAAGAATGAGGTTGGATATTTATTTAGTGGGCTATGGAAAGGAGAGGGGAAAAGGGAAAAAGAGGAGAGAGAGAGAGAGAGAGAGAGAGAGAGAAACAGAGAGGGGGAAGGAGAGAAGTGGAGAGAAGGGAGAGACAGAAGGGGGAGTAGGCCTGGCTTGTCTCTTAAAGGGACAGACCATTACATCTACATTAACCCATAAGTCTTGTCTGTGTCAGCCATGTGGCTTGGAACCTTTTTCAGCAAGGCATTCACATTTTGCTATCTTGCTTCTTCTGTAGCTGGGTCACAACTGCAGACTGACTCTTTCTCTTCCCAGAATTCTACTGTTCTCATTGCCTTGCCTCTACTTCCTGCCTGGTTGTCCCGCCTATACTTCCTGCCTGGCTACTGGCCAATCAGCATTTTATTAAACAAGTACAAGAAACAAATCTTTACAGGGTAAAACCATTGTCTCATCACAGCAGGTCATAGATGGGGTAGATGTCAGGGTGGGCCAACGTAAGGCCCAAGATGGTTGATAGGATCACTGGGATCGCTTCCCTCCGGCAATAGGCAGAGTCAGCTCTCCTAGACCCATGCCATCTGGGCCAGCTCTCCCTCACCTGTGGTGAGGGTGGGGTCCTTCTCACTCTACAAAGCCCTCTTAATTGAAATAATGTAAATGGTTTCCTTCTGTATAAGGGAGTGTCTAGGTACACAGTACTTCAACTACCTGGAACCATCATCCTAAGCTCCTTCAAATTCGTCCATGGTCTCCAAGTTTCCCTTTTCTATTCCTTCACACAGCTAAGGTCTCAACAGAGATGTAGCTACCTTAGAAAGCTACTTGTATTTTCCTTCATATCCTGCTAGAAATTGCTTTGCATATACACCTATAAAATACAAACATGGCCTAGAGAAATGGCTTAGCAGTTAAGAACACTGGCTGCTCTTCTAGAGGACAAAGTTTCGATTCCCAGCACCCACAGAGCAGCTGACAATGGTCTGGAGCTACAGGTCCCAGGGAATCTGATGCCATTTTATGGAATCCAAGATACTTCACATTCACATGGTGCACATATATACATGCAGACAAAACCGCTATACATATAAAACAAATAAATCTCAAAATTATATTTAAATGTGTAATATGTTTATCTGTATATACATATACCCATAAAATTACATTCTTTCTTCTTGTATTATTTATAAACTATCCATGAAATGGTTATTTTAAAATCTGAATTTTTTTTAAGCAAAGCAATCTATTAGCAAGAAGATAAAACTGCACACAACAGCCTCAGGTCTTCACAAGAGTCAGCAGAAGTCCAGCCACTCTGTGAAACAGAAGTAATCAAATGCCTCCAAATATTTAATTTCCTATTCCAGGAATGTGAACAGGTGTAATTAAAATAACACTTTTTTTAATTAAGTGACCTCTCTTGACCAACCATCTGTGAATAATTCAGGCTTCCCCCTTATTATTACTGTAAAATTAAAACGAGGTCACATAAACAGGAAGATCCTCTTTAACTATCTTTAAGCACCAGCAATATATATTTTCCACCAGTTAAAATCCTTAATGATACCAAAAGCCTGTCAAGCATAACTTCCCCAATTCATTTGCCTGAAACCATCAATATTTTATCATGCACTTGCAGTTGGCTTTAATTTAACAGCCCAGGTTACTAATCAAACAAAACACCCAAGTCATTAAAAGTTAGCATGCCATTTAGAAAGTGCATTTCACGTGTATTAAAATATCTTTCATGCAGCCATTAGAAACCTAAAGTTTTAATTACAATCAGATATTTAGTTCTACTCCAGTTATGGAGGTGGCACTCTCTTGCAACTGCCCTGATTAATCTTCCTGGTCGAGTTCATCCATTAGCTCCCGAAATTATTTTCCTCTCAACTTCCTCAGAATTCATCTCTCCACCCAAGTCACCACCAGTCCAGAGAATGCATTTTAAAGGTGTGCAAAATAACCAACCCAAAGATAACCCATTTAAAAGATTTCATTTTAAATGTAATTTACCTTTCATAAAATATCTAAGAGGTGTCATTCGGCAAGGCAAATTGAAATTGAGAATTCGCTCTCTGTATCTTTATTGTCAATTTTCATTATTTCTTTTTTTCTTTCTAATGATGGGGGAAATTCAATGAGCATTTTCTTACAATTTTCTTAAAAAGTGATTCAACTAAGTGTTGTTTCTGTTCGGCTTTCCTACCTGGACTTCTGCTAACATTCCGCGAAGGATGTGACCAACGTGTAAGCTCAAATTCTGTGCTAAATCAGGATCCTGTGAATTACAGCATTTAAACCTTCCATCATGCACCCATACATACAACAAAATAAATCTTAGATGGAGTTTAGCTCTGACAGGGACTATGGGTTCACTTTTATCTTAAAATTCCTTGCTAATACTTTTTAAATGTGTTTAAGACCACAAATTTCTCATTTTTAACAATCTTTTTATCCATGGCTTATCATAAATATCAAAAGAAGAAGAATTGGATTGATTTGGATTGGCACCTTCAACATTCTGTTAGGAAATGTCTCTTAGCAAACCTGCTGGTTTGTTGTCTGTCTTCCATGTGACTTTGTTGTCTGTCTTCCATAACATCGATTTTCCTCAAGGATCATCTTTCCAGTTTCCCTAGCCTCCCACGTTTCACCAGTCACATGATCTGTGGCCTCCTAATGTCATTCACAGGCCCCTCAAGATCTTCTCACTTTAAATGAGGCCCAGTCACAAAGCCAATGCCAAGTGTGTGCTTGACAGTCATCGTTAGATCAGCAGCCCACTTCCAGCTACAACATCCTCTTCCAGTTGTCTTTCCCAGCTAGTCGCTGGCCAGCTTAAAGCAATCCTCACAGCACACGATCCTGTGAGACACGGATTTGATCAAACTCTGCTCTCTGAGGCATCAGTTCCTATAAGGACACTGGCACATTAGCTTGTTGGTAGGCTGGTTGGTGACTCCAAGGTGGCTTCCTTTGTGTGCGTGTCAACATGACACTATGCTCAGCAAAGACTGTGTTTGCTCAAACTCCAGCATGGCGATCTCTGGCTGTCTTTACAAAGCCTCCCAAGGGGGAAAAAATTGAAGCTGCCTGTCCTTTGAGACCTCGACTCAGAAGGTGGCACATTGTCACTTCTACTGTCCTCTATTGGTCAAACTATTCATGTACCCAAGATCTAAGAAACAGCCATGAATTTTGTCTGTCAATGTCAGAAAAGGGGGGAGGGGCTGGAGAGATGGCTCAGAGGTTAAGAGCACTGGCTGATCTTCCAGAGGTTCTGAGTTCAATTCCCAGCAACCACATGATGGCTCACAACCACCTCTAATGAGATCTGGTGGCCTCTTCTGGCATGGATGTGTACATGCAAGAGGAGCATTGTATAAATAATAAATAAATCTTTTAAAAAAACTTTTCAGCAACTGTTAATCTACTATAAATTCTACAAGCTAAGTATTCTCAGTATTCTTATTTTTAATCCTGTTTTACAGAGGAGTAAGCTAGTGAGGCGTGAAAAAAACCAGTTTGCTCCAAATCTGAACCACCCAAAGTCCATTAGGGTAGAACCAAAACTCTAACTTAATGATCTATTGAGTGATTAAAATGCTATCATTGTCTAGAAACGTAAAATACGTGCCCATACAGTCCTGTTTTTTTCAGTCACAATCCAAGCTTCCTCCTTTTCTTTCATCCCTGCTCTCAGGGTGATTTCTGAAAGCTGTGTTTCCTGAGTGTTTCTATTTTTTTTAGAGATTTATTTATTTCTTATGTATAAAACATTCTGTCTCCATGTATGCACACATGTCAGAGAGGGTGCCAGATCGCATTACAGATGGTTATGAGCCACCATGTGGTTACTGGGAATTGAACTCAGGACCTCTGGAAGAGCAGCTAGTGCTCTTAACCACTGAGCCATCTCTTCAGCCCTCCTGAGTGTTTCTAAAAGAGCAAATGACCACAGGCTAGAGGGTCTCATAAAGGCCATTCCCGATTCCATTCGCAAATGTGCATAGGACAATCTCAGTCTGACAGCATGATGTCTCAGAGGAGAAGAAAATAATGAGAGAAACTGCTCCTCTAGACCAAGCTGGGAGAACTACTTGGTGATGATGAAGTGACAGGAACCTTAGGGAACAAATGAACTTTGGCATCCCGAAGAGATGGCCATGAGGGAAGAGAAGCTGACATTGGAGGAGAAAAGCTTGCCCTCTGTCAGAAGGTGACAGAGGTGACAGGTCCTGTGCTGATGGGACTTTGGATTCTATGTATAAGGAAAGATAACGCAGGAGGGAGAGGGCTTTTTAAAATAAAGGTCTCAGTCGGGTGGTGGTAGCGCACACCCCTTTAATCCCAGCACTTGGGAGGCATAGGCAGGCAGATCTCTGTGTGTTCGAGGCCAGCCTGGTCTATAGAGTGAGTTCCAGGACAGGCTCCAAAGTTACACAGTGAAACCCTGTCTCAAAAAGCCATAATAATAATAGTAATAATAATAATAATAATAAAGATCGCCCAAGGAAAATGATAAAAATGGAAGAAGAAGCAAGACAAGTGGGGAAAGGAAACCACCATATTTGCCCCTGGAACAAATAATGTCTGTCAAATTTTAGCCACTAAAAACAGGGTCCTGGTTGCTATAGAGCAGGAATGAAGCTAAGTCATAGTTAGGTCCTCTGTTTTGTAATCCATTTCAAGGTTACAGGGAAGATGTGGTCCAGGGTCTACAGGCTCATCTGAGAGCCCACCTGCTTCCACAACCAGTGCGGCTGGCATACTGAGTTCCAACCAGGCTGTTGGCCAAAGACTGTCATCTTCATGGTTGGGAACTTTGTCTGCCCCCTGACCCTGCTGAAGCTCATTGCTGGGTACTTTGTCTGCACCCCCCAAAGCGTGCAAGCTGGAAAAGTGACAGTCTGCAAACGCTATGGAGGTCCCAGGCTTTTGTAACCTGTTTACGATATTGACATCCCCATCACTTCTGTCATAACCTATTGGTCAAGAACAAGTCACTCTGTCTATTCCACACTCGAGGAAAGGAGACTACACGGTGAGAGGATGAAGAGCTGGGGATCACATGGGATCATTTAAAAGCTACGTACAGAAAGATTCATCTCAAAGTCCCAAAGAGGGTGGCTTTCTATGCTCTAGACAATGCTGGAGAACCGGCACTTCCTCTGAGTTGTTCTAACTCAGGGCAAGGGACTAGGAGCGTCTACTCCCACACCCAGTGGTCTACTCAATATCAGAGCAATGGGGCACAAACTCTCAGCCTCTTCCAGCAGCTTGAGCACCCAAAGACTCAAAGGGAAGATGTGAAAACCTGAGACCTGGTGTGAAACAGGTGGGGGCACTAGAAAACATTCGACCCCCGGGTTTCCCTGAGCCCTCTAAGCCATACAGATTCAGCAGAGAAAAGAAGAAAGGCCACCTGGGACTCCTCCAGGATAAAGCCGAGACCCACTGCTGATGGCTCTAAAGGACAGGAAGGAGTGGTGAGTCCGATCCGAGGTACACCCACAAGACAGGCTGGGGGACTCTGGGGAGAAAATAAAGATTGGTACCTTCCTGTGACTTGGTACATAATCATGGACATGTAGTAGTATGAGCTAATCTACCTCGGGGAAAAAAAAATTCCTAAAATCTGCAAGATGCTTTTCACCTCTCATCCCCAGATACTACGGAAGTAAGTAAGTAATCACAAGCAAAACCACAATCTAAACGATCATGACTAATTCATGGGAAGCTCCAAGAATAAATGCTAAGAAAGCAATTGGTTGTCATTTCTTGCCTCCAGCCTGGCCCTTATGAGGGTATTTCAGACAAGCACTCTAACACCGAGCTATATCTCAACCCCAGCACGAGTATTTCAGAAGCCAACCAAAAAGTACTAGTGCCTCCTAGAGATCCCTAATGTTATATATATTAAAAAAAATGCAATGACTTTTAATAGTACGGTTGAGCTGGGTAAGTCAGATCTAGTCCTAACCAGCACTATTGGACTGCAAGGTCATGCCATGCCAAGTTTCAAATATACCTCATAAGAGGGAGCACCCCTCTGTCTCCTGTTTGGATAGGAAATAAATCATACTTGCCATGCCAAAATCTTGCATAACTTTAGCATTGAACTTCTTTTATAATTTTTCTTTCACTCTTGGTTCTAAGAGTCCTTACCATCTCTCACGTGGTCATCCAAGTCTATCTCCATACAGTCCTCCGTGGCAGAGAAGAGTACCTGCCTACCACCATCCCTAGGAAGTGTTCATTGTTGGAGCACACTGTGGAGCAGTCTGTCTGCCCTTTAAGCATCTAGTAATCATGTTTATTTGACTTCTTTTCTCATGTCCTTTGTTGTCCAATTTCAGGCAAATGTGTGGTTTCCTTTTGAATCTAATCTATATTTTTCTTGCTCTCTTGTATACTTGAGCTAAATCAAATATGTAAATATGTAAATCAAATATCAAATATGTAAACTTTGTGGATGACATTGAAGCATTGCATTCTCACTACTATAAAGAGAGAGAGATAGACCGCAAAGGGATTCCATTGATGAGCTAACATTGACAAGTGCTGGGCATTCTGGGTTCTCTTTAGAGCAGGGTGTCTGCAAACGTCATTGATAGGCAAATGGCTCCATCTAGTGCTCCAGACTAGTATCAGCCTCTACAAGAAAAGGGTCTGGAGAAAACTGTAAATCAATACCAGCACAAAATGACGATTGCAGCAACTGGCAATGCCAAAGCAATTTAATCACGATAGGTCAATTGACCAGGGGCCCCGAACTCTTAGTCCATTGACTAGGCCATTAGAGCAACTTAGCAAACAATGGAGATGTTTTGGAGAGAGACAGGCCTTGTCCTGAATGTGGCAGGCCCCACTGAGGTCTGTGATGACAGCAGAATCAAAGAAAGCCCCACTTTGTGTCAGCCCCTGCTCCAAGAATTTTTTATACATTCTCAGTTATTAATTATAACCACAGCGTGAGGCAGGTATTATTATCCCCATTGTACAGACAAGAAACTGAGGCCCAGAAAAGCTACCATCTTACCCTAGGGTTACAGGTCTGACACTAAGTACACTATCCCTTGCACTGATCCCAGAGAGGATGCACAGCACACTCTTTCCCTTGCACAGATCCCAAAGAGGATGTGCAGCAACCTTGTCAATTCCTGTCTCATCGATTGCCACGGGGAAGACCAAGAAGATCGATCTATTCTGTAAAGCATAGCTCTGCTGAAAGACAAGGTCTGGGACATAAAAGAACTCAGTGGCGAACAGATTATCTTGAAGTTCCATTTGAATATTCTTTTCCCTTGCCTTTCTATCGGGCATTCCTTGGGACAGCAGCTACAGTCTTGCTATGCCACAGTAGTAACGATTAATACTGACCACTGACAGCATCAAGAGTGCAGGGGACAGTCCTTCTTCACGCTACACTTCTTTTTTTTAATTATTTATTTATTATGTATACAATATTTGGTCTGTGTGTATGTCTGCAGGCCAGAAGAGGGTGCCAGACCTCATTACAGGTGGTTGTGAGCCACCATGTGGTTGCTGGGAATTGAACTCAGGACCTTTGGAAGAGCAGGCAGTGCTCTTAACCACTGAGCCATCTCTCCAGCCCCACACGCTACACTTCTTTGCCGTGATAAAGTTCCAGGCGTTGAAGGGAACGAATCCAAAGAAAAGAAGCCTGCCTCACAGGAAAGAAGAGGGAACTGAAGACACAGAACACGGAAAGGCTGCCAGGGATTAAGGCCGTGTCAGACTTAGGCTGACCACTGTCACTTGGCCAATGCCCTCGGTCCTTTGACTAACCAGAGCACACCATAGGAAAAACACAGAAGTAGAAATGAGGTTAAAACAAAGGTACTCATTTTCCTAAATGTTAAGACTGAGTCTGTTACTTTCCTCACTGCTGTGACAATATATTAAAGAAAGAACTTAAGGAAGGGTTGGTTTGGCTCATGGTTGGCGGGTGTAGTCCATCATGGTGACCAAGGCCTAACAGCGGACCCTGAGGTGGGAGCCGCGTTGGGTGCAAACTTTCCGGAAATGCCCTCACTGACACACCCAGATGTTTGTCTCACCAAGTTGGCAAGCTTAGCCATCACAATGAATCTCATGCAAAGTAGGAGAATTTATAAAGCATTACATTTTCATACATGCAAGTTATTTCTAACCCAGCAGCTAAATCTATCAAGTAAACCAGTCAATGAGGTGTTTAGAGACATGAATAAGATGGTAGCTTATTATTTTTGTGTCCTGTGCCACTGAAAACTCAGAGCAGGGCCCAGAGTCACAGTTAGCTGTGGCAGTGTGGATCAGACTCTAGGGCAAAACCAAGTGGTGTGGGTTGATAGTGAATTTAGTGGTTCACAATCAACAAAACAAGTCTTTCAGATGTTTCAGAGAATTGCCAGTGTGCTTATGGCATTGTCTTTTGAGGGTTTTTAAGAAACCACAAATTTGCAAAACTTCTGCTTATGCTAAGGAATAATGCTTTGCCCTGGAATTCAACTTTATCAGTGAACCCTAATTAGAGCTAAAATAATTGATGGAGAAGGACAAGGGAATGCCATGTGTCCAGTATATGAAAATGTCTGTCCACATAAAGGAAATTATAGTACTAACATGTTGTTGAATATTATTTTGACTATTTAAAGATGTGTTACATTTGTTTATGCTGCAGAATATTACTTGAACTATGTAAAAGTGTGTTATGTTTGTTTATGCTGCACTTGTTTAATTATGTAAAGATGTGTTTACTTTGCCTGCCTAAAGCACCTGATTGGTCTAATAAAAAGCTGATAGCTAGGCAGTAGAGGGATAGGTGGGGCTGGCAGGCAGAGAAAATTGGTAGGAAGAGGAATCTATGCTTGAGAGAGGAAAGAAGAGAACAAGGGAGAAAGAGGAGACACCCAGGGCCAGCCTGCCAGGCAGCCACCAGTCAGCCAGATACAGAGAAGGACATATACAATGAAATAAAGGTAAAAGGTCCCGAGGCAAAACATAGATGAAGGGAAACAGATCAAACTATAAGATAAGGTAAAGCATTCCTTAACTAATAATATGCCTCCGTGTCATAATTTGTTGCCCCAAAAGTAAGCCTAAAAATATATCACTAAAAAATATCATCTTATATATTATTTTTAGGTATTATTACCAAATGAAAATAAATTATGAACTGCAAAGAGGATGAAAGGACATAGAAATCACAGGGACCACAAGTTTGAGGCCACCTAAAGCTACACAGAAAGTTCCAGGCCCTTACTGGTCAAGATCAATTTTAAAAGAGCAGGAATATCACCCAGAGAGAGTGCTTGCCTAGCTTCTGCAAGATCCTGACTTCAGGTCCACCACTGTCCCCGGAAAAGGAATACTCGCACTCACACACGTACTGGGAAGACTGTTAATATTTCCCTAATAGTCGTTCCCTGTCATCCCTTTAGTTAATAAAAGTCCTCATGTGCTTTCTAGTGCCTACATTTTGTAGCATCCTTTACAACAGGTCATGGTCACATGGCCAAATTCTGCCCCTTGAGAGTAGACAAAGGGACTATACAGATGCTCTTCTACTCACAATGGGGCCACATTCCCAGTAAGCCCACAGCAAGGTAGAAATAGCCTAATTTGAAAATGCACTTCTTATACCTAACTTACTAAATACGGAAGCATAACCTACCTAGCCTTTTGTACAGAATCATCACATTAGCCTACAACTGGGCAAAAGGACCTTAAGTGCGACAAATAAAAACTCAGGGTCAGAAATTGGGGTTCAACCTGAAGATCCAAAAAGCAAAACAGCCAGTCACTGATTCTTACCTCAACCTCAGTCCGAAATGGCAATCCTGCCTCCAGGAATCTCAGAAGAAGAGTGTGTTTTAGAGTTGTCTTGCCCAGTCTTATGTTCCTCTCTAGGGCTGGCATTAAAGGCTTGCACTGCCCAGTTTCTATGGCAACTAGTGTGGTTACTGGGATTAAAGGTGTGTGCTACCATAATCTGATTTGTAAGGCTGAACAGTAGGACTATTTTACTCTCAGATCTTCAGGAAAGCTTTATTTATTAAAATAATTTGAAATGTCACTACAAGAACCGAACACACAAGATCTACTTTACAGCAAAGCATCAGAATTATTATGTAATTTATGGCACGCTGAACTGAAAGTGCAAAGCAAGCTGGCTGCATGGGTATTTGCCATAATGTACACAGCAGGAACACAGATGGGATTTCTGTAGACATGCTAGGAGACAAAGAAACAAAATACAACATCTTAAAAACCCTAGCAACAGGCACACTCTGGAAGATCTATCGTTTCCCTTTGTGTTCCAAAGGCTCTCACTGAACACTGTGGACCAAACCACTGACCAGCATCAAGAGAAATAATCACCAGCTTAAAAAGGACCTAAGGTATGATTTCACTGTGTGTGCATGGCCTTCCATCAAAAAACAGAAAAATTGTGGACAAACTATTGTCAGTTTGAAGGTATGTCTCTACAATTTCTCATCTTGTCCTCATGAAGAATTGATCTTTCCCATTCTTCCTCTTTCTCATAGCTGGAAACCTAAGGAAGCGTTGAGAACCTTCTCTGACCATGTGAGTGAAGGCCATTCAGCAACCTCACTGCTCACAATGCTGTGGCAGAACAGGCTTCAGAGTGCTCATTCTGGACCAAACGAAGCCAATAGAGCAGAATCTCTCAGTACTCTCATTCACATCAAGTTTTAAGAACTCTTTTTTTTTTTTAATGATTTACTTATTTTTATTTCTGTGCATTGGTATTTTGCCTGCATATCTGTATGTGTGAGGCTGTCAGATCCCTGGAATTGGAACTACATACAGTTGTGAGCTGCCAAGTGGGTGCTGGTAGTTGAACCCAGGTCCTCCAAAAGAGCAGTCAGTGCTTTTAAGCCCTGAGCCATCTCTCCAGCCCCAAGTTTTAAGAATTCTTATTGAGGGGCAGAGCAACAAGCTAGGGGAAACTCAGGTCTGTGCTCCTGGACCACTGGGTGGCCGTAAGACAGAGACGTCGATGTTTATTTGTATAAACCCACTTTGGTTTTACCTGTTAGATCCGCTACACCAGCCATATTAATATGTACAAACATAAAGCATGGTACAGATCCCCATCATTATAGCTCCTCCTAACGTGTTTGCATCCTCCTTTGACTATTCAGTCCCACAGCCACCATTAAATCACACAGACCATAGATATTTTTATTGAATTGTAAAAGCCAATTATGTGCTGGTCCACAGCATAAAAATTTTTAGAACAAAGTTTATAAATGAAATCAAACAAAACTGTACAATCAGTTGGTTTTTTTTTTTAAAGTCTGGCAGTGGTGGCACATTCTTTTAATCCTGGAACTCAGAGGTAGAGGCAGGTGGATCTCTCAGTTCAAGGTCAATCTGGTCTACAGAGTGAGTTCTGGGACAGATAGGGATACACAGAGAAACTCTGTCTCAGAAAAAAAGGAAGAAAGGAAGGAAAGAGAGAGAGAGAGGAAAAGAAAAGAAAAAGGAAGAATTGTTTTACTCCAATGAGATAGGTGATGCTTTCCTGTTGGAACAGGGCTCTCTTGGCACCGTGGCTATGGAACAGCTGCTTTGATGAAAATGCTTTTGAGTTCATAGCATCATGTGAACTCTGATATATAAAATAACTATATAACTATATTTGATATATGAAATAATTATATTTGTATATGATGTTTGATGACAAACTATCTCACCACGTGCCTCTCTATGAAGTACTGGCAAATCACCATTATCACCAAATGCCAAGATACTGCTTGGTTTCCCTTGGTCTAAATGCATTATTCATGTGTTAAATTACCTCTGTCCTGAACTTGCTCACCTAGGACACTCTAAGAATCACTACCTAATACCCACAACTACAAACACATCTTCAAACATAAGATAGTCACTCAAAAGCCTGGATAAATAAACATTCTCATAAAGAAAGTGTATCTGATGTGGGAGTCCCCTCTGTGTGCTGTGATTACCATTAATGAATAAAGAAACTGCCTTGGACCTATAGCAAGGCAGAACTTAAGTAGGCAACTAGACTGAATGCTGGGAGAAAGGAGGTGGAGTCAGAGAGATGTCATGGAGCCACGGCCAGAGTCAGACATGCCGAAATTTTGTTGGAAAGCCACTGCCATGTGGCAATACACACATTAATGAAGATGGATTAAATTAATATGTAAGAGTTAGCCAATAAGAAGCTAGAGCTAATGGGCCAAGCAGCGATTTAAATAATATGGTTTCTGTGTGATTATTTGGGGTCTAAGCTGAGGCCAGGACAAACAAGTGGCTCCCTGCTACACTGTATCCAAGTGGTCACAGTAACTTTATGTCTGATAGCCCCACAGTGGGAACACCACTAATATTCAATAGCTGAGTGAAGAAATAAATGGCATACAATGTAACACCACTTGAAGGCACAAAGCAGTGTGCCTTGAGTAGACCTCAAATGTATATTATGCTAAATAAAAACAGTTTCCAAAGTTTGTTTACACCAAGCTGGAAATGGTGGCCCCATGCTGGTGATTCCAGTCACTCAGAACTGGAAACAGGAGGCCTGAGAGTCAGAAGCACCTCTGAGTATATAGGGAATTCATGGTTACCCTGGGCAACACAGGAAAACACAGTCTCAAAAAGTCAAGGGTTATGGATATAGCTCATTGGCACCATGTTTGCCCAGATGTGAAAGGTCTTAAATTCAATCCCTAACACTATCCCACCCATCCCCCCAAAAAATAAAATGCCTTTGAAAAAAAAAAACAGCACTTACAATATATATATGTACAACATATATATGTATGTATGTATGTATAATATAATATAATACTGCTGTATAATCCATTTAAGAACATTCATAAAATAAAGATTTTATTATGACAAAGAATACCTCAGCAGTTGCCAGGTTAGGAAGAGGGTGTGACTGCAAAAATGACAATATCACTAGTGATGTTTAGAGACGATGGAATAGATTATTTCCTAGGTGTAGTAATGTTTACCAAAAAAGTCACATTTATGATAAAATTTCCAAGAAGTATACATAAAAGTAACTATGTATAAAATGGTAAAAATCTGAACAGTCTAGAGTTTAGCTTATTCCAATGTCAATTTCTGTTTGACAATGCACAGGATTGCATAAGGTGTCACAATCAGAGGAATTTGAACAAAGCAGCACAGGACTCACCGTCCAATTCTCATCACATTGAAATCAAGATCTAAAAAAAAAAAATTAATGACAAAAAGAGCCAGCAGAACACCTTTAGAGATTTTACACTTTCAAATAGCCACACACAATAAGAAATACTAAATAAAAGAGTAATTAGAAAAAGAGAGGTTCCCTCCAAAAATAGCAAGAAAGACTGGCTAGTCAGGTTTAAAACAAAACAAACAACAAAAAAAAAAACCCATAGTGGGGGTAGGGTATGAAAAATATCATGCAACAATTATTTACATATATATGAAATTTATTATTTTGTATATTAACTAAAACAATTAAAATTAAAATTAAGGACAATAAACCTGGTGTGGTGGCACACGCCTGTAATCCCAGCACTCGGGAGGCAGAGACAGGAGGATCTCTGTGCGTTCCAGGCCAGCCAGAGCTACATAGAGAAATCTTGCCTCAAAAAACAAATCAAACCTCCCCTCAAAATTAAGGGCAATACACTACACACTCAGCTACTTCTGAAACCTTCCCTCCCTCCTATTCAAAAAAACTACAATAGTGCGCTAAAGGGGATATGTCTCTAAACTTTCCATGGACACCTGAGAACTCTGATAGTACCTGTCTTCCTATAACAAAATACCTAACCAAAGCAACTTAAGGGA
>JAQHUG010000172.1:113256-138772 GCA_028555095.1 Dicrostonyx torquatus | reverse complement strand
GAGAGAGAGAGAGAGAGAGAGAGAGAGAGAGAGAGAGAGAGAGAGAGAGAGAAGGCCAGAACAAAAGCAAGTATAACTTTCAAAGCCAGCCCCCGAGCCAGGCTCCACTTCCTGTGGACTCTATAACCTCCCAGCTTGGAACAAGTATTCAAACATGAGAGCCTGTGGGAGACATTTCAGATTTAAGCCATAACAGTACCAAATCCTATCTATATAAGGGGGTAGGGTCCTACATCTTAGTACCTATGATGAAGTCTAATCTAAAAATTATGTATAGTAAAAAATTAAAAACAGCTCATCTCAAAAGAATAGCACAACAGCATTGTAGTAGAAGCCGTGTGAATGTGGTCTGTCTCTCAGAACAAGTTGCCAAGCTATATCTGTCCTCATTACGATAGTGCGAGGTGACCCAACTCCTTCTTGATGCAATGACATAAGGTGAAGGGTGTGGCCTTGTGACCTGGCATTTGACTGCCACGAAGTAAGTGGTTGTCAATCTGATAACTAGGATGATTAACACCACACGCATTGTGCTGGGTGAAGGGCGGTCTACTTTCCAGGGAGGACAGAACAGGGCAATGTGAGATTTTTATCATGCTACCCAGAACATCGTGCAATTGAAAACTTACAGTGGCTTGTAGTTCTTGTTTTAATGTCTGGAATTTTTCACAGTATCTTCAGCGAATAACTAAAACCACAGAAAACAAGATCTCAGTGACGGCTGTAACAAAGACTTAAAGGAAAACATTCTGTCTTAAATAAATTATAAAGTTCACATCAGTCCACTCACTGGAGGTAAGGGGGCACCTCACTCTTGACTCATATCCACAAAGCTCCTGCCATGGCTCCAGATGTCAAACAGCAAAGATCAAGGATGGAACTGGCTCAGAGCTGAGGAGCCCAAGTTTACAGGAAGCATCCTATTTAAACTTGGAAAGCAAGGACCAGTTGAGGACCCTTCTGATTTATCTTGGGACACAAACTTTTGATTTGTTGTAGCTCTTCTTCTTTGGTGTGGTTGATGAAGCATTTAGACTTACTGGAAGCAGAAAACGATTCTGCTTTATTCGGGACACCCTTGACCTACCCAAAGCATGGGGTCTCCAACTGCCTTCTCCCTGCCACCCACTGTGACTCCTCCGAGTGGAGACTGTGTGCGGAAATCAGGGATAATGTAATTAGCTTCACGGCTTAGATCCCATTTTGGGTAAGACTCTAGAACAAAATATTTAAGGAATGACTAGTAAGTATTTAAAAACTAGGATAGATGGCTAGCATCCCCTGGGTTATGCCACAGGCAGGACACAAGGTGCTTTCCGGGTGTCTCATTCCACCCTTACATCACCCTCGTTGTCAGCGGTAGAATAAAGACTCGAATCTAGACTGCACTGTCTCGGCAGCATGCTATGCTTTCCTTTCCGCGGAACCTGAGACAGGAAGGACAAGCCGTGCCCAATCTTACTAAGTCTTTAAACGAGAAATTTCAACTTTAGAAGATCTGAGAAACAGGAGAAATCCGGCTTCAGCAAGGAATTGGTGGAACGACGATATTCAACGACTAAGGGGAAGGGAAATCTTGAAAGGATAATCACAGGTAGGGTACAACCGTGAGAACTAAAGATCACACGAAGAGCGTGGAGCGCACAGACTTCTCTGTGGGGTTTCTGTGAGCCTTTTGATTTCTTCTACATGTGAATCTAGCCAATGAAATTCTCCTTCACACCCGCACAGTATGTTACACCCAGTCCTGTCTCCTGGTCGCTTCCGAGCTATAAACTGTTTTCTGGAGCCAGCTCAGAACTGCCTTCAGTAGGGTCGTGTGCGACCAATCGTGATCCGGGCTTTTCCAGTTTCTTCTTAGCCTGGCCTGCCGCAGACAGAGCCGCAGGTACAAACAACACATCAAAGCACATTTGCAGGAAGGAGAGGGAGGCAGAGATAAGAGATAAAGCTCACACAGATAAGAGGGGGAAACTCCTGCTCTCAACGACCTGTTTTTCAGGTGCTTAAAGGCTGTACCCTTCGTAGCTTTGCTTCCTATCTACCGACAAAGGAGTTCACAAAAAGATGTGCCAAAAGGATAAGCACAGTGAGTCGAGGTAAGACAGCCTCGGAATTTTGAGTTTGTAGGTTTCTCATTTTCTGCAAGTTTAAAATCAGCTCCGCAAAAGGAAAACCTGATCTTAGGAGTAACAAACAGCCATGTCTCAATCCAACCAGAGCGGCCGAGTTCAGCCAGTCACAGGCTGTCAAACTGTCGCTGGACGGTTCTTTACCCCACTCCCATGGTTATGTGCAGAGGGTGCAGTAACAAAACTGCCTGAATGAAAAAATAAAAACGGAAAGACGTGACGACTCTTAGATAGGGTGGAGGAGAAGGTTTATTGTCCATAAAAGGCAGAGCAGAGCCAGGGACAGGGACATCTGGGAGAGTCCAGGGGGAACAAGATCCTGAGCCAGCTGGGCCACGGGCCACGTGAGAAGAAGGGGAGGGAAGAAGGGAGAGTCAGATCAAGAGGTCAGGAGGATTAAAAAGCAGGTGAAAAAAAAAGGCATCCTGGGGAAAGACAGCCAGCCTCTGGGCTGGAGAAGTTCAGGGTAGGGGGCAAGAGGATATGCCAGCCAAACCCTATAACAGGTAGGGGACTGGGAGATGCTAGGAGAACCTGGTGGCATGTCCATTTTGGTATATTAAATAGGCACCTCGGTTAGCCATTTGTCCTAGGTTTAAGACCTATGGTAGTGTGAATGAAAATGCTCCCCATAGGCTCAGAGGGAGT
Source organism: Dicrostonyx torquatus (assembly GCA_028555095.1). Taxonomy (NCBI): domain Eukaryota; kingdom Metazoa; phylum Chordata; class Mammalia; order Rodentia; family Cricetidae; genus Dicrostonyx; species Dicrostonyx torquatus. The sequence continues at coordinate 135,992 of JAQHUG010000172.1, read as the reverse complement.
GGCACTATTAGAAGGTGTGGCCTCATTGGAGATAGTGTGTGTTACTGAAGGTGGGCTTTGAGGGTGGGGTTGATTTCAAATGTTCAAGCCAGGCCCAGTGTTGCTCTCTCTTCCTGCTGCTGCCAATTCAGAACTCTCAGCTCCTCCTCCAGCACTATGGCTGCCCGCATGCCATCATGCTTCCTACCATGGAATGGACCAGTCCTCTGAGACTATAAGCCAGCCCCAATTAAATGTTTTCCTTATTAGGAGTTGCCTGGTCATGGTGTCTCCACAGCAATAGAAACTCTTGATAATAAATGATAAGGGATGATGTAATCTTTTCTATGACTACTTTCTGTTGGCATTGGGGCATCATTGTTAGGAACCCAAGAAGACTGGGATGCTGGCCAAGGCTGGGAAGAAAGAGGCAGGAGTGCAGGCTGATTTGTTTGCCGTCCAGCTCTGAGGGACCATCTGGGGCTAGGAAATGCTCCTTATTGGAGCAGTCTGTGAGGCTGGACCACCTGGGGCTAGCTGCTCTGGAGTCATCTAGGATGCAAGAGGCTCAGGCTGGTTGGAAGTTTCATCAGAGGCACTGGGGCTGGTGAGGATGGAGAAGTTTGCAATCAGTTGATTGGAAATCTGTTGGAAACGGATATATGATATATATAGGGACAGAAAGTAAAGTAATGGAGTTTAGGGGAAATTCTTTATCTTAGCTATACATTTGAAACTTCCAGGTCCAAGGCACTGGTAGTTGAAGGAAAGTAGTTAGTCCCATGACCAGGGGAGAGAGAGAGAGAAACAGAGAGAGAGGGAGAGAGAGAGAGAGAGAGAGAGAGAGAGAGAGAGAGAGAGAGAGAGAGAGAGAGAGAGAGAGAGAGAGAGAGAGAGAGAGAAAGAGATCACCCTCAAGAACAGGCAAGTGGGGAAACACAGGAGTACTTATCTGGAATCCATTTGACCTGAAAGAGCTGGATTCAGGTCGATTCCCTGAAGCTTATAAGAAAATTTTTTTAAGTTTATAAAGAGATAAAACTGAGCATTATCACTGTTTGTAATCTGGGCTGAAATCCACATTGTAGAAAAGGCAGTAGACTCATGCCTTGGCGTCACAGTAAAAGCCTGGGAACCCAAAAGGTTTTGAATTAAAAGCATCTGTGAATTTATCTCTTTTCAGAGTCTGGCAACAAGGTAAACTACCTGTCTTCCTCAGCTGGAGACCTGGTTGCCCTAGGACAGCGAGGCCTGAATTTTACATAAGGAGAGAAGGTAGCTGGTATGCTTGCTGCTGAAGGTGTCAGTCAATGTCATCAGAGATCTGAGAAGGATAAACTATAGCAGGAGGTATAATCCAAACCGCCTATGTATCCATTAAGATGGCAGAGACTACCTACTACCTAGACGGTTGCCCTAGTCTTCCATGGTCTCCGTGGCTTAGTGGAGGCAGTGGTCATAGATCTTTAACTGTCATACAGAACACTTAATCTTCAGCGGCCACTCAGAACAGCATCGGCCTTCAGCTGCCGGACCCTGGTCCAAGAGATGTTTCTGTGGAGAAGGAACCTGGGGGACTGACCTTACTGTGACCAGGCAGAGTAGGGTGTCAACCCAACAGTATCCACAGCTTGGGCAAAGCCCTGGCAGCAGGCAAGGTATAGGGCAGTTTTGTCCAGTGGTTAGTGTTGCCGCAATTCAGATGGCTTCATCAGGCCCCATCTATCTTCTTTGGAGACCTTGAGGTTCTCAGTAGGATCGGGCATATGTATTATGGGAAACTTTATTCTTACACATTTTAAATGTTATATTCAGAGTTTGGGAACTATCTATTAAGTATCCCCGAGTTTAGGCTTAGCCTTGAAAGTACTTACAGGAAGCTAAATAAAGTTTGTCACTAAATGAATTAACATAACAGTTTACAAGTTGGTAACTTTTATAAGATCCGGATTTTACAGTTTTATCCATGTTCAGTTTGAGCCTTAAAAATTGAAGTTAAAGGTTTAATTAAAGATCCTTTGGCATTAAAATAAAACATTAAACCATAAATGTAGTAAACTTTAAACCATAAATACAGCCCATAGGATGACTGGGAACTTTTCTGATCCTTTTATAGTGCACCATTGTAGATATCATGAGGTTGGTTTTTTTTTTTTTATATCTTAGTTTATCCAAACAGCTAAAGCTTAACAAAGTGAGTAAGGACAAAGAAGCTAGACAGATATTACTGTGACCCTTAGGAATTTGTAAGTCTTACTTATCAAATATACATTATTTAATCAAACATATGTTGTTACTTATCTAAATTTTCTAGAAGCCTGGTGTTGAACACATAAGTAATTCAGTGCAAATCTCAAAGTTGGGTTTTGTTCATCTGAGTAGACCTTTATAACCTTACAAAAATCCATACCTACCCAAAATATTTTGTAGCACTGTTGTTGTTTCCTTAGTCTAAAGGAGAAGCAGAGGGCTCAGTAGGACTGAGTTACATAGGTGCTGCCTTAATTGGTTTACAGTATGTGGTAGTCATGATTGGGTAAATCACATGACATGCACACTTTAACCTTAGTAAAGATGGGTGCAGCCATGAGGCTGCTTCTGTCTTGATAAGGCCATCAGGCAAGATAGAGGAGAGCCACATGGTTGCTATTGAAAAACCACCTATTTTCCAAAGCAAGAGTGCAATCACCTATAACATGTTGTTGCAAATTAAGGTTACCCATGTACAAATTTTTTTATTATAAGTTTTAAGCCATTTTTTTTTTCAAAACAGGTTTTCTTTGTGTGGCCTTGGCTGTCCTGGAACTAGTCCCGTGGACCAGGCTGACTTCAAATTTACAGAGATCTACCTGCCTCTGCCTCCTGAGTGCTGGGATTAAAGGCATGCATCACCAAAAGATTAAAGAGTTTTAAAAGCCTAAAAGCCGAGCGGTGGTGGCACGTGCCTTTAATCCCAGCATTCAGGAGGCAGAGGCAAGCAGCTTTCTGTGAGTTCAAGGCCAGCAAGGTCTGCAGAGTAAGTTCCAGACAGCCAGGGATAGTCTGGGGTGGGGGCAGGGGGTAATAGAGTGGGAAGTAGAGGGAAATAGAGCAGGGCAAGTTGGATATAAGAAATTCTGGGATCATTCATTTGTGTTGTGGCACTTGTGACTATTTGTGAGAATTTGGAAATCAAGTGTGCCAATTTTTGGCCATTATGTAGACTGAGGCCAAGCTGTTTGTAGTAATAAAATCTGAGTCCATGGAGGAAGAGAGAAAGAGGTAAAATATGAAACTCTACTGGAGAGAATTTCTATAAGCTCCAACAGAGAGCAGCGGCCCAGATGAGCTCAGGAGAAGAGAAGCAGCAGGAGGAGCTCCACCTGAGGGAAGGGAAGCCTAAGGCTGGCAGCTCCACTGGGGGAGAGGGAACTTTAGGAGGGAATTGAGAGAAAGAGAACAGGGTTTCACAGGTCCTAAACCCCTTAAGGAAACTACTTAGCAGTCAGAAACTAGGGTGGGACAAAAAAATCCACAAAGGGCTGGAGAAATGGCTCAGAGGTTAAGAGCACTGACTGCTCGTCTGGAGGTCCTGAGTTCAATCCCCAGCAACCACATGGTGGCTCACCATCTGTAATGAGATCTGGTGCCCTCTTCTGGCTTGCAGGCATACATGGAGGATGAACACTGTGTACATAATAAATAAATCTTTAAAAAAAAAAATCCACAAAGTACAAGCCAAGGAGGGCACAAAGAGAGAAAGAGCAGGTGGCTGCAATAGAAAAGAGGCAACTTTAGGAGAGAGCTAAGAGCAGAAGTGTTGGGGAATATTCAATGACACTGTGAGCTCCAATTTAGCATTTGTGTTAATTAAATAAAATTAACCTGGGTCAGGAGGCTGAATTAGCAAATAGTTGACAGGAAGTAGTTGTAGAACATCAGAGGGCATCCGAGAGAGCTAAAGAGACACAGGAGGTAGTAGGGAGGAATTCTGAGTGGCACAGGATTTTTTATTTTGGCAGAGTGGATAGACATGCTTTTTGGGGGACACCAGCAAGGAGAGAAGGTTAGCTAGTTGCTACTCAGCGTCTCTGAGCTAGCAGGTTTTCACCCCAACCTTTGAATCTCGTGTCTTATCTGTAAATAAAATGATAGAGATTTAGTTAAAGCTACCTTTAGCAGCAGCAACAGAGCTGGTGCCTGCAGGATATTCCCACCAGGTTATGGCCTGAGTGGCCAGGCTGCTGCCAGAGAAGTAGGCGGGTAACTGTAGAGTTGCAATTGCTGGCTGAAATAGCAGTAGATTAAGGCGTAGTCACTGTGCTGGAGTGAAAACAACACAGAAGCTGTGGGACTGCTGGCAGGACTGCAGTTCCAGAACCCTAAGCTGTGGTTCTCAGCCTTCCTAACGCTGCCACCCTTCAGTACAGCTTCTCATGCTGTGCTGACCCCCAACCATAAGATTATCTCATTGCTACTTCATAACTGTAATTTTGCTACTGTCATGAATTGTAATGCAAATATCTGATATGTGACCCTCCCAAGAGATCATGACCCACAGGTTTAGGCATGAACCACTGCCGTAGTATCCCTAAACTTTTCTCTAAGCACCACTGGGAGACTTGTAAATGTGGTTGGAGGCCCCGCCCACATCCAAAAGCATCATACTTAGTCAATCCTGTGTGAGACCAAACTAGGAACACTGTACCTTGCAAGTTAATAGGAAACCAAAACAGGAAACTATACCCTTCCAATTAAGGGCGCAGTTAAGGTGGTAAAGAATAAGTTCCTGTTTGTCCTACATTAAGACTTGCAAGTTAAGGTTTCTATTTGTAGTTAAGAGGTTGCTGTTTGTACTGTGTTAAATTCTAGCTAAAGAATAAATCCCTGTTCTTCCTATGTTAAGTCCTTGCAAAATAAGGTTTTTATTTGTAGTTAGGAATAAGTTCTTGTGGTGAGAACCACTTGCAACCCAGTCACATGATGTATCAATCTCCTTACCCTTGCTCCTTCCCAGCTCTCTCACCCCTGTGAACACCTATTTCTCCTCTTCAAGGGCCTTCAAGAGGCCAGCAAGAGCTACTCTCTCAAATCCTAGCTAAAGGTGAGGCAGCCATCTGGCCAGTACTTGGTGCACCCCAAAGCACAACTTGCTTTATTTGGACAGTCATGAACTTGGTCTGTTCTCCTCGCGATTCTCGGGTTTAACACCTGAGATGCCTGTTACATTGGTGAACAAGACACGGTCCAGACCTGGATGCTGACCTACTGGGAACAGATGGATTCTCTCACTTAGACAAGGGAATGTCTTATCCCTTCGAACTCCATCCAAGGGTCCAAACTTTAGTCTCTTAAGATCACAGACACTTCCGTCTCAAAATGGGTGTCTGGCAAAACTTAACTCACTCTGAAAATGGAAGGCAGCTAAGGAACAGCCCCAAAAAAATCCACTGACTCAGTTTCCCTTTTTTGCAGACAATCATCACATAACAATCATGGGGCCTATAAAACTCTGTCTAGTGGCCTTCAAGAGAGACCTCCCATAGTTCTCTTTGTTAAAAGTCTTTTTTACCCCTCCTAAACAAACAAACCAAAAAAAAAAAATCCCTTATTCTAGCCCAAAATAATCCCTTCCAGCTAAAAGGCTATCCTTTAGGGGGGACAAGTGACCCACATCTAAAGCCACTGCCTCTGCTAGCTCAAAAGATTTATTCCAAAAGACCCATGGAAATCTGACTGCCTTTAATTTACCTGAGGTCACTCAGTCCAGAGAGAGAGAGTCTCAAATTCATTGTGACCACCACTCCTAATGTTCTGGTATTCAAGACTCCATTCATCTGAATGCTGACTGAAAGGAAAGTACAAATGGAACCAAACCAAGAAGCATTCTGCCTTCATCTGTCTTCAAAACCAATCTTAAGCACCTTGAAGCCCTTGAATTTTTTTGCAAGGCTGGAGAAGGCTAGGCTATTGTAGAGCAGAATCTACGAGGATTTTCCTGGAAATTTTTCTCTACAATCTTATCATAACACTGGGAGAATTATCTCCAACTATTCCAGAACAGGTTCTTTGGATTACCAACAACAGGTACAGCCCAAGGATGCCCAGCTGTTAAAGTAAAGCTCTCCTGGACACTGTACAGAATTCAAAGTCCCAAAAAAAGGATTTCTTTTTGGATACAACAACCTTTTGTCACCTCTGAGCATGTAAAAATTGCTGTGGGGCTAGCAATGTGGCTCAGTGGATAAGACACTTGCTGGGAACCAGAATTTAGAGTTCCCACATAAATGCTAGGTGAGCCTGGCAACCTGTCTGCAACTTCAGTGCTTAGAAGGCAGAGACAGGGGTCCCTGGAACAAGCTGGCTAGCCAGGGTATCGCTGCACTCAACTAAAAGACTTCAGTGAGTACGGTGGGGAGCAGTCAAGAAAGACTGCTGGGTCAGCCATGAGCCTACATATATTCACACACGTGAACCCATGTACATGTGAATGTGCCTGTATGCACACATACCAAAACAGTTGTGGGTAGGCATGAGAATCTTCTAAACAAATTATTTAAGACACATAAATCTCCTCCTGCACTCTCCTTCAGGCAGAGAGAGCCATACCTATGCAGTCTCCCAGCAACAAAGACAGAGATGGCCCAGCCTCCAGCCAACTGCTCCCTTTCAAACATTCCCTTGTTTGCCTCACTGACCTAAAGAAGAAAACCCATAAATCTTCCTGAAAAGGATCTGGCCTGCTGCACCTCACCTCAGCCCGGACAAATAGGTCTGTCTAATTGATGATATTCATAAATCAGAAAAGTATAGACTTGCAAAGCCTTTAATCCCAAGAGGAATTGCTAGCACTATTTCTGACTCTGGGAGTGTGGTACAAATCTTCCTTCCAGGCTTTAGAAATCTGGAATGAGGAAGTAAAAGCAACTGTCCAGAAGGCCAGGCCTGGCTCTATTATCTCCAGTCAATAGCTTTGGGGAAAATGATCTCGAAGATCAGATCCCTGGCCTTTTCTGTCTCCCTCATTGTGACAAAGGAAATGTGCTATCGAGAAGACTTACCTCTGAGGTACTTCGGGGTATTCTGTTCACTCTGTCATTGGTTCAGCATGTATCTAAATGCTGTCTTTCAGGCTCTGATGACAGCAGAGAAATGTGGTAAGGAATACCAGATAGTTCGCTGAGCACACCGAAAGGTCCATAATCAGACCACGGTGTCAAGAGCGAAGAGGAATCCATTGGGACAGGGCATGTGAAAGAGAGCCAGAGAGGAGGGCATGGTTAAGTGGGAACTGAGCTAGTTTGTTTCAAGAAGCTAGGACCAACACTGAACGAAAGGCCAGAGGGAGAGATAGGTCACGTGCACTACGACAAAGGGCTTAATTCAAGCAGCAATTCAAGCTCTCAGAAAGCTTCAATGTACATCATCCATTCACCATAGGGTCCTTGAAGGCACACCACAAATAATTGCAAAGAGGGACCTATGCCATCGAGACAGCAAAGCATGATGGTACACACCTGTAATCCCAGCACTCAGGAAACTAACAAGACTAAGGCAGAGTTTGAGGCTACCCTGGGCTACATGGCAAACCTCTGCTGCAATCTATGCAAATATATATCCCAGAATAAAAATAGTGGAGGTGTGGCTATTATGGCATGCTAACAAAAAAATCAGATGTGGTTACCATGGAAAAAGCTGAAGGAAAGTTGGGAGACTGTTGCCTAATAAATTCAGAAATAAGGTCTAGACTGAAATTTTTATTTTTCCAGGCATAAGTTACACAGACAAAAGCAGGAAAAACGTAATCTGACTGTACCTAATTAATAATTTGTGTGTGTGAAAACTTGCCTCTCTGTGTGTAAACATATTTCGGGGGGGATGGTACAGAAGCCTGTGTGTGTGTTCGTGTATGTGTATGTGTCTGTGTATGCATGCCTCTGTGTGTGTTTGTATGTGTACAAATGTCTATGTGTGGAGTATGCTCATTGTTTCATCTACACTAGCTGACTAGGATCCCCTGGGATCTGCCTGTCTTACACACACACACACACACACACACACACACACACACACCAGCCCTGGGGTTATAGGCAGCCCACTGCCACATCTGACTTTTAAGCAGATGCTTTGAATCCAAACGCAGGTGGTCAAGCTAGCACAGTAAACATCTTTCTACTGAGGCATCCTTCCAGCCCTGAGATTAGTAACCTAAGTGACAGCAATTACGAAAAGTACACTGTGACTGAATTTCATGTGTACCTCTAACAAAGAATGTCTTAAAAGTGTGTTTCTTTTTTTTTAAGTATTTATTTATTTATTTATTTATTTATTATGTATACAATATTCTGACTGTGTGTATGCCTGCAGGCCAGAAGAGGGCACCAGACCTCGTTACAGATGGTTGTGAGCCACCATGTGGTTGCCGGGAATTGAACTCAGGACCTTAGAAGAGCAGGCAATGCTCTTAACCGCTGAGCCATCCCTCCAGCCCCGTGTGTTTCTTACCTAAATGTCAACTCTGCCTATTTATATATTGAAATATATATAACAAAAATAAATATAGAAAAGATCATGAATTTGAGAGAGGGACTGAAGGACACAGGAGGAATTAGTGGAAAGGACAAGTAAAAGATGCAATTATACTTGTTATGAAACCCACAAACTAAAAAATAAAAGTAGCTGGGTATAAAGACACATTCATTTAATCTCAGCAAGAGGCAGAGGTAGGCCAGTTTCTGTGAGTTCATTGTCAGCTTGGTCTATATAGAAAGTTATAGGCCAGTCAGAGTTACACGGTGAAATTCTGTCTCAAAAATAGATAGATAGATAGATAGATAGATAGATAGATAGATAGATAGATAGATAGACAGACAGACAGATGGACAGATAGATGCAAATATTTTAATTAATATTTTGGACTTAACTAAGATGAGCTTCATCCCATACATTTAGGTGTAAGTCTCACAAAGTGGAATTAAACAAAAGTCTTATTACTCCTACAAGCAATCTTTTGAGAACAAAAAGAATTTAAATTCCTTTTCTGGGAGATAGTCCCTCTTAAGTACCTGTCGATAGATGGTAATGCTGAAACTGGAGCTGACCTAGTCAGGCAACCTCTTTTTACAACGGCACCGCCTCCTGCTTTGATAACCCGAACAAAGAAGAGGGGAGTCAGGGCACATGCAGAAGAAGGAACAGCATAAGGCTTTCTTGCCTTGATTAATCTCTAAGATTTGTCTCTAAGATTTGAGAGCAACTGAAACTTGCCTCTTGTTGATAACTAGGAACACCAAAACTGTAAAATTCCATCTAGTTGATGGTATTCCGCTTACCAACTGATCTATTTGGGGTGGCTGGTAAGGTATTCCCAGTTTGGTGAGGTGGTTCCAGTGCTCTTGTGAGGACCTATGAACTCCAGAGCGCTCCTGGCATGGAAGCCAAGCATTCTCTCCAGGAAACAGCCCCTGCTTTCAGTCTGTTATGATGTAAGCACACCTGTGGAATTCATTAAATCTTTTGCTAGAGATGCATGACCAATCGGTGCAGAACAGAAACCAGTCTGGCGGTAGGGAATTTTCCTGAATCTCTCTCTCTCTCCCCCTTTCTCTCCTGACTAATTTTAAGGTTTTATTTTTATTCGGGTGGAGTTGTGGCCGGGAGAACAGAGACTGGGATTGACATATCAAGATTAACATACAAAAGAAAATAATTGGCAGAGAAACTGGAAGCCCTTCCTCGCCAGAGCTTCATGAAATGAGCAGAGAGAGAAGCCTGTGCAGTTCTCACTCGGGAAAAGGTGCAAGCTACAGCTTTTAGAGCCCACGCTTTCTCTACCCACTAACCCACTTGCTCCTAGTTGTGCTTCCACTGTCTTAAATACTTGTCTCTTTCCAAGACCTTCCAGGTATCTTCGTTCATTTGCTTGTTTTTGTTCTAAAGCACCTTCTTCCATCAGGCAGCCGTTTGCTAACCTCCATTGCTGAACCTGCCTGCTTTCTTGAACCCTAACGTAGCAGGCCTGCCTTCCTCTCTTCCTTTCATCCATCTTTCTTCTCCTGGAAACTGCCAGAACTTACAGTTTGCTTGCCCTGTCGTTTTTCTCTCAAATTCTAAAAAGATATTCCTCAAGCTTCCTTTTGAATCAGCGCTTATACTCTTTTATTAATGAGACTAAGAACCCATGAAAGGGAACCCTGAATTCCTGTTTGTTTTTTGTGAGAAACTCTCAGAGTTGGCAATCCACACATTTTGAACTATGTGCCTAAATTTGTGCACTTCATGACAAGTGACTCAAAATACTCCCAGGCTACTTCAGAAACCTCCTGGAATGCTGCTTTCTGTCGTTCACTCTTCCATCTCCAGCATCTTGCCCAATGCCTGGCACTCAATAAGCTACCAATAAACAATAGTTGGATGCCCAAATAAATGCTTTACAGGGAACTCTTTTAATGGTTAAAATGACAATGTTGCATGTCTGCAGGTTCAAATTCCTCCTTCTGGATAACGCTCTACAAAGTTCTGGTATTCTAGCTATTCCCCAATCCCTGAGCATATTCAGTATTCATTTCTGAGAAAAATACCCTTATCCACAGCCATCTAAATCATGAAGAAGACATGTTTGTTTGTTGGCTTTTGCCTCCCAACATTCATTTCCCAAGCTTTGGTTTTTCTTCCTAGAAATTATTCATTCCCAGTCCAAGGCAACTATCAAAACACATTTTTTCTTTCTTCTTTCTTTCTTTTTCTTTTTTCTTTTTTTCTTTTTTTGAGACAGAATTTTCTCTGTGAACAGCCCTGGCTGTCTTGGGACTCACTGTATAGACCAGGCTGGCCTCAAACTCAGAGATTCACCAGCCTCTGCCTCCTGAACCCTGGAATTAAAGGCGTGCATCCAGAAACAACACATTTTCTTGACTGCAATGATTTCCTTTGAATGAGGAGGCATGGATTGGCTAGGTGTGGGAGAGAAAAGCTTCCTCTCATCTTTCATAACATTTTGTCAAAATGAAGAAAAGCTAAGAACTCTAAGGGCCATGACAGGAAGTTTGGAGACTAGCTCTGTATTAGGGTACTATCTGCGTATTGTTTAAGGCTGGATATTAAACCAAGAAATAAGGTTTATTTAGTTCACAGTTCTGAAGACTAAAAGTCCTAGCCGTTCAACCTCTGATGAAGCCACCTCTTGGCTGGAGTACAACATGGCATGGAAGAAGGAAGGGAAATGGCCATATACCGAAGAGATGACGAGATAGGGAGCCAGAGAAACCCAAGAGTCAAGAATTAACAGCAAGATCCCCCAGTCAAAACCATCATGGAGAGGGGCTCCTTACAGCTCATGAATTTCCACCTTGAAACATCCCATCCTCAAGGGAGGATCCTGGAGACTTGAGAAACAATTCGCAAGTCCCAAAAGTTCCAGAAACCCAAGTCATCCCAAGGTGATGTAAGTAATACGGACTGCTGGAGGCAAAGGAGACTCCCCAACTCGTCAAGTGTCTTAGTGGGGAGTTTCTATTGCTGCGAAGAGATACCATGACCATGGCAACTCTAATAAAGAAAAGCATTTCATGGGGTGGGTAGCAGTTTCAGGGGTTTAGTCCATTATCATCATGGTGGGACATGGCAGCATGCAGGCAGACATGCTGCTGGAACTGAGAGTCCTACATATTGATAGGCAGGCAATAGGAAGTGAACTGAGACACTCGGCATGGCTTAAACATATATGAAACCTCAAGTCCATCCTCACATTAGGGAACCTTGCTCCAAACGGGTCCGATGACCTGGAATGGATGTGTAAAGTTGGTACAGTGAAGAAAGTATGATCACCTACCTGTTCAAACAAGTGCCCCAAATAGCCTGTGCTGTTTTGATTGATACAGTTTCAATAGTTTGCATGAACAGTTTTACAATCAAACTTATTTCCTTATGTTTCTATGAATGATTACAATAATTACGTTTGTTCCTTTACCTCATTTATCTTCCGTTCTCCAACTTTCCCACTAGTAACCATTACCTGCTTGACTCATAGCTTTGACATTAGAAGCATAAGCAGTGTTGTGAGTGACCAAGGAAGTTTTCTGACTGGACACACCTACAGGTAGGACAGTGTGCCCAGTTGGCAGCATTTGCGGTGACAGTGTCATGAAAGTCAAAGAGAGTTTTGTCTCTAGGTTAATGTTTACTTCTGGTAAAATCTAAGTTCTCACGATCACCAGCCAAGGCTAAATCAATCCATTCTTTGTTCTATACTACTTTATCTCCTATGGTGGATATGCCAGGCTTTTGTCCTATCATCCTGTAAGCAACATAACTTAAAAACTTACTCTCAAAAGTTGGCACTGTTTATCCCTTTTTCTCGTGTTCCCTTCCTTTCAATTTCCTACAGTATTTGCACAGCTATTAGAAATGAGGGCATTGTGGGTTTCTATGATTCTGCTTCATTCCCTGTTCCCAGACTGTTCCCGCTAACTCCTGATATTGTCTATTTATTAACTTTTCTCCCAGACTTTTGTGCTTAAAATCATTCTCTCCAGAACAGTTATGCAAATTTGAAATGTCATAACCTACTGCTACTTTTTCAGGCTAGTCACAGGGTGCATTGGAAAGGCAACACCCTGTCCTTGAGAAGCCTGAATTCATGGTCACACCTGAAACACCAAAGGCTTTAGGGGCTGGATTAGATCCAGTGTATATTTTTAACAATATCCCTTCTGGCTCACCCAGAGAGTCAACAATGGGATGTTTTCCTTTTATGATAGCTATTTTATCTATAGCTCTGAGAAGGCGAAACTCGAGGCAACCAGCAATATGGTTTGCATAAAAAAAAAAAGCAAGGAGAGCAGGTAGCACATAGGTTCCTGGGGTCATACCCAGAATTACACAGTGAACTAGCCATTGGCCTTGCCAAAATGGGTCAAATTCTCCAGGGCCTTGGCTCAATTTGTTCATGCTATTCTCAGGCCTTGTCCCCCAAAGAAGTCACATGGCTCCTAGCACCCCACAGTGACACAGTTCCTCCAACAAGACCATACCTATTGCAACAAAGCCACACCTCCTAATGTGCCACTCCTTATAAGCCTGTGAGTGCCAATTACATTCAAACCACCACACCAAGCCACCTTCACATCCTGAAAGGAACTCCAGGGACACAGCTTTAATGAGTCATCACCCATGCTGGGATGGATTTTTCAGTGATACAGCTGCCTTTGAGTCATGCATGCTCTTGTAACAGCTCACCCATACTCCCATAAGAAACCCAGTAAACCCATTGTTGCACAAAGTTGGGCTTTAGTAGGATCATGTCTTTGGTCTGTAGTTGGTGCCCTGTCTGGAATGAATAGGCCTTTGATCACATCTACATAAGAAGAGTCACACAACATCAGGCTTACTCTTTTTATAACAACCTATTCTCACAAAAATCTGTTCATGCTGCAACATTAATCTGCAAACAAATGTTTCCTGTCCTGCCAATTCCCAAATAACTACTCAGAGGCTTATATTACTTATAAAAGCTTGGCTGATAGCTCAGGCTTATTACTAACTCGTTCTTATATTTAAAATAACTCATTTCTATTCATCTACATTCTGCCATATGGCTCATGGCTTGTTACCTTATTTTCTATACAACCTGCTTGCTTGGCAACTGGCTGGCATCTCTCTTGACTACCCTGACTCTGACCTTCTCTCTCTGCATCAGGCTGTCTCACCCAATCTCTTCTTGCCCTGCTATTGGCCAACCAGTTTTTTATTGACAATGACATAATCCACAGCATTAATCCCTTGCTGATGTGCGTTCCTCAAGTTTTCTACACTGTGACAAAATACCTGAGAAAAGCAATTTATGCCAAAAATAATAATGATGATGGTAATAAATAATGTTTCTTTCGACTCATGGTTTCACTGGTTTCAGTCCAAGGGTAGATGGTCCCATTGTTTTGAGTTTGAGACAAGAAAGAATTATCATTGAGGCAGAAGTGTGTGGTAGAGGAGGCTATTCTCCTATGGCAGCTAGGAAGCAGAGGGAACAGTCCAGTAACAAGGTAGGTCCTTCAGAAGAACACCCGCATTGATCCACTTCTGATCAGAGTATACTTCCTAATAACCCATTCAGCTATGAACACATGAATGAATTAATCTCTTAATGGGATTACTGTCCCCCAAGATCATTCATGCCATGTATGTTGATGGAGACAAGACTGTCAACACCTGAGTTTATGGAGAACATTTCAAATTCAAACCACAACAGAACAATATCTCCAATAAGCTAACTACCACTCACTAGGCATCACCTTTTAAAGACTTCATTGCCTCCCAATACTATCATACTAAGGACCAAGCTTCTAGCACATGAACCTTTGGTTTAAACCATATTCAAAGTAGCAGGGACCAATACAAGCAGCAGAGCCAAGAAGTGCACCCCTCAGCATTGTTGGTGCCCTCAACCCAGTCTTCTGAAGGTATGACAATCAAGAAATTCCTCTCGCTTTCTCTTCACTGATTAAGGTAGCTTGAGGTCTTGGCCTCTCACTATTAAAAAAAAAAAGCAAAAGAAAATATGCTTTATCTTTTTCCTCTTGGATGAACTATTGACAGGCAATATTCACAACATCCTGTGCAACTGAGCATGCTGCTACACGCCTGTGATCCCAGCACCTGGGAGGCTAAGGCATGGGCATTGTAAGCTTGGGACCATCTTGAGCAAATAGGAAGAGCCTGTCTCACAAAAGTGAAAGGGAGGGAGGAAGGGAAGAAGGAAGGTAGGGAAAAGAAGAGAGGGAAGGAAGGGAGGGAGAGCAGAAGGAGGAGAGGAAAGAAAAGAGAGTTAGCAAGGATGTGGAGAAACAAGCTCTCATGCACTACTGATGGGATGGTAAATTAATACCACCACAGTGGAGAACAGTACACAGGTTCCAGGAAAAGTAAACATAGAACGGCCACATTATCCCAGCCATGCCACTGCTGAGTATGTTTCCAAAGGATGGAAATCAGCATACCAAAGAGACCCCAGCACACCCATGTTTATGCAAGTCTACTCAAAATAGCTAAGATACACAACCACTAAGGTCCACACCAGTGGAGGGAAGTGTACAGAAATGCATGTATATACAGGAATATTATTCTTACTCCTAAAGAAGAACAAAATCCTAACAGTTGAAGCAAAACCAATACAAGGGGAAAACATTATAGTAAATGAAACAAGCAAGAAAGAAAGGCAAATATCACAAGTTCTCTCTCACATAGAAAATTTTTTAAAATATTCGATCAAATATAGACTAGTGAACTTGAGAGGTTGGAAGTAGACAAGATGGGTAAAGAAAGGCTATGTTTGAGCAGAGCACACTTTACAAATTTACTGAGCTATGTGTAATGGAAGATGTCGGAAATCTTAACATTCTGTAAACTGAGGCAGGAAGATTAAAAGTTCAAGGCCAGCATGGACTATAGAATTAAACCACACTTCAAAAAAAAAGAGGGTTGGTGCTGGAGAGATGACTCCAGTATCAAGAGCTCTTGCTGCTCTTACAGAGGACCTGAGTTCAGATAAATTCCTTCTGGGAGTGAAATATAATACATTCTTATTAGTTATAGACATGCTTTACAATGTTTACTCTTAATAATGAAAAAGAAAAGGATAATTTTCACCAAAGATAACAAAGCATTTATAGGAAAGGGAAATAAAAATATCAGAAAAGTAATCAAATAACTGGAATTACAAGGAAAAGAGGCAGAACCTCCTTCTCCAGGTCTCAGCTCTTGATCACTTTTCCTAATTCTTCCCCAAAGGAATGACCTGCACTCTACCTCAGATACCAGGTTCTGGAAAGAAAAGACTCAAGCCGGAACATTAGTTTATAATGGAAATTTCCTGCAAGGTAATAATTCAGCATAGGGTAATTTTCCAGAAATTATCCATTATTTCCTAGGCACTGTTTTATATCATTCCTTCTGCCCATTCATGGTAAGAACTTAAGTTTATTTATATAACATATAAAAACATAAAAACCATATGTATTAATGGAATACCATGTGATGTTTTCATATGGGGATACATGGTGTAGTGTTCTAATCAGATTGAACATGATCTGTGTCCCCAAACATTAATTATTTCCTCAAAGCAAAATGTCCACACTCCTTTTTCCTTGTTTTGGGTCCAATAAAGTATATTACTGTTGCCTATGGTCCCCTACCATACTACAACAGAGCACAACCTCTTGGTCCTATCTAGTTCACTTAGTACTGCTTACCAACCTTCCCCCAGTCTTCCTCCCCCACACCCCAGACTTTAGTAACCACCATTCGACTCTCACCTTTCCTGAAATCAGATTGGTTTTGATTGGACAGATGAGAAAGATCTTGCTGGACTTGGACTTCTGAGTCATTTTTAAAGATCTGATCATAAAAAGCAAAGCAAAGGACAGCCAGACTACAATCTACAGCTCCAGAGAAGTTAAAGCCTTCTCCCCGTAGTTAATGGAACCAGATGCAGAGATCCACAACCAAGCTCCAGGCCGAACTCCAGGAATCCAGCCAAAGAGAGAGAGGAGGGGATACATGAACAGATGAGATCAAGAGCATGATGGAGAAATCTAGAGACAGCTGAATCAAGCTCGTGGAAACTCATGAACTCTGGACAGACAACCGTGGAGCCTCCATGGGTCCACTAGGCCCTCTGTATGCAGGAGGCAATTGTGAAGTTTAGGCTATCTAAGGGGTCCCTGGCAGTAGGACCAGGATCTATTCCTGGTGGGGGAGCTAGCCTGTTAGAGCCCATTCCCTATGGGATGCCATGCTCAGCCTTAATGCAGGGGGGCGAAACTTGGTCCTGCCCCAAAGTAATGTGCCAAACTGTGTCAACTCCCCATGGGAGCCCATTTCTGTTGGGAGGAATGGATGGGAGATAAGCTAAGGGAGGGAAATGGGAGGAGTGGGAGGGAGAACCTTGGTTGGAATGTAAAATGAATTTAAAAATATTTTTTTTAAACTCAGATCATAATAAGGATTTTTGAGCCAGAAGTCTACATATAGAAAGGTATTATCCTTGTTCTGAGGGATTATGTGTCATATTTCATAGACCATAAAATATAGATTTTTACCCCCATTTTATCAAATTAGAAATTGGATTTGCCCTGTACTTGCTTCTATGTTGTAAGTTAACTGAAAATATTTTTTCCTTCTCACTGAAACATTAAAAAAAATTTTCTAATCAGTGGCTGCTTCAGTTTGATGAAAAAAAATGATTATTTTGCAAGCCAAAGGAATATGTGTGAGAGCACCGAAGGCTGTGGTGATACAGGGAAAAGAAGTAAAGGAAGGAGAAGGTTGGGCTGAGAGATGGCTCAGTCTATAAAGTGACTGCTGCACAAGCATGAAGACCCAGGTTCAGGTCCCCACAACCTACCTGTCCTAGTCAGGGTCACCATTGCTGTGACAAACACCATGAACAAAACAACTTGGGAAGAAAAGGGTTTATTCGGGTTATGCTTCTACATCATAGTCCATCTTTGAAGGAAGTCAGGACAGGAACTCACACAGAGCTGCAACCTGGAGGCAGGAGCTGATGCAGAGGCCATGAAAAGGTGCTGCTTACTGGCTTGCTTCCCATGGCTTGCTTAGCCTACTTTCTTATAGAACCCAGGGCCACCATCCCAGGGGTGGCCCCACCCACAATGGATTGGGTGATATGATTCAGCAGGAGAGGGATCTTGGCTGGACAAGGGGCCATGCTGCAGGTGAGAGACAGACACACCATGCAGATGGAGATTTATTGAGAGAAAGGGACTGCTTCTGCTGATTTGTGGGTATTGAAAACTTGGACCTGAGAAAGCAGGGTGTTAGCCACATCCTGGGGTAGCTGCTTGTTTCATTGCTGTCCAGACTCTGTGGAACTGTCCAGTGCCTCTTGGACCTGGCAAGTTGCTGGCAGAAAAGAAAACAAGTTTAAGTTTAGGGAAAAAAAAATCTTAGGTATTGGTAATTGAGGGGGGGATGTCAAGACCAGAGAAAGATGGGGAGGCTTGGCTTAGACTGCTTAGGGAGGGAGGAATGCATTTGACTTCTTTGAGGTGAATCCAAGCTAACTTCCTGGAAGAATTCTTTGAGTTTGTGAAAACATAAGTTTTAGACACATTAAAAATCAGCAGTATACTTAAGTCAGAAATGATTTTGGTCAAAAGCATTAACACTCTCTTTTCTATCCAGAAAACTGTGACAAATGTTTTTAGCACAATGAAAAGCACCTTTGAAGTCTATATTTTGAATACAACCAAAGGGAATTTAAAATCTTTATCTTGTAGTTATGATCTTATAGTGGTATGGTATGGTGTTTAATATTCTGTCAGAGTTGGATTAATAGTTTACCAGAACTCTATCAGTTATTGTTAAGACTATGAATTTTTGGGGTCTTAATATAACAGTAGCATAATGAAAGAGAGAGAAATCTGGAAAGTGTTTTATTCTTTTAAACATCTTAAATCACTTTCCCTTAATCAAAATTTAAGCCTTTTTTTTCAGACCTTTATAACATGCATTTACACACCTTGAAACACCTTCTTAGATCCTAAAACAGTCTTAGATCCTCATATCTTGAGCTTTGCATCTTAAAACACCTTTTATTTAAACACAGGAATGGTATGAAGTTATACTGAAATCTGTTTTGTGAGTTTATTTCTTTTCTGAGTCTGGTAACAAGGTAAACTGTGTCTAGACTTAGTATTGGCTCCAAGAGAGTGTGGCCTGTGACATAAACTTTACACAGAAAACTGAGAAGGCAGTTGAAGCCTTGGTTCCTGCTGTTAAGCTAGCAAAACTACTAACTACTTGTCAAACAGCATCAGAGTTCTTAAAGATAAATTTTACCTGAGTTGATGATTTAAAATGACATTTACTCACTGGCTGTTGGGAACTGCAGACCCCCAGACCCTGAATTTTCTGTGACCCCTTGCCTGCCAGGGTAAACAACTTGTTTCCCTAGGCTTGCAGCTGTTCTGAGCACGAGACCCTCATGAGTTCCTGATGGCAAGGGAGTGGTTTCTGGTGGGCTTGTAGTTGAAAAGTCCTGAAAGGTAGGGTGTGGCCATTAGTCAAGGAGAGCCCTATATAAGCTGCCCTGGAACACAATAAAAGGGGCATTCTTGTTTCAAGGATGACCTGTGTGTCTGTCTGTCTGTCTGCTCTGTGTGTGTGTGTGTGTGTGTGTGTGTGTGTGTGTGTGTGTGTGTGTGTGTGTGTTCCAGTCTCCAGCCCCTTGCCCAACTTGTGAACTGTCCTGTGGTAGACAGGCGGTATGGTACAGTACAGGTGGACTGTACAACTGGCCACCTGGACAGCCACTCCACAAGGCCTTCCATGGTCACTGAGGGCAACATCAGTCTTTTTGCTGTTAGGTCTAGGCCTGTCATGCTTCAGAAGATCCTGTGGATTAGGAGCTTGTAGGAAGACCAGTCTATCTTTTGTCTAGGCAATGTGAGGCAGTTGATTTTTGTTTGTTTGTTTGTTTGTTTTTCAAGACAGAGTTTCTCTGTGTAGCTTTGGAACCTATCCAGGAACCTGCTCTGTAGAGCAGGCTGTCCTCAAACTCACAGAGATCTACCTCCCAAATGCTGGGATTTAAAGATGTGCACCACCACCACTACTCAGCAAAATGTGTAGCCCAGGCTGGCCTCAAACTCATGATCATCCTCTGCCTCTGCCTCCTTCAGCAGATCCGACTGGCATGTGCCACCCACAACTGCCATGAAGAAGAAGGTCTTCACGGCAGTTGAGGAGAAAGGCAGTTTTGCTCAGTAGCTAGTGCTGTCACTTACGAAGCAAGCTCTGGATGGAGGATCTTCTGTGCCCATTCATCTTCTTTAGAGGGAATAAGGGTGGGGCCAGGAGTTGACCTGTCTTTCTATGACAAAAAGCCTTTTTAATTGAACATTCTAAATGCTTTATTCTCCAGATCTCCGAGCATCTGAGGGCTGTCTATTAGGTACATCTGAATTATGATTACAATGGCACTCACTTGGACAGGATCTGCCCTGAGAGCTGGATCCAGGCTGAGAGGTTGTGGAGGAATGTTTTACCCAGAGTCCTCCAGCTTGACTGTAACTGGTTTCAACTTAGCCACTCACAGATTTATGCTTATGAAGGACAAAGAAGTAAAGAAAAGTTCCCATTTGGGTGGGGTCAATCTCTAAGTTAGCTTTTGTTAATCTGAAATAGATCTTTATATTTAGAATACATTTTAGAGCAGAGTTAAGTCACATATACAGTATGCTGTAAAAGATCTAACCGTATTTTTTATCATTATCTAAAAGTACATTAATGGTATGAGTTGGCATGAGAGGGACTTTGGTGGGCCAAGGGGCCACGTGCCAAGTGAGAGACAGACTCATCATGGAGACAGTGCTTATTTGGGAGAGGAGTTTTATTGAGAGAAAGGGAGTGGGGTAAAGGAAGGGAGAGAGAGAGAGAGAGAGGCCTGCTTGCTTCTTCAGAAAAACAGCAGGAAAGAGAGAGTGGGAAAGGGTGGAGCTTGTCTCTTAAAGGGACCTCTTGTACCTGCACACAGACTATGTAGTGATATAGCAGCCATAGGACCCTGGACTGGCCAGGATACTCCCTGAGTGCATCCTGCCAGATGACAGGCCAACATAATGCCTGAATCCTAACATCGGGCCCTCCCCCATTGATCACTAGTTAAGAAAATGCCTTACATGATTGCCTATAGCCTGACCTTATGGAGGCAATTCTTCAGTCGAGGCTCCCTCCTCTCAATGGTGCTAGCTTGTGTCTAGTTGACAGCACACCACCCACACAGCAGAAGCATCCACAAGCGTCTGTAGTCCTAGCACTGGAGGAGTGTGCACAAGCAGCTCTCAGAACTCACTGGCTAGCTAGTCTAGACCATCAATGAGAACCAGGTTCAGTGAGAGATCCTGTCTTAAAAGATAAGATGGCAAGATGGGCATTAGTGGTGCACACCTTTAATCCCAGCACTGGGGAGGCAAAGGCAGGTGGATCTCTGAGTTCAAGGCCAACCTGCTTTACAGAACAAGTTCCAGGACAGCCAGGGTTACAGAGAGAAACCCTGTCTGGAAAAGCAAAAACAAAAAACAAACAAAAATAAAAGGTAAGACACCCATTGTTGACCTTTGGGCTCCACATACAGACATGACACACATCTACACATATGTGCACTCTGTATAAACTGATGACATGACTTCTCCATGATACAGTTAAGGGGAAGATTTGTGTTGTAGATATGGGAGAGAGAACAGCCAGAGACATCTGGAAGAGTCCAGGACAGAGAAAAAGAGTAGACTGAACATCGACAGCAGACTGGTCCTGGCCAGGAGAGAAGCAGGAGCATGGGGGAGACGGTTAGAGAGAGAGGGAAAGAGAGAAACTGAGAGAGGAAGACAAAGACAGCATAGCTGAAATAGCAGGGTTATGAGGAGAATGAGTAGCTGGACGGGTTTAGGGTAGGAGGCCAGAGATCTGAGAAGAGCCAGGATGCTAGAAGAGCTGAGAAGAGCCAGTACTTGTGATGCTGAGGCAGCCCAGGGGCCAGCATGTGCTTAGGTATGCTAACAGGCACCACAGACAGCCATTAGTCCCTTCTGCCTTTGGACCTTCACACACACACTACACAAGCACACACGTACAGAAAGTGCCCTCGCACCCGTACACACTCTCACAACACTTGTGTTGATACGTGTTTCTCTGAGTTAGCCACAATGGCACTACACTATAGATGTCCTAACATCTAAGAGAGCTGGCATTCATCTGGCAGGAACTGGTGCTGAGGCAGAATACAGATTAGTGCAGAAGACTCCAGAGATTAACACAGGAGAAGCAGCAAAGGCAGAAAGACCAACAACCCTTAGTCTAGCTGAGCTTTATTCTGCCAAGGAAGAAAGTGTGAAGCCCACAGTATAGGAACTTGGGAGAGGTTGGTACCAGTTAATGTTCCCTGAGCCTGAGGACCTCATTCCACTCTTTGTCCTATCTTGCCCTCTTTGGGCCAGGCCACCATGAGATCAGGCACACCTCTACAATCCTGTGAATCTCTCTCAATAAACTATTTTCTTCTTATAACCATCCACGTCTCTGTATAATCTATTGAAAAGAGGCAGAAGAATCTAGAAATTTTCATGTCTGCCTCTAGACTCAGTTCTATGCCTGTAACAGTGGCAATAATGGTTATTTCTGATACTGATCCATTTTGATTAGTCAGCACCCAGGCCATGTGAGTTATTCATGTTTACACTGCCACCTTGGGTTATAAATTGTCTCGAATCTATTTAGGAGGTAGGCAAAATATAAATCATAAATATTAGTCTGTCTGAACATGCATTATCTTAATAAAGTGATATATTACCTCATTTGGCTATGAATGTTAACACTGGAGTTATATGTGTGCAGCACAGTGTGGTGATATTTTGTTTATGTTCTAACAAATAAAGTTTGCCTGAAGATCAGAGTGCAGAGCTAGCCACACTAGTTATCCATAGAGGCCAAGCAGTGGTGGCACATACCTTTAATCCCAGCACTCAGGAGACAGAGGCAGACAGATCTCTGGTAGTTCAAGGCCACCCTGGGCTACAGGAAATTGATCCAGTCTAAAAGAGAAACAGAGCTCACACAGTGGTGATCCCAGCCCTAGGGAGGGGGAGAGACAGGAAGAGATATGGCTGTGCAGAGAGAGGAATATAAGGCAGGAGAAGAGAGGAGTTCAGGGCAGTCAGTCTGAGTAGCAGTCTGTGTAGTCAGTCTGAGGAGGCAGTCTGAGGATG
>JAQHUG010000172.1:74203-106077 GCA_028555095.1 Dicrostonyx torquatus | reverse complement strand
TTTATTTAAAATATGACTGACAGAATACAGACAATTCTCCCACACCAGTTCCTGCTACATGAAAAAGTCTGCCAGACATTCTGTAGGACACAGAAGAAAGTGACTGACAAACTGCCAATACTGGCAAAACAGTCTTTCAAATTTCCCACACCATGGAAAGGTCTGCCAGATACTATGGGCCTGTAGGCTTCCCCAACAGTACAGAAGAACTTTGGTCCAGGCAGTGAGATGTCTCTGTCAATTCTAGAGTTTTGGAAGTTGCTTACAATGCACTTCCTATTTACATAGGTAATATTATATCCTTCTGGGGTCTTTGATGGAGTTAAAGATAGATAGTTATAGTTTTCCTTAGTTATGATAAAAATAAATTAGATAAAATACTTTATACTTGCAAAATAAAATAGATGATAGAATATTTAATTTTGTCAGATACAAATAGACTAAATACTGTAACTGTAATTCTTGCTTGGTGCCTGTTTTGTTAGGTCTAATTTTACTGTTGAAGTTAAAACCTTCCTTTTTATTTAGACAGAATAGGGAGATGATATGGGATCTTCCTCTGTATACTGTGACTATGTTTCATTACCATTGGTTAATAAAGAAGCTGCTTTGACCTATAGCAAGGCAGAATATAGCCAGGCAGGAAATCCAAACAGAGATAGAGAGTAGGCAGAGTCAAAGAGACACTATGTAGCTGCCAAAGGAGGAAGTACCAGTAGGCTACAGCCCCGTGGTGATATACAGATAAATAGAAATGGGTTAATTTAAGATGTAAGAGCTAGGTAGAAATATACCTAAGTTATTGGCTAAACAGTGTTGTAATCAATACAGTTCCTATGCAATTATTCGGGTCTGGGAGGCCGGGAATGGACGCAGTCTCAATCTAAATTGTGTTGTTCATAACAAAGTGATCAGGAATGGATCCCAGGAAGCCTGGTAGATTACACACCCCCACCACAATTTAGACTTGCTGATGTTGCCCCACAACCTCCACCAAACTCACATAAAGCTTCATACAGAAAGAAGGAAAAACATATGAGAAAACTAAAATGGAAATAATACTTAAAAAAAAAAAAAAAGGTCAGAGTCACCAAAGGAACCAAAAAAAGGTCAGAGTCACCAAAGGAACCAGAGAGGTAAGATCACTTCGGTCAAAAAAAATACATTGGGTACATCGACAACTACAAAGTCACTCTGTAGGACAACTGGGAAGCTTTAAATATTAACTGCAAATGGTGTGATAGCTGGCCTCCACTTTCGAATGAATTAAGAAATACCTAGAGCAATAAGGAGACACACCCAAAGGTGTGAGTGTTTTCCCAGAGAGAGTTCACTAGGGAGGAAAGTCCATTCCTGAATGTGAGCAGCACCCATTCTCGTGAAGAAAGGCGGCTGAAGTCAGGCATTCCCTTCTCTGCTTCAAGACCTGGTCAAATGTAAGTCCAGGCGGCTCCTGCCACATGCTGTCTCCACAGTGATGACCTATATCCCTGAAGCAAGGAGCAAAATCAAGGACCTATATCCCAGGAGCCAAAAGTCTGCCTTTCTTCCTTAAACGTCCATCTTATCAGACTTTGGGTCATAGCAGGCAGAAAAGTCACAACACTCAGTTACTAGTCTAAGGTTTTGAATAGTGCATTGTGTTCTGTCAACAAATACCTGCATTCTTAAGTGGTTGGCACTGAATACTGAGAAGTACTGTTCATAGTGTGTCTATCACTTTCAGTTGGCTCAACAGCAGGAAAGCAAGGCATTGAGAAACAAGGAAAGCATTAACAATTGTTAAGCTAGGAAGAGGGACATAATAAATAGTTCATTGTGACAATCTTTCAACTCCTTAGTGTCTTTGAAATATTTTAAAATTTAAAGTTGAGGAGGAGGGCATAGTGTCATGTGTCTATGATCTAAAGAGTCAGGAGTGGATTACAGCCTGGGCCACACAGAGAATTGAGAGTTGAGCTCAAAAAAAAAAAAAAAAAAAGTTGAGCATTGAGGAAATCTTTAAACAGAGATTAAAAACTACTCACACGGCCAAATAATTTCCCTCTGCTCTATTTCTCTCTTGAGAAATTTCCAGGAAGATCTACCCCCATCTCAAACCCATCCATCTGGACCTAATAACACACCCAATGTTACAGGAAGATCTACCCCCATCTCGAACCCATCCATCTAGACCTAATAACATGCCAATGTTACAGGCTGCATTTCCCAGCCTCTGCCCCCTGGATTTTAATAACCCCCACCTGTTCAAATGAGTGTAGCAAATACTGAGTTCTGAGTTTTCTTACTGATGCGATTCTCATGAGAGCTGGGGGAGGCACCAACATAGCGAAGAAACATTTCTTAGCTCTTCTTCCCCCCACCGCTTTCCAACCATGGACTCTTTTTATCTCAAAGAGCATTGTGTGTTCTTTGTTTAGGGCAGGCACTCAGGAAAACTCTATCATAAAATGTCCTGGTGTTTTATGACTCCGCTTTCTGCCATTAACCGGATTTTCAGGACTGTAGTTATTGCATGCTCAGTACCATTTCCTGCTTGCCAGAACCTAAGAGTGCAATTATTACCATAGCCAGGCACAGGTCTTTTCATTTTATGCATATGTGAAAGCTCTCATCCAAGTGCTCCAAAGACCTCTGCTTTAAATCATGAGTTGCTGAAAAGACTTCAATGTGGTCCCATTGGACATCCAGGACAGAACCACCTACCTGCCCATGGAATACATGCAGAACCCCAAGCAGTAAGAAAGAAGTTCAGGGGCACTCTTCATTTTCTAAAAGGCCTTGTGCCAGGGTGCCCTGTGGCCCTGCCTCCAGCTGTCCCAGGGCACCTCTCCAGGCCCTGCCTCCAACTGCTAACAGACATCTCTCCTTGATTCCAACTATAGAAGGGTGAAATTATCACCAAGGAGCATCTTTAGGGTCAGAGAATCAAAATAGTTTGCCCAAAGTCATACAGTAGGTGAATAGCATGGCAATGATCTGAGCCCCTGGTATCAGCATTCTTCAGAAGTTCCTCTGTTGTTCTTTCAAAACAGAACTTCCAGCAAAAGTAGATCCCTTCTATCCCTGCAGGTTCAAGAAACCCGGAGAGCATAGGTGTGGTGTGGGAAGTCCTTCTGTATATGTGTTGCTTTTTTTGGTTAATGAATAAAGAAGCTGCTTTAGGCCAAGGGTTTAACAAAATATAGCCAGGCTGGAAAAGATATATAGAGAGAGTAGGAAGAGTCAGGAGAAGCCAAGAAGCTGCCACAGGAGAGGAGCCTGCCGAAACTGTGCTGATAGGCCACGACCTTGTGGTGATGCTCAGATTAATGCAGATGGGTTAGTTTAAGATATAAAAACTAGCTAGAAATAAACTTAAGCTATTGGCCAACAGTATTGCAAATAATATAGTTTCTGAGTAATTATTTCACTTCCGAGCAGCAGGGAAGGAACAAACAGGCTCCATCAACAAAGGTGTGGATTCAGAGTCTAAATCAGCAAGAGATCCTTTTTGTTTTGTTCTGTTTTATTTTGTTTTTAAGGTAGATACAATTTATTATTTCTCACTTTTCTTCTCATTGACATCAACTATCTTTTCTGACTTTCAGGTTTAATGTCAAAAATATACAAGTATGGACAAATTATTCAGTAACTGAGCCAACATTCTGGATGCAATACAAAAATTTAATTAGTCATTGATACAAAACTCAAACATAAACTGCATAACAATAAAACAA
The DNA here is from genome assembly GCA_028555095.1 of Dicrostonyx torquatus. Taxonomy (NCBI): domain Eukaryota; kingdom Metazoa; phylum Chordata; class Mammalia; order Rodentia; family Cricetidae; genus Dicrostonyx; species Dicrostonyx torquatus. The sequence goes on along the minus strand of JAQHUG010000172.1, from coordinate 102,358 downwards.
TTGTAACACAATAATTTAGTTCTATAAATAAGGATAAAATTAACAGGCATTGCTTCAGTTCAAACTAACACACTCCTTTAAACAGGGAAAACTATTAGTCTAGTGTTTCTCACCCTGTCTGCATAGTCCAGGAATAGAGGCAAATTAGCACTTCAAAAAAGAAAAAAAAATCTACACGTAAAGCCCACTTCAGTGGAATGAAATCTCTCTAAAATTGGGCTCAAGCAAAGATTTTTTTTTAAAGTACTATATGTGTTGAGACCTGTGGGTATAAAGTAATAAACAATAACAAAAAATGTCTTCACAACAAAAATCAATAAACTGGTCATATCATTTCTTTCCTTTTATCTCATTTTTGATTGCCTGGAGTAGTATAATAAACATCGGATACCGAAAGTCTTTAAATCTGCTGCCCACATTGAAATTCTCACTAGTTTAAATTTACAGAGTTCTTTTAAGACAATCTTAGCCTTCAGAAATAATTCCATGTTTTAATAAGAATAATGGCAGGTAGAATAGTCCAGATAGTTTCTACTTCTTGGGCATCTATAGTGCTTGTATGTGTTAACTTAGTTGTTAATATGAGTGTAATAATACTCAAGTCACCTACTTGGTCAGCTAAGAGGAGTCACTAGGGTGTACTAGAAAGTATTTTGCTATAAGCTTTCTGGTGCAGACAAACATTTGACAAAGCAAGACAGATGAGAGCCAAGTGCTTTCTCTAAATATGTCTAAACCCCTCTTCCCAAGTTATGATCTTCAAAGTTAGAACCGGAACAAAACTTTCTTCATAAAAAATGCTTACACCCAGTATTTTGCCTCTAGCTGCACCACATCCTCAACAAATCTCCATCAGGCAATTCAGTAGTAATTACAGGTATTTGGCCTCGAAACTTTCCCTCATTTTTCAGAATTGTGACAAGCAGTGAAAATAACCTTTCCCTTAGGGCTCCTCAAATTCAGTGGATCCCATTTCTTCATCTCCCCCTGTCAGAATTCCCATCAATATCAATCCCTTTGTTCTTACTCTGGAGTGTTTCTGTCAGGCTGTCTGTACTTGTAGCTTCAGAAGCTGCCAGATCATTAGATGGGAAAAGGTTCCCAGTGCTAGACTGATTCTATCACGCTGACAAAATTCTTCACTGTGCTGTGAAGTGATGTGATTGAATTAATCCTGGCCCAACTCAGCCACTAGTTTGAGATTTTTTTTTCACTAAGCTAAATCACCTAGTCATGTGGTATGTTTAACTTCAAAAGATGGCTTATGGGCCAAGAATGGTGATGTATGCCGTTAATTCTAACACTCTGAAGGCAGAAGCAGGCAGATCTCTGTGAGTCTAAGGTCAATTTGGTCCACCCACGTTTGAGCCATCATCATCTTGGTCTCAATCTTACCCTGTAAGGAAAAGTTTTGAGGAAGTATGACACAGTCTTCTGTGGTTGGAATTTTCTTTGGGCCACCAACCAGCTCCCAAATAAAGACATGGAGGCTTAATATTAATTACGCACAACCTTAGCTTAGGTTTGTCCCACTAGCTCTTTTAACTTAATTTAACCTATTTCTATTAATCTACGTTTTGCCTCAGGGCTTTTCATCTTTCATTCTGTATGTCCTACTTTCCTGCTTCCTCTGTGTCTAGCTGGCTGACCCGTGGCATCTCCCTAGCGTTTCCCTGGCATCTCTTTCTCTTTATTCCCTGAGCCTAAATTCCTCCTCCTACTTACTCTCCCTGCCCAGAAGTCCCACCTATACCTTCTCCCTCACTATTGGCCATTCAGCTTTTTATTAGACCAATCAGGTGCCTTAGGCAGGCAAGTTAAAACAACACATATTTATATAATTAAACAAATGTAACACATCTTCACATAGTTAAACAAATATCCCACAACAATCTCCTGTTGCCTGCAGATCAAGATGTAGAATACTCAGCTATCTCTCCAGCACCGTATCAGTGTGTATACACCGTGCTCCGCCATGATGACAATGGCCTAAACCTCTGAAACAATAAGCCACCCAATTAAATGTTTTCCTTTATAAGAGTTGTTGTGGTCATAGTGTCCCTTCACAGCAATGAAATACTACAACAGAATCCATGTCTGACATTACTCAGTGCAGGAAGCCGAATTGCCAGCCACCATTACGAGATGGCGCCGAGTCCCTGCAGTGCTGAGCAAACAACTCCATATTAGGCAAGGCTGTAGACAGAACCTCCCGCATGCGCAGTGCATAGTAACCGCGGCCAATCCCGTGGCCGGGGACATCGACAGACGAGCAAGTAGCCAATCCGAGCATGACCCGTGTCCATTCTCCCTATAAAAGCAGCTGCCGTTTAGTCCTCAGGGCTACTCGCTCCCTGCTCTCCCTTCAACCAAGAGGCTCCATTAAAGCGTGATTTGAGAATTTGTGGTTGGTTGTTCTTCTTCGCTGGTCGAGGAGTTTGCTGCAACTCAGGCATCCAAGAACCTGAGACTAGATAGGCCATAGACCTAGGAGAACACCAAATACTCTCGTTCTGCTAAGGGAAGACAGCAACAAAATGACTCCTGACATTAATCTCCTATACCTATAGATCAGTGTCTCCCTCAGCTAACATCAGAGAAGCTTCCTCCTGTAGCAGATAGATACAGAGACCCACAACTCAACAACGTGCAGAGTAGTGAGACCTTGGAACACAGTCCTAAATGCAATGTTTCCATCGAATCCCTGCCCTCGGGACTCTGGGGACTCTGTAGAAGGAGAGGTGGGAAGACTGGAAGAGCCAATGGGGATGGAGGACACCAAGGACACAAGGCCTTCTAAACACAGCAGAACCGAAGCACATATTAACACAGAGACTGGCAGCATGCACAGGGCCTGCACTCATCTGGCTAAATGAGGTCCTGTGCTAAGAGGGGAAGTGGACACAAGCCCCCTCCCGGCATCCCTAAACCAGTACTACCTCCAGTTGATAAATGCTCCCAAAGGAAAAGTTACATTAGTTTCAACAAAGTCTCACTGGGTAAACAAACCCCACTGAAGGCCAGGACCCATGGCCAGCAGTAGAAGATCAACACAAAATGAAATTAATCGTGAATTTGAAGGATTTTCTTTATATTTTATTATCTCAATTTTGTTTTAATGAGTTTTGTCTGTGTGTAAATGTGTCTCTATGTCTGTATGTGTTTCTTGTGATTTGCTTTTGACTTTTCTTTCCTGTTTGTTTGTTTTGACATATTCTAATTTATTTTATCTTATTTTATTTTTATATTTTAGATGTCTGTCTGTCTTCTACAGAGAGCGAGAAAGACAGGACATGGGTTTGGGCAGGAAGTTGGGTGGGGAGGATCTGGGAGAATGAAACTATAACCAGAATATATTGCATAAAAAATTCTATTTTCAATTTTAAAAAAGAATTGTTACTGTTGTATGTATAGGTGTCTGTGTGAGTGAATGTCACATATGTGCAAGTACTTACAGAGACCCGAAGAAGGTATCAGATCCCCAGGAGATGGAGTTACAGACAGTTGTGGGCTGCCTGACATGAGTCCTGGGAACCAGTCCACTGGAAGAGCAGCAAGCACTCCTAACCACTGACCCATCTCTCCAGCCCGCAGCCTTATACATTTCTTTTCTGAGTCTGTATACAAAGAAATCCCCTTTTCCACCCATATCCACTCAGCACCTGCTGCAGAAGAAGATTCCCAAGTCCAACATGGTTTCACAGAACTAGTGAATGGCTGGCTAAGGAGAGAGGTGCCCTTGACATTCTCCGCAGCATTCCACATGGAGAACAGGGTCAGACTATGCCCAACCCAGTTTCATGTGTGCAGACATGTGGCCCTGAATGCCTTTGCAGAGGCCCCTTTAATTGATAAAAATGAAATCCATCTGCTTCTTTAGCCAGAGCCACTTAATAACCCCATAGGAATTTCCATCTACAACTACCTGAGGTTCACTTATCTTCTTTGCATCAGTTGGAAAAGTAATCCAGTCCTCTAATGGAAGATACCAGCACCTTCTCTGTGCTTGTGTGGGCTGCTGGTGTGATGCTTCTCATTGTATGTTGTGAGCTTTTTACATTCATCACCCACACGTTTTGATAAAAGGGGATCTGTGTGGATGGAGTCATATTTGGAACAAGCAGGTCTTTAGGGAACGGTGTTGAGCAGAGGCTTATGGAGAAGATAGTTTTCTTTTCTAAATCAGTAACCAACAGCAGAGAGCCTTGCCCTCTTCTGCAGAGAAGGGAGACTCCTAACAGCATGGTAGCTTGATTTTAACTAGGAGAGCAGGAGAGCAGGAGCCTTGTCCTCCAATCAGCAGGCTGGAGGAGTACCGTCCCTCCAGACAGATGCTGGGTCACCCTTCTGCTGCTTCCCACTGCTGGTTTCCTCACAGGCAGGCCAGGGCTGGCTGAGTTGGCAATGTTGCCCCCAAACAACCTGGGAGCTCTCCTCCGCCTTACAAATTCAATCCAAGTTAATTCTTGTTGGCAGACAGCAGTTATGAGTCCCTTCAAACCCAGCTGTACTAGGAATCCTAAATCCATGGACTCCAAGGAGCTCAGTGCTGTGGGATAATGTTCTTGTACACTGTAAAGATTTGTCACTCATATTAGTTTAATAAAGCGCTGATTGGCCAGTAGCCAGGCAGAAAGTATAGGCTGGGCAACCAGACTAAGAGAATTCTGGGAAGAGAAAAGGCAGAGTCAGTCGATCACCAGCCAGAAGCAGAAAATGCAAAAATGAGAATTCCTTACTGAGAAAAGATACCAAGCCATTTGGCTAGACATAGACAAAAATTTTGGGTTAGTTTAAATTATAAAAATTAGTTAATAATAAGCCTGAGCTAATAGGCCAAACAGTTTATAATTAATATAAGTCTCTGTGTGTTTCTTTGGGACTGAATGGCTACAGGACCAGGCAGGACAGAAATTTCTGTTCATCTACAATCATTAATCAAGAAAACATACTATAGACTTGCCTACAGGCAATGTGGTTGAGACATTTTCTCAATTAAGATTCTCTCTTCCTAGATATGTCTAGATTTGTGTCAAGTTGACAAAAACCAACCAGCACACTCCTTTACCAATAATATATGATATAGTCTGTCTTTACAGTTTCTTTAAAAATATTAACACACGTCCTCACCTGTACCACAAGTAGAAACTAGTATTTACTCTTGTAGATGGTCAACTTAAAACATGAAAGGAAAAAAGAAAACTGAGCTGAGATTATTGCATGTGGAGAGTTCAAATTCCACATGTATAGTTCACAGCCTAGAGGCTTTTCCTATTTGTGGCTCAAGATCATTTAAGAAGCAAAGATCAGTCCTTTAAATGGATTAGCACTAATAAACATCCACCCACATAAGTACTTTCTTGAATCATGTCTGTTGATTCACTCTTCTCAGGAGGCTCCCATACAGGAAGCCCCACAACCATAGCAAAGGCCTAAATTCAGCACACCTTTGACATGACTCTGTGGTGAGTTAGAACCAGGGTTGTACTGAATGGACTGCATGCCCAGTTTCAAGAGCCAAGACCTTCTTGAATTTCCCATATTTTATTCAAAAACACCAGTCACATTCTTTTGTCTGCCTAACTCCCTTGTCTCTTCGTAAATCTCTCTCTTTTCGCCTTCAGATTACATGTGGCTTGCTACTGACCACCGAGAAGGGGTTCTGCTTATATAAACTCCCCTGTCCCCCATCTTCTCTCAAACGTCTAAGTGGCAAGCTCTTCCTCTGTCTGCCTCTGAAACAATACTCCATCTATCAGAATTGTATGGGATAATGGTTGGTGAGGAAAACATAGCCATGTCAGTCATTCTGAATGACTAAGGCTTTGGATTTAACTGAACCAGGAAAGGCCTCATGCAGAACAAGTAATTTACAATGCAGGTTTCTATAGAAACATAAGCCAAGGGGAAAAAAAACATTTGAATAAATTACACAAAATCTACTCACATAAAGCTATATTTTATGGGTGAAAGACCCAGAACATGTGTCAGTTTTGGAAATTATATATGATGTAAAACATATCTGTGGACAGCTTATGATGTATGGATGAAAATTCTAACTAATAGAAAAGGCCCCAGCTGGGTATGGTGAACACCTGCAATCCTGGCACTCAGGAGGAGGGGTTAGGAGGGTGACAAGCTCAAGGTCATCCTAGGCTACATATGGAGGTCAAGGTCAAACTGTACGAAAGGAGACCCCTGACACAGACAGAAGAAGGGCTGAACAGCAACACAGAATCACTTTAGTGTGACCTAGAGGAAGGTATAAGCATTGTTTACTAGGTGAGAGCGGGAAGTAACTGACCAAAATCTAACCCGATCCAGAGTGGAGGCCATATGGAGGACCATGGCATCCTCTCTAAGGATCATGGCTTAGGAAAGTTGAGGAACTAGGGAGAGTCAATTGTAACACAGGAACTTCAATTAGAGGTCAATTTAAACAATCTGTAGAGAACAACTCAGAGGAATCTGAGTATGGACAAGAAATTTTATATTTTTGAAGAAATGTAAATTTTCCTTGGTGTAAGATGACATCCTGGTTATCTTGGAAAAATGTCCTTATTCTTCAAAGATGGGAGCTGATGACAACAATATCCACTTTGCCAGAGCTGAAGGCAGCCCTGTTGAGCCAGTACCCAATATAGCCAAATCTGCCTCTTTCTTTTCAAACTACCTAACCAATATGCTTGTGCGGGTTAGTTTTTGTCAGCCTGGTACAAGCTAGAGTCATTAGGGAAGGAGTAACCTCAACTAAGATGCGTCCACCAGACTGTAGGCAGGTCTGTAGGCATTTCCTTGATTTAACGGTTGATATGGAAGGGCCCAGCCCACTGCCGAGGGTTGGGGTGGAGGGTAGGTGCTGCCGTGGGCAATGGTCCTGGGTAGAATAAGAAAGCATGCTGAGCAAGCCGTGAGGAGTAAGCCAGTAAGCAGCACTCCTCCGTGGTCTCTGTCTTGGTTCTGCCTCCAGATTCCTGCCTTGAGTTCCTGTCCTGACTTGCTTAAAGATAGATAAACCTTTTCCCCCTGAGTTGCTTTTGGTCGTGTTTATCATAGCAAGAGAAAACAGACTAAGACACTGGTTCATTGGAAAGAATTGGTCCCAATCAGTGATTCTCAGCCTTCCTAACGCTGCCACCCTGCAATGCAGTTCCTCATGCTGTGGTGACCCCCAGCCATAAAATTATTTTTGTTGCTACTTCATAACTGTAATTTTGCTACTGCTATAAATCATGATATAAATATCTGATATGTGACCCCTGTGAAAGGGTCGTTCAAAGTGATTGTGATCCACCGGTTAAAAACCACTGGTCTAAATGTTACAAACTTGCTAAATAAGATAAGTATTTTCAAAAGGCATATCTAAAGTACAACTTATCTCTTAGTGAAAAAGCAATTATTTATCAGCAAAATCATATATTTAGATTTGAGTAGTAGAAGTTGGGGATTTAGCTAAGCAGTAGAGCGCTTGCCTAGCAAGCATAAGGCCCTGGGTTTGGTCTCCAGCTCTGGGGTTGGGGTGCCAGGGTAGACAGAGAAAAGTTTGAACAGTGAAACAGAAGGGAACTTAGAAATGCTGCTACAAGATCTCCTGGCACACAGTACCCTTCTCAGGTGACATCCTCACAGTCACTGGCCCACAATGCCTTTCTCAGGTGGCATCCTCACACAGTGACTTTCTTACCCACAGTGCCATTCTCAGGTGGCATCCACAGTCACTGGCCCACAATGCCATTCTCAAGTGGCATCCTCACGCAGTCGCTGGCCCTAAGTGTGTCTTTACTAACACACACACAGGGTAGCATGGACTGTTTGGATACATTTTTCTAACTTACTGATTTATTTATTATTGTCTGTGTGTGTGCACGAGCCACAGCATGGTGTGTGGCAGTCAGAGGATAACTTTGTAGAGTCAGTCCTCTCCATCCACCTTTAACTGGGTTCCAGGGATGGAACTCAAGTCACCAGGTTTGTATGGCAACTGCTTTTACCCACTGAGCCATCTTTTTCTGTTAACTTGTTTCATTTCTTTGGGTTTTTTTAATGTCTTTATTATTATTATTATTATTATTATTACAAGAAAAATTTACATTTACTCCCCTTGTTCCCGGCCCTCCCGCTCCCCCTGGTTTTTTTTTGGGGGGGGGGGTCGGTTGACTTTCCTCTTGTGTGAGACATCATGCTGACCCCTAGAAATGTTAACGAAAAACAAAACAAAATATGGCAGTTTTCTCTAAGTTAATGCCAAAATAGTCCAACTGAATTGTTTGGGTTAAGGATTCACCCCAGCCCCTGGCATCCATATATCCAAAGAGTCTGGAATGTTTTGGTAGAGGTTCCATCTCAAGCCCCCTCCCCTGGGAGTTTCCTCGGTCCAGACCTCACCCCCAAGAAAGCCCTCCAAACAATGACCCCCTCTCCATAAATGTTCAAGACCACTCCCACAGGGTATTTAAACTGCCTCCCAGAGAAAAAAACACGTGGTTTCTCAGTCTTCCTTCCCTATCTCCTTTCTAGGGGGACTGGAAAGCCATCCAGAAACATTGGTATCCATTAAACCTGGGCATTTTCTAATTCAGTTTGATTTGGTCTGATTCAGATTATTGAGTCAGTGGAAAGGCTTATCGGGGTACAGAAATTTTCCATGAATGACTGACATGACTGGACTCTAAAGTCATGAGCTGTAAGCGGAGGATGTTTGTTCATTTCCTGGTAGCCCAGACCCAAAATAATCACACAGAAACTATATTAATTACAACATTGGTTGGCTAATTAGCTCAGGCTTCTTATTAACTAACTCTTACATCTTAAATTAACCCATTTCTATTAATCTGTGTATCGCCACAAGGCTGTGGCCTACCAGTAAGGTTCTGACTGGCAGCTGGCAGTTTTCTCCTTTGGCAGCTACATGGCGTCTCCTTGACTCTCTATGCCTACTCTCTCTCTATCTCTGTTCTGATTTCCTGCCTGACTTTGCTCTGCTAAGCCATTGGCCAAAATAGCTTTATTCATCAACCAATAAAAAGCAGCACATATACAAAAGGACATCCCACACCAATGAGCCCTTTTCTTGGTAGAAACTTCACACAGGGAATCTCTGTTTTCAATAAAGCAACAACAATGGGCCAAAATGGGAAAGTATGACAATTTTTGAGTCTCATTTTATTAGTGAGGGGAACCCTAAACAACAACACAAAACAAATTCTGGTCCCTGGTCTCACCTTGAATCAAGCATTTTCTTCTGCTTTGTTATAGTAATATTAAAACTGAACTGTCACTGCTCCATCCACAAGGCTGTCTCTTTCATCCCCTTTCTATATCCATTAACTGATGTTAGGAGACATGATCACAAGAGAGGCAAGGCCACAGTGTCAGAAAATAGATCAGGCGTGGCTCCACCCACCTGCCTGAAGCACAGATCTGAAATGTTCTCTGGTGTGTGTGTGTGTGTGTGTGTGTGTGTGTGTGATTTATTTATTTATATTGTATGTGTTCGGGTACATTCATGCCACAGAGCATGTGTAGAGGCCAAAGGACAACTTATGAGAGCCAATTCTATCAGTTGAGCCATCTCACTCACCCAGAAATGTTTCCCATTCTTCTAAGACATGAAGAAGTTCACAAAAGTTCACAAAATACAGATTTAAAATGGTGAAATGGGTGTAAACAGTTTGCACAGTAAAGAAAATGAACACTTCTCTTTTCTTCTCCCTAAAAAGGGAAGGGGACAGGAGGCTAGAAAGATGATTAAGAGCCCTTGCTGTGCCAGGCAATGGTGGCACACATCCTTAATTTCAGCACTTGGGAGGCAGAAGCAGGCAGGTCTCTGTGAGTTTGAGGCCAACCTGATCTACAGATGGAGTTCCAGGACTGGCTCCATAGCTACTGAGAAACCCTGTCTCAAAAACATAGATAGATAGATAGATAGATAGATAGATAGATAGATAGATAGATAGATAGATAGATAGACAGACAGACAGATGATAGACAGCCTTGCTGTTCATGCAGAGGATGGAGCTCAGTTCCCAGCATCCCTGTGGTGAGGAAAGGCTCCCATCCCTCTGCAACTCTAGCTCCAGAGGATATGACACTCTCGTCTGACTTCCACAGGCACCTGCCTGCCTACACACACACTAGCAGGCAGACATACACATAATTAAAAGCAATAAACCTTATTTTTAAAATGCTTTTTAAAAAGGCAATAGTTTGAGAAAGCCCAAGTCAGAAGAACCTGGTAAGCATTTGGGGTTCACAGGGCTGGGACCTCTGTGCAGAGCCACCACCTAGTAAAGAGCTTGGGTTCAGGGCTATGGCATTCAAGGGCTGTGACTGCCATTGAAAAAACAAATCAAGAGCCGGGCGGTGGTGGCACACGCCTTTAATCCCAGCAGAGACAGACGGATCTCTGTGAGTTCGAGGCCAGCCTGGTCTACAAGAGCTAGTTCCAGGACAGGCTCCAAAACTACAGAGAAACCCTGTCTCGAAAAAAACCCAAAAAAAAGAAAAAAGAAAAAAGAAAAAGAAAAAGAAACAAAAACAAACAAAAAACAACAAAACAAGAAACACTCTTTGGTACCTACGGTCTCAGAAAGTACATTAAAAATACTGTCTTTTTAGTTGAGTAAAAGCCCTTTTTGGACTCTCATTGTATAGACAGTGTACCGGTAAAAGTCACAGCCACTTCTGAGACAGGCTGTTGCTTCTTGCTGTATAGTCCTGGCTGACCTTGAACTCAGATACTCCTGCCTCAGCTTCCAGAGTGCTGAGAAGCAGACTTGTGAACCAACCGTGGTGCCTGTTTAAAAAGCCCTTTTTTTGGCAGAGGGTTGGAGGTGGGGGGTCTTGATGTAGTCCTGGCTGCTTCTATCCCTGCCTCACAAGAACTGCGATTAAAGGCATGCACCACCAAACCCAGCCTTAAAAGTCAATTTCTTTAGAACACATTTTGAGCAAATAACCATGGCTGGTGTTTAAAGGGCCTCAAAGGAAAGGCTCGCTGTGGGAACACTGGGGATGCCATTCCAGGGAGCACTGAGAAATTCCCTGAGGGAAACCTGTTGCCAGCAGACTAAAATGATAGCTCCTCCATTCATGGTACCCTCGCTTAGCTGTTAAGGTCAAAGGGCACTTCCTGCACCTGGAGCTGTCTGTCCCTCACAGCCAAGAAGGACACGAATTCCAGGAAACCAGACCAGCTCTTGTCAAACTTCTCAAGGTCTTGTTCAAAGTGTTCCTTTCCCTGAAGTCCACCTGCATTCAGAGCAGCTGCCTGCTGGGGGTGTAGCTGACTGGGGTAGTACTTGCCTGGCATGCATGAGGCAGGGGTGCCCTTTGAGGAAGAAAGTAACCAAAGAGGCCGATCTCAGGGTCCTGGGGGTAGAGTGGGAAGGGGCAAGAAGAACAAAGAGGCTCAGAGTGGGGGAGTCACCCTGTATTCTGTTGTAAGGGACAAGGAACTAGTCAAGCGGTGGAGACGACAGATAAGAAATGAAACGGAAAAGAGCAAGAAAGAACTGAAGTGAAAAATCTGCACGTCCCTTCCATGAGGGATGCAAGCAATTATTTAAAGCGCGGAGGCAGTAATTTGGATCTAAAATGTCATCACCATTAATTTTAAGTCTTACTGTGGTCTGTTGGGGAGAATTCCTAAGGATTATGAACAAAAGCTCCTTGAAGTGGAAACTGCAGAAACAATTGGCATTTCTATAATCCTTGAGGGACAAAGCTTTGGGAAAAATGACTTCCCGGGGAGCAATCTGCACGTTGGTGTCTAAAGAGCTAATACCCACCTTTGCTTTATGTCACCCTCATTAATCAGCCCCCATTATGATAATGCCACACATATAATTACATTGGCATAGCATTATGTCTAATATTTAAGACTATGTTATTGCCCGATATCTCGGCTGTGGTGATAATAGTACTCCAATTTAAGTACACGTGTCAGTTTTCCATAGATTTTCTTCTATATCCACGGCTCGATAGTCTTTAGCAAATTAATAAGCAAAAGAATATAAATTCCTGTGTCAAGATCATGATTTATTGCTGTGCTGGCTAGTTTTTATGCTACCTTGACCCACACTAAAGTCATTTGGGGAAGGAGAAACTCAGTTAGAAAGTGCCCCCACCAGACTGGGCTGTAGGAAAGCCTGTGGTGTATTTTCTTGACGGATGATTGATGAAAAAGGACCCTGCTCACTGTGGACAGGGTCACCCTTGGTCTGATGGTGTGTGGGTGTATAAAACAGCAGGCTGAGCAAGTCACAAGGAGCAAGCCAGTAAGCAGCACCCCTCTGTGGCCTCTTCATCAGTTCCTGCTCTGGCTTTCCTCAGTGATGAGGGTGTTGTGGAGCTGTATGCTGAAATGAACCCTTTCCTCTCCAAGTTGCTTTTGGTCATCGTGTTTCATCACAGCCATAAATGTCCTAACTAGGACAACTGCTTAGCAAATGACTCACCTATTTAACACCGAAAACCTATTCACTTTCTAAAACTAGAACTGGTTTTCTAATTGTTTGTCTTAGTGTTAGAACATGTGCATGTCTGTGGGTGTGTGCAGATGCATGTTCTTGTCTGCATGTGTGATAAGTACAGGTGTACATGCATGTATGTGTATGTGTGTGTAGGCCTGAGATCTATATTGTGTGTCTTCCACAGTTGCTCTCCACCTTATTTTTTATTAATTAATTAATTAATTAATTATTGTGTATGACGGGCACACATGAATCCAGACCCTCAGGTTTCTGTGGTAAGACCTTTACCTTCTATATTAGTTACTTTCTTCCTTTTGCCACGGTAAGGCACCATGACCAAATGTGACATAGAATAAGGAGTTGATTTTGACTCAAGGGTGCAAAGGGAGAGTACATGAGAGGAGAGGTGTGGCCAGAGGCAGCCAGAGCAGGAAGCTGAAAGATCACATCTCCAATCACTCACAAAAAAATAAAAATAAAAATAAAAAGAGCCAACTGGAAATAGGGTGAGACTATAAACTCTGAAGCCTGACTCCAGCGTCATACTTACCCAGCAAGGCTCCATCTGCTGAAGATTACAGAGCCTCCCCAAACAGGGCTCCCCAAAGGGCCAGGCTTTCAAATATCTGAGCCTGTGGGATATACTTTTCCTTCAAACTACCACACCTGCTGAACCTTCTCACCACCCATACCCTTTCTTTGTTTTTTTGTAACAGGATCTCTCTTTGTATCTGGAGTTCACCAACTATGCCAGGCAGCCTGTGACTTCCAGGGATCCTCCTGTATTCCCAGAACTGAGATTACAAACACATATCGCCATGCCTGGATTTTCACATGGGTGCTGGGGATCAAACTTGGGTCCTCATGTTTGTAAAAGCCCTTCACCAACAGTACCAACAAGACACTTTGTAAGAATGTTGTGTTTAAACCAAGTCCAAGATCTTACAAAGCTTTAGCATGTCCCACTTATTCTATACATTAAACACACAGAATCACACATGCTTTTTCTCCCAGTAGTTTTGTTTGTTTTTGTCTCCCACCCACTTTGAAACATAATCTCACCACATAGAACAGGCTGGCCTAAACTCCTGATCCTGCTTCATTAGCCACTCCAGTTCTGAGATTACCGGCATGAGTGATGTAACCTAGTTATGCCTACATCTATTTTTACAAAGATTCCTTTATGCAGTTCTGATGTGGGATTCCCTTCTGTATGCTATGAATATGTTTCATTATCATTGATTAATAAAGAAGCTGCTTTGGCCTATGGCAGGGCAGAATAGAGTTGGGTGGGGAAAACTAAATTGAATGCAGGGAGATAGAAAGCAGAGTCAGGCAGATGGCACATAGCTGCCAAAGGAGAAAGATGCTGGAAACTGACTGGTAAGCTACAGTCTCATGGTGATACAAAGATTAATAGAAATTGGTTAATTTAAGATGTAAGAGCTAGAGCTAGCTAGGAGTATGCCTAAGCCATTGGCCAAACAGTATTGTAATTAATGTAGTTTTGTGTGGTTATTCGTGTCTGGATAGTCAGGAAACAAACATGCAGTCTCTGGTTACAGGGTTTCTGTCCTCCTCTAGATTGCTTGAATTATTACATGGATAAATTCCTCCTACTTCCACTATGCCCAACTTGTTCATGGGAGAACACTTGGTAGGGCTCTGCAAGATGGCTGCTTCTCTTTAAGGGGGATGCCTCCTCGGGAAGTCTTAAATTTGCTTCACTCCTTATTTTAGATCGAACAACCCTAAACACAGTTTTCTTGTTTGGTAAGAATAGATTAGATATTCACATTGGATGCAATAAAGAATAGGTGGAACTTCGTTTTACCCACAGGAGCAATATTGTCCTTGGTTCTGGGCCAACTATGATCATCAATGACCCAATGTAGCAAGAACTGTGCCTTCTGTGCAGTGCTGAATGGGTGGTGGAGTGATTTGGGGGTCTCTGCTTTAATTTTGGGTCTTTTGAAACAGGGTCTCTCTCTATAGCCTTGACTGGCCTAGAGCTCACTATGTAGAACAGGCTAGCCTCAAAGTTGCAGTGGTCATCCTGCCCCAGTCTAGGCATAGGCTTGTGGTCCCGAAACACAGAACTCACCTTTAGTGTGTATAGGCCCTAAGGTAGAGAGAAAGGAGGAAGCTTGTTTTGTGTATGTTTGTGTGTTCATTTTATGAGACAGGCTAGCCTTGACCTCTGTAAAGTTGTGATCTTCCTGCCTCAGCTTTTCAATGACCACACCCAGTTAGCCATCATGTTCTTGAAGGAACAACTTTTAGCTGTCCACATAGCCCCAGGACCCAACTGGTTTTAATAAATGTTTACTGATGAATGGTATATTAATAGTATGTCTATTTTGTATATATGATTGTCTAGGTTAGAATTAGTCCATGTATAATTACTCAGAAGCAGTGTTAACATTTACACCCTGTTTAAAATGACTCTGGGGCCTTGTCCTAGTCCCACTGTGTGAGGTACAGAGCTTAATAAGCCTAAAGCATGACTATCCCTGCAAAAACACTGTGTAAACCATCTCCATCCTGGCCTTTGGCTTATCCATTCTCCAGCCACAGAAAATTTTAGGCATAAATCCTGGTGTAGTTCAACAGCCTACCTCCAAACCCTTATCCAATGAGAATGTCCTCATACCCCAAATTCGGAGCTCTCTCCACTGAGAAACTACTTGAGACAAGGAGTTAGATATGGTGTGTTCTATGCTTCCTCCCCACATCCCTCAGCTCTCTTTAACTCCTCTCTGGGTTGGGGAAGAAGTGGAAGAAAAGGAGGAGGAGGAAGGGACATGAGACATAATATTCTTGCTATATTGGTGAAGTGAGCAGCAGACACACAGTTATTAGATCATCCTCCTCAGACAACCCTTCTCTCCATGAGGACCCTGCACTAGACCCCAGCATGAGCGGGTCCTCCTCCAACTTCTCAGTCACGTTCTATTAGATTGGTTTCACCCTTCAGATCTTTTCAAGATAACCTCACCCCTTCCTCTTGTCCTGTGGCCTGGCCTGACCACACCTTAGCCCTCTACAGTTCCTCCAACTTCTCCTCAGGCCCAGTCCTCACAGCTGCAGAACTCTGAAGGCTCCCTTCCTGAACCCCTGAGCAAATATTCTCCCCCAGAAAAGCACAGAAACATCCTTCATTCCACTGAGGACTGAATTCTTCACCTTGTCCCTCTTCATCCTTGCCTAGAACAAATCAAGAGCTACTACTGTCAATGTTGGTTCCATAACTTCTTAGCAAGTGTCACATAGTTGTTCCAACACTTAATGAGGAAGGGAGGACATCTGTCATCTGTCAGAGTGTTCTGGGGAACAACTGGGAAAACAAGTCTAGCATCCTGTTATATTAGTCAGACTCTCGGGTACAAGAAGAAAACTTCTCATTCTGTTCATCTCATTTAGTAGACTTGGAGATAACAACAGTGAAAAGTTTTATGTCCCAATAAACCTCTCTGCAGATGCAATAATCCAAACCAGACCAAATCAAACCGAATTAGAGAAAGCTCAGATTTAATGGATACCAGTGCTCCTGGGTGGCATTCCAGCTCCCTGGAAAGGAGACAGGGAAGGAATACCAGAAAACCACATATTTATTCTCTGGGGGGCAGTTTAAATATCCTGTGGAAATGATCTTGAACATCTGAAGGGAGGGTCACCGTTTGGTGGGCTTTTTCAGAGGTGGAGTCTGGGCTGAGGCAACTCTCAGGAGAGGGGGCTTGGGATGGAACTTCCCCAAACATTCCAGACTCTTAAGGATGCCAGGAACTAGGGTGAAGCCTTAACCTAAACAAACAGCACTGGTGATAAAGAACTACCATGGCAGCTCAGCAGTGTAGAGTGTGGCACATCTAATGACAAAAGAGTCTCATGACCCCCTAAGCAGTCTCCCTTGAGAAAGGGCCTGTTGGCCACTTTGCTGTTTGTTCAATGGAACACAGTATTATAAAATATGTTAACAGGCTAGGGACCCCACTGACCAAGGAAGTCCTTGAAAGCATTGAGTTAACAGCAGACAAATGTCTTCCCGGGGGGATTTACATCTGTTAATATTCAGAAGAGTTGTGGGAGGGACACTTACATGGCCTAGAAAACTATAAGGGGCAAGTGTTACTCATCAGCCAACATAGCTCCGCTATACAACTGAGAGCTCCTCTTGACTTCAGCTTGCTTGAGTTTTGAGGGATTGTGCCATCTTTAGACTCTGTATGACTTTTCAGCTCATAATCCCTCACCTGCGAAGATGATGATGATGATGATGATGATGATGAAGAAGAAGAAGAAGAAGAAGAAGAAGAAGAAGAAGAAGAAGAAGAAGAAGAAGAAGAAGAAGAAGAAGGAGAAGCCACTGACTTCTATGAAGCTTAATTCTCTTTAAACAAGAAATTACTTGTGGCCGGGCGGTGGTGGCACACGCCTTTGATCCCAGCACTCAGGAGGCAGAGGCAGGCGGATCTTTGTGAGTTCAAGACCAGCCTGGTCTACAAAAGCTAGTTCCAGCGCAGGCTCCAAAGCCACAGAGAAACTCTGTCTCAATAAACCAAAAAAAAAGAAAGAAATTACTTGTTCTGGTACTGGCCACCATCAGGGAGACTTAGTGAGATTCTTGCTATAAGCCATCTAATAAGCCATTGACTAACTTTGGACTAGATATCCAGCCATGACCAGGAAGGTAAAATAAAAACATGATCTTTCCACCCATAAACCCAGGGAAGAGTGCCATGGTTGGCCACTGCAGTCTCATTAACCCCTTGTAGTAGTGGCCCAAGGAAACCAAACTCCAGTCCAGATACTAGTCCCATGCCTCTCATACTCTGCAACTTAACGTTCCCAGTGCCTTGAGCATCCCCTTAGCCTAAAGTCCATATTTATTCTTTTCTCTCCATTTTTCTACTGACTAGATGAGCCACATTTAAATTAGATATAGCAGGTACACTTGTTTGCTCCCTTAGCCACTACATACAGTTTGTGTATCAAGGCTACATTATATTTCAAAGCTTTAAAATGATATTTACCCATATATTGATAGTTTTTAACTGCTAATGGCAAATAGTAAATTACTTAAACAGTATTAAAAAGGAGAAAAAAGGCAAGATTACTTTAAAAGTTGTTTTCAGTCCTGGGAAGTGAGCCTGGGGCCTCCTGCATACAGACAAGTGTTACAGCACTGAACTTCACCTCCAACTGTTGGCTTCCTTGGTAGTTGGATTACATACACATGCTCATCATGCCCAGCAAGAAAGCGGGATGATAGATAGATAGATAGATAGATAGATAGATAGATAGATAGATAGATAGATAGATTCAACACTTTATTTAAAACATGCATAGATTTCTGGAGACACACACTTTTACTTCTAGCACTCAGGAGACAGAAGTAGAAGGATCTCTATGAGTTCTAGGACAGCCTGGTCTACAGAGAGGAGTTCCAGGACAGCCAGGGTAACACAGTGAGTGAGACCTTGTTTCAAAAAAAAAAGACACAAGACTCCCTAATAAGGCAAGGGTTGGCATGGCATAAAGTGGGTGTCTAATAGCAAGTGTGTGGACCTGGAGGCAGACAGACTAGCTCAGTGACTTCAAGCCAGGATATTGCATACTCAAAGCCTGTTTCTTCTTCCACAGAGTAACATATTCGTCATCTTTCTCTTATTATTACAAGATAGCCGAGCTCTGACTTTCAATTTGTATGTTAATGCCATCCTTTTGTTCTACTCCTACCTTTTGAAATCAGAGGTATATTAAGCTGATGGAAATTAAACATGGATGAATTTTCAGTACTCACTGAAATTCTCTCCTGATTAAAAAAAAAAAAAAAGATAGTCGAGCTCATAGTTTGGGAGGTCTGGGCCACTAATTGATTTGCTCCATTGTTTTTGGTTCTCAGTTAAGCAGAATATAATGACAAGAGCACATACTAGAGGAAGCTAATTAATCTTATGACAGGGTCACAAAAGAGAAAGAGGGAAGGGGGAGGTCCCACTTCCCTTCTCAGGGCACATGCCCAGTGACCCAAGACTCCCATTGTGCCCCACCTCCTAAAATTCTCCCCAGAGTGCCATACAACACAACATTGACTTTTGGAGGGAGCAGCATACTCCAGATCTAGAGTATATGGCATCTATCATTACATAGTTTTCTGAACAAGGCTACACACCTGCAGGAACTGCCCTGAGCCCTGAACATAGCCATTACTCCACTGCCAGCCATGGAGAACCACGGTAGTGGTGCTGGTAAGTGGCAGGGGTAGTTACACAGACAGATCCCTCGCCAGATATTTTCCTTCCTCTGCCTTCTCATCTCTCCTCTGCATATTCACCGTGCCTTTTCTTTGACAAATGACCTCATTGGTTCTATGTGGTACTGGAGGAAATGCCACAGTACCCTACTTCTTAACCACTTCTATGCTTCTTCCTCTTACTCCCAGGGAAGAGGGGAGGGTGTAGTAGGGAGGGCACACGAGCACCCACACTTTATAGAGAGATGTAGAGAGAGAAACTCTATCTGGTTCCTGTAGGTGGCTGGGCCAGAAATGATCCGGGCTTCAAGCTCAGCAGCCAAGCTACTCTCATTCAATACACACAGGGATGCATCTCAGAATCAGAAAGAGTGTAACTGACATAGGAAGCAGAGAGAGAGTAGAGAGGGACATGGAGAGAGTTGAGATTTAGAAGCCTGGACCCAGCTCTACTCCTGAACTTCATCATTAAATAAGTCAATAAACTCCTATTTTATACTTAATCTAGTTTGAATTGGGTTCTGTCCTTCACATTAAAAGATCCTTATCTCTATAAATACACTTTTCTATAAATAAATAAATAGGAAGAAAAAGAGTCAACCCATTTAGAAAAACAAAACAAACAACAACAAAAAAAAAAACACAGATGCTATACCTAGGAGTCATCACCCATTTCTTCAAAAAACAAAAAATGTTCCCATTTCCCCTGCATTCCAGTGGGGCAGCTTCTGGGCAGATTCAGAGTTAGAATCTGGGCTTGAAGGCAGGAGCTGATGTAATCACTGCAGCTTCTCCTCATAGCCTGTGGAGGCTGGAATTTCAACTCTGATCTTGTGTTCCTGGGCAGTGTTGCCTAATTCCATCATCCCTTGATGGCTGCCATCCTCTGTGAAAGATGACTGGCTGCCATGTTCATGCTCTAGTCTGTAAATAGAAGGGGGAGGGGTGCATGGACAGACGATGCCACGATCTGTCCTTCGAAAGTCACAGCTTGGAAATTGCTCAAATCTCTTCCCTTCATACCCCACTGCCCAGAATGTAGTCACATAGTCCCAGCTATCTGAAAAAGGCAGCCATGTGCCTCAGCTCAAAACAGAAACTTCATCATAAACGATGGAGACAGAGGCTGAGGACTTGCTTCGCTCAGTGGCGGGCCATTTGCATATTATGTGAGAGAAGTCCTGAGTTCCAGTCCCAGCATCAAAACAGAAAAAAGCAGAGGGAGGGGGAACTAGCAGACTTGTTACAAACGACATTAGGAGGTACGAGGGCCAAAGAAAGCTTGAAGGAATAGGAAGAAAATGTCTCAGTCAGGCATGGTGGCACATGCCTGTGATCACAGAATTTGGGGGACTAGGAGGTCAAGGTCACCTTCAGCTACATGGTGAATTTTAAGCCCAGTCTGGGTTACATGAAATAGACTTAATAAAAAAAAAAAAAAACTCAGAACTAATAATGTCATTTGCCTATGATGTCCAGATGTGGTGTGGTGGAGGCAGCTAAAGAAATAAAAGAAACCTGATAGACTCAGACAAGTCAAGGCTTCAGAGATCCGCCTGCCTCTGCCTCCCAGGTGCTGGGATTAAAGGCTGCTGCCTCCACCACAGCCATCTGGCTAAATCGAGGCTTTTTTAAATTGGGCTAGTGATTGTTTACATAAGGAATAGTGCTCTGTGTTATTAGAAAGACAAAGGCTGGGTGGTGGACCAAGCAGAAGCAGCAGAGGTGAGGAAAGAGGCCTCGCTCTCAGAACTGTCGTTCCTAAAAAAAGGTAGAGTGCAATTCTCATCCATAAAAACAGGATGTTGGTATGAAGTCTATTTCATACATATGAGTTAATAAGAGACTACCTAAATAAAACTATCCAAATAATGGGCTTCTTTGAAAATAACGGCCCAAGGCTGGGACAATAACTTAGAGTTAAGAGCATAGCTGCTCTTTCAGAGGACTCAGGTGTGATTTCTAGCACCTAGACAGCTGCTCAAAACACCTGTAACTCCAGTTCCTAAGGGTCGGATGCTTTGCTCTTGGAGCACAGACAAAACACCCATAGATATTTTTTTTAATCTATTATAAAAAGAAAAAGAAGCTGGGAAGTGGTGGCACTCGCCTTTAGTTCCAGGACTCAGGAGGCAGGGGCAAGCAGATCTCTGAGTTATCGGCCAGTCTGGTCTATAGAGTGAGTCCCAGGACAACCAGAACTACAGAGAAACCCTGTTTCAAAAAGAAAAAACAAAAACAAAAAACAGGCAGTGGTAGTGTATGCCTTTAATCCCAGCACTCAGGAGGCAAGTCTCAGTGAGTTTGAGGTCAGCCTGGTCTAAAAAGTGAGTTAAAGGACAGTCAGGACTGTTACACAGAGAAATCTTGTCTTGAAAAAACAAAAGAAGAAAAGAAAATATAACAAAAAAAAAAAGAAGGAAGGAAGACAGAAAAAAAAAAACAGTGCCACTAATCATGTAAGGAAGACTTTGTGACACAGGAAGGAAGGAAGGAAGAAAGAAAGGAAGGAAGGAAGGAAGGAAGGAAGGAAGGAAGGAAGGAAGGAAAGAAGGAAGGAAGAACAGAGGGAAGGAGGGATACAGGCAGATAGCTATGCATGGTAGTGAATAGCTATAATTCCAGCACTTAGGTGGAGGTAGAAAAATCAGAAGTTCAAGGTCAGCTCTGACTGTATGCAATAGCAAGTTAGAAGCCAGTTCCCACTACAAGCAATATTGCCTTTAAAAAGAAAAACGGGGGCCGGGCGGTGATGGCACACGCCTTTAATCCCAGCACTCAGGAGGCAGAGGCAGGCGGATCTTTTTGAGTTCGAGACCAGCCTGGTCTACAAGAGCTAGTTCCAGCGCAGGCTCCAAAGCCACAGAGAAACCCTGTCTCGAAAAACCAAAAGAAAAAAGAAAAACGGGGGATGCGGGGGCACTGAAAGAAAAAGAGTAGCAGAGAGAAGAGATAATCTACATGGTGGGAGAAAATCTTTGCCAACTACACCTCTGACCAAAGGTTAAAGTGTGAAATCTATATAGAACTCAAAAAAGTACACCGGACAGTGGTGGTGCTCACCTTTAAACCTAGCACCTGCAAGGCAGAGGCAGGTGGATCTCTGTGAGTTCAAGGCCAGCCTGGTCTACAGAGCTAGTTCCAGGACAGGCTCCAAAGCTACAGAGAAACCCTGTCCCTACACACACACACACACACACACACCAAAAAAAGCAAAATAAGCACTTGCTTCAGACGAGCCATAACACGAAGAATTTGACCCAGGATTCCACAGATTTGTAAGTGATGATTCAGCAAAATGGGGAAACCAAACTATCCCATCTGTTTCTGATCATGACTAAGGCGTCTCTCACTCGTGGGGTGTGTAGAAAAACTAGTTTTTGTCTTTACCTGCATAGCTTGCCTAGAGGTTTAGTCAACTACTAAAACGACACTTTGAAGCCTTGCAGAGGCTTACCAATAAGATACATTTCTTTTTCTTGCAAATCCATTCAAGGGTAGACCAGATGTCTCGGTTGAGGAAGGAGCTGACCCTCTGCTAGATTTATGGCTGAAAATTCCTTTGGCCCAACCCAGAGTTCCTTGAATCAAAAGGGAAATACAAGGCCATGGCTTTTGTAGATAACAAATTGGTTCAGTCAAGGAAAGACGGCAGATCTGACAAGGAAAAAATGGCGTGCTCAGGAGAAGATGAATTTACACCATATTTCATTATAGAAGACCATATTGGAAGAAAAATGGCTTCATTACTCCTGTTCTAAGGGCCCTGGTGAGACTAAGGGGAAGAAGGGAAAGTCACTAGGAGTGACCTCCTCTCATACATGCTGAATCCATCAATCCCAGGCAACTTCAGAAGGGGCGGGAAGCCATGGCTGGCAGTGGGGGGAGCCACAATTATCAAGACCTTATTAGCTATTGCCCTGGAGTTAAAGGGGGTCATTTGCCTCCAGAGGGTAACCATCAATTGCTTTATATGGGCTACAATTTCTAAGGCCAAAGTCAAGGTACGGTGATGGAAAATTAGGTTAGGGATCATAAATCCTCCAGCACTGATGCTTCTTATCTGAACAAGAATGCTATAAACCACCAGTCCAAAGACAGCTGGCAGGAAATACATCAGAATCCACAGTCTGTGAACTTTCTGATGGATAATGCAATCTGCCACATAACCTACAGCACTGAGCTTCCTCTGCTTGGCAAAAAGAGGACTGAGCTCACCCTAGCCTGTTGCGTGCGGTTAATATTACCACTTTAGAGATTTCTAATTTTTTTATTCTTGATCATTTCATATAGGTATATAATAAAATATGAATTTACGTAAGTTCATCCATGATCATCCCAACCCAACTTCATGTCTTTTTTTTGACAACCACTAAATCCAGACAGTGCTACTCACGTGTGTGTGGCCATCACAGCAGCAAATACTTATCCAAAACTGCAGAAAAGTTGGCATAGGAAGGTTCTCTCACTTCTCTTCTTCTAGCCTTGCTACAATCCAAGAAAATTCATGCCCTAAACCCATGGAAAAAAATGAGTCCAAAGGCCCAGATGTCATGAAGTTGACAAATTCTGCAGGCAAATTCTGTTTTGTTTTGTTTTGTTTGTGTTTGGTTTTGGTTTTTATTTTGTTTGGTTTTAATGTGGGGTACTTTGTTTTATCTTTTGTAACTAATCTCAGAGGTGGAAACAACCACCAAAAGAATGCATATATAAACTGGGTATGGCGCCACAACTCTGTAACCTTGGCACTCAAAGGCTAAGGCAAAAGAATCATAAGTTTTGGGGCAATCATGGCTACACAGTGAGATCCTGGCTCAAAACACACAATATATATATTTTTTTCCTCAACTTTCCCAAAATAAGGAAGTGTTTGAATTGTCAGAAAAAAAAAAAAACAAACAATAAATCTAGAGTAAGTCTACATTAGCATTAAACGAGGAAGAGGTAGTAGCTGTGAAGGGCATTTCCCATCAGTGACTTTGATGTCCATGTTCCTCCCATGCTGTATTTGGAATGATGTCAATTCATGAGTTGTGCTGTTCACGTGAAGCCTGGAAGACAGGACACACCCACACTCAGGCGGACCTGTGCCTGACTTCACAGCCTGTACCAAAAAGGTAGGCAAGAAGTTGAATCTTTGCAGGCTGAAGAAAAACTATCCTGGGGGGTGGTGCCACAAAACAGTAATCTTCCTTCAAAACAAAACAAAAAAAACCAGATGGTGGCACGCATCTTTATAGTCCCATCACTTAGGAGGCAGAGGCAGGTTGATCTCTGAGTTTGAGACCAGCCTGGTCTATAGAGAGAGTTCTAGGGTAGTCAGGGATACACAGAGAAACCCTGTCTTGAAAAATAAAACAAAACAAATAAAGGTCTCTAGGCAATCACTAAAAATATTTTCAGTACCACTAAATCATTAAGAACTGCAGATCAATAGATGTCTCTGCTTCCTTACACTCATTAAGATGACTACTATTAAAGTTAATGAGAACATGATTAAATTAGAACTCTCATGCACTGTTGATAGAATATAAAATGTCATAAACACTGAAAATTAATATGGCTTTTTCTCAAAACAATCGGAAATGGGCAGATGACTCAGCCAATAAAGTGCTTGCTGCACGAGTTTAAGGGGCAGAATTTGGTTTTCAGCACCATGTGAAAACCAGGCTTGACATCATGTGCCTGATGGGGAGAGAGACAAGAGGATCTCTGGGGCTCTGTGGCCAGCCAATCTAGCAGAATTGGTAAGTGCCAGTTTAATAAGAGATTCTACCTTGAAAAATAAGGTGAAGGGGCTGAAGAAATGGCTCCAGTAGTTAGAGAAACGTCTGTTCTTGCAGAGGGCCCAGGTTCTGCTCCCCACATCCATGATCAGGCAATTCACAGCCACCTGAAATTACAGCTCCAGGGTCTGATTCCTCTGGTCTCTGGGGACAGCAGCATTCATATGCACATACCCATGTGTTCCATAAGGAAGCAGTTTCATGAAGTTTGGTAATAGCAGAACAAAAACAGTCATCAGTCAAGGCAATTTTAAAATATATCGGTGGAGGGCTGGATGGCTCAGCAGTTAGCACTTGCTGCACTTCCAGAGGACCCAAGTTCCAAGTATCCATGTCAGGTGGCTCACAACTGAGTGTCATTCCATCTCTAGGGGAATGGATGCCTCCACTGGTGTGGTGCCTGCATTTATGTGTACATAATTCATATGACACATACATCTACATATAATTAAAAATAAATAAAGATAAAATATGTTGGTGGAAACATCAGAGAGGCAGCTACAGATGGGGGACTCTCCTTCTCTAGCACCATGTCTGCCTACATTCCGCCATGTTGCACCATGATCATAATGGATTAAACCTCTGAACTGTAAGCCCCCAGCTAAATGCTTTTCCTTTATAAGAGTTGCTATGGTCATGGTGTCTCTTCACAGCAATAGAAACCCTAACTAAGACAACTAATGAAGTCTGCTTCCTCATGGTTCAAGGACCGTCCATCAGGAGTAGGAGCCTTGTTGTCTGGTATTACTTGCTATGTCACTTGAAGGACACTGACCTCAGGACCTTTCTTTGGAACCTACCCTGATGTGGAATGCCCCTCTGTATGCTGTGAATATGTTTTATTAGCATTGGTTAATAAAGAAGCTGCTTTGGCTTATGGCAGGACAGAATATAGCTAGGCGGGAAATCCAAGCAGAGAGACAGGGAGAAAGAAAGTGGAGTCAGGGAGACACCAGCAGTAGCCAGAGGAATAAGATGCCAGAGCATTACCGGTAAGCCATGGGGCAGGTGACGATATACAGATTATTAGAAATGGATTAATTTATGTGTAAGAGATAGCAAATAAGAAACCTAAGCCATCAGCCAAACAATTATAACTAATATTAATCCTCTGAATGATTATTTTATAAGCAGCTGCAGGGACTGGCAGGCAGGAGAGAAACCGGTCCAGCGGGACTGGGTGGAACAGAGAAAAGTCTCCAGCTACACTACCCTTCTTTCTTCTCTCCACCTCTGAAACCTAACAGACAGAAGGTCATCAGTCCTCAGCATCTTCCAGGGCTTCATCTTCAGACAGACTGCTGAGCAGTTCTTGGTTCACAGCCTTCTGAGAATGCAGAGGACCACTGCTGGTCTACCCAGTCCAGCCCTCTTTTTCAAGACAGAGTCTCACCGTGTTCTTGGCTGGTCTAGAGATCACTGCATAGACCAGGCTGGTCTTGAATTCATAGAAATCAGTCTGCCTCTGGATCTGGAATTAAACCGTGCCCTCCTGGTTTTCATATTAAAAGCAAACAGTAACTCTCACATTTCTTATAAACTAAAAATTAGCAAAGGAAAACAGATATGAAAATTGTTACATAGATTCATAAAATGGAAATGTTACACAACAGTGAAATGAATTAAATCCGCAGACAACTGTAGAATTCAGTATATAAACATAAGCAAAAAGAAAGAGGTGAGAGTAGTCATAAAATATTTCCTATTTGCCTATCATGCGGCACAGGCCTTTAATCCCAGTACTCAGGAGGCAGAAACAAGCAGCTCTCCATGAGTTTGAAGCCAGTCTGGTCTACAGATGTTGTATGAGGCCACGTGTTTGTTTCCCAGCCACCCAGACTCCTGAAATAATCACACAGAAACTATATTATTTAAATCACTGCTTGGCTCATTAGCTCTAGCTTCTTATTGGCTAACTTTTACGTATTAAATTAACCCATTTCTATTATTTTATATTTTACCATGAGGTTCGTGGCCTACCGGCAAGGTTCCAACTGGCAGTTTGTGTCTTTCCCCTCTGGCGGCTACTTGGTGTCTCCCTAACTCGGCTACTCTATCTTTTCTGGCATGGTTACACTCTGTTAAGCCATTGGCCAAAAGCAGCTTCTTTATTCATTAACCAATAAAAACAACATATATACGGAAGGGCTTACCACACCATATGGAGCTAGTTTCAGGACAGCCAGGGCTACAAGGAGAAACCCTGTCTCAAAAAAAAAAATAAATAAATAAAGCATACACAAGAGAAAAAATTCCTATTAGTATAAATTCCAAAACTAATCAAAGTAAAAACTGTTATTTTACGAATACATACACAGGTGGTTTTAAAACATGTGTGTCTCTGTCTCTTTCACTCATTCCCTCCCTCCCTCTAGAATCACAAGCAATACAATGTAACCACAGGAATGCCATCCTTGATGACTAGAAGCAAAGCACAGATCTAGCCCACTCACAGGAGAGGGAAGTCTAAAGGGTATTACTCTACCAGGTAGTAGAGATCCAGCTCAGATTTAGCACCACTGTGTGAAGATGCTAGTTCCCCTTCCCACCCTAAATCATCAACTACTACTAACCTAAAAGATAACAAAAGATGGCTTGCTTTTGTGGCATTCTTTCTCTACTAATGAAACTAACCACCTTTTTGGTTTTATTTTTCTTTTAAACAGAGGCAGGGCCTCAGCTGCATAAGGACCTCAATCATACAAGGTGGCCTGTAACTCACCAGGCTGACCCAGAACTCACACACTACCCTGCCTCAGCCTCCCAAATTGCTAGGATTTACAGGCATGTGCCACCACACCTGCCCTAAACACATTTTTATAGTGCATAGTTTCTGATATGCACTATATTTATAGTGCATATTTTTATTTTTGTTTTAGTTTTGCTTGCTTGTGATTGTGTCTCACATAGGCCAGGATACAAGACAGTGTGAGCCCAGGCTGGCCTCAAACTTACTTTGTGGCTTACTAGCTCTGAACTCCTTTTTAAGATCTATTTTTAATTTATATGTATGGGTACTTTGCCTGTCTGTCTATATGTCTTGTGTACCACATGCATGCCTGGTACCAACAGAGACCATAAGAGGGTGTCAAGTCCCCCGGAACTAGGGTTACAGACAGTTCTGAGCTGCTATGTGGGAGCTGGGAATTAAAGCCAGTCCTTTGAAAGAGCAGCCAGTGCTCTTAACCACTGAGCCATCTCTCCAGCCCCAAGACTTGAATCTCCTGTCTTCATCACCAAGCACTAAATGCTGGGACTATAGGTGTGTGCCACCATGCCAAGCCTGTTTTGCTTTTTGAGACCAGGTCAGTCTGACTGGTCAAGTTTCCTAAAAATCTCAATAAACACACACAGAAACACAAGAGGCCCACCAAGAGCTATCTCCCACACGTTCCACAACGCCTTGTGCTTTCTATTAATGTGATTTCTAGATCTTTTTTTATTATATATATATATATATATATATAAAATTTTCTTATATATATATATATATATAAAATTATTATGCCCCTCTATCGGTCACCCTAATTAATCTAATCAAGAAAAACTAGAACCACATTGGGGACTGGAGAGATGGCTCAGAGGTTAAGAGCACTGGCTGCTCTTCCAAAGGTCCTGAGTTCAATTCCCAGCAATAGAT
>JAQHUG010000171.1:4461387-4476925 GCA_028555095.1 Dicrostonyx torquatus | reverse complement strand
AGAACCCCTATATACGGTCTGCCCATGCATGCTTCAGCATTGCCAGGACATACATTTGAATTGAATTAACCAAGAAATGTACACACACACACACACACACACACACACACATGTGTGTATGTATGTATTCTAAGAAAACAAACAAGTCAGTTTTTGAAAGCAGTTAAAAAGATTGAACCTATATTTCTAAAAAAAAGATATAGGGATGACAACTAATCACAGGGAAAATTTCTTGACATTTTTCTCCTTTAGTGAAATGCAAATTATTATCATAAATTAGGATGGCCATCATGAAAACATACTGAGAATACCATTGCTGACATGGATATGTAGCAATTAGACCTTTCTTGTATTACTTATGATGCTACAAAATCATGTAATATTCCTAGAAAACACTGGCAGTTTCTTCGAAAATTAAGCCCATATCTACTGTGTAATGAAGACATTCTTTTGTAGGTGTTTACCCTAGATGACTAGTATTTATATTTTTACCAAAATCTATACATAGATGGTTGCAGAAGATCTATTGGCAAGTTCTCTGAACAAGAGATAACAGAAATGTTCCTTAATGGAAGAAATTGGGAAATTTCCACAATGAGATACTGCTTAATAAAAAGGAACACCATAGTGATAGTACAATAATATGGATAAATGATAAATCTCAGAGATGTCATGTTGACTGAAAGAAGTCAGTCTCAAAAGAGTTTATACTATTTTGTTCTGTTTGTATTGTATTATGGAAAAAGAAAACTTCAGGAAAGAGAAAAGATTAATATTTCATGGCTTAGGAGAGAAGAGAATGTGATTACATGTTCATTTCAAAGGTAGTCTTCAGTTGTTAGAACTAGTCTGTGCTCCAGTTGTAGTGGTGGTTATCTAATCTGTACAATTTACACAGTTATATAGTGGGACATTTCAATAGTTTACTCTCAAATTTAGGTAGGTCTTAAAATTCATGTAAACACAGAACAAAGTTAAGTTATGATATACTAATTTACAATTTTTAATCAATAACACAACATATCACTTTGGAGATATGGCTGGCTCAGTGGGTTACAAGTACATACTGCTCTTCTAAAGGACCCAAGTTTACTTCCTAGTATCCACACCAGTTAGCTCACAATCTGTAACTCCAGATCCAGAAGATATAACATTATCTTCTGACCTTCATGGGTGTCTGCATATGTGCTCATGCATACACACACATATATGTGTGCACATATGCATACTTACACACACATAAACACACACAATTAAAAAGCAAATAAGTCTTTAAAGATCAAATACATCAATTTAAGCAAAAATAAAATTGTATAAGTATTGTTTTCCACTTGCAAGTGAAGAAACTTACCTGTTCAAGGTTATTCAACCAATATATGTGGATCTGAACCAGAATCTACACCTATTGGAAGGATTTTGCTATTTTCTGTGTTCTTATAGGAGAAATAAACCTTCAAACACAAAGCTAATTTTGTGTTGTTGGCATTTGGTTACCAGTGCACAATTTTTAAAAAATCCAATTTCAGAATGCTTTAAATAGTAAAGACATTTATTATTTTACATTTCAAGGGGATTTGGTGGTCATGAGGTTGAATGGTGTTGAAATTTAATAAGGTCATGAATGACTAAGATTCATTCCCACTTTCTAACACTGCCAATCACAACCTCATTCTAAAGTTGCTTCCCGTCCTGCTCACATGATGTATGCTCATTTCAGACAGCAAAATAAGCCAATTTGTTCAAATTCAGCTTCAGATATATCACTCTCAACAATTTCACAAAACTTTTAAGATCTAGACATGTACTGTATGCAAATTCTGTGACTTCTAAGGCTCTTTAAATATTTATTATTATATGTGTATGTAATAAGATGTCTGTGTCTGTGTGAGTGCATGCCATGTGCATCTGTGAGTATGTGAAGTGTGTGTGTGTGTTTGTATGTGTGCGTGTGTGTGTGTGTTCCTGCAGATGCCAGAAGAGGGTGTTGGATTTCCTGAAGCTGAGCTTAGAAGCAACTCCATCCAAAGTGAGTTCTGGAAAATAAAACTGGGTCCTCTGGAAGAGCAGGGAATATCCTTAACCACTGAGTCATCTGTCTAGCCCTGATTTCTAAAAATCATAAAGAAAACATGCTATAAAATTATTTATGCAGTTAATAACACTGAAATAAATCAGTATGTGTCACTAAAGTAATGAAACTTATTTATACAGAGCTCAAATTCATAATATTTTTAAAGTATTTATCTATTTATTTTTATTTTATGTGTATAGAAAAAGATCTCTCTAGTTAGGGTTTCTATTTCTATGATGAAACACCATGAGCAAATGCAAGTTGGGGGGCTGTTATTCGGCTTACACTTCCACATCACTGTTCATCACTGAAGGAAATCAGGACAGGAACCCAGACAGGGCAGGAACCTGGAGGCAGGAGCTGATGCGGAGGCCATGGAAGGTGCTACTTACTGGCTTGCTTCTTGTGGCTTGCTCAGCCTGCTTTCTTATAGGATCCAGGACCCCCCAGCCCAGGGATGGCACCACCCACAATGGGTTGGGCCCTCCCCCATCAATCACTAATTAAGAAGTACTCTACAGCCGTGGATCTCAATCTTCTTAATGCTGCATGCAACCCTTTAATGCCTCCTGTTGTAGTGACTCCCAACCCTAAAATTATTTTCGTTGCTACTTCAGAACTGTAATTTTGCTACTGTTAAGAAATGTAAATATTTTTGAAGATAGAGGTTTGCAAAGGGGTTCTCAAGTTGAGAACCACTGCTCTACAGGCTTGCCTACAGCCCAGTCTTATGGAGGCATTTTCTTAATTGAGCTTCCCTCCTCTCAGATGACTTTAGCTTATGTCAAGTTGACATAAAATGAGCCATCCCAAATCTTAGAAAGCAGAAGCAGGATAGAAGGAAAATGAGTCAGGAGAGCCACTGATACTACACATATTGCTGGCCAACTTGCCATGTACTATGAGGGAAATTAAATGAATTCTAGTGAAGACTGTTAAGAGGCATCTGTAGACCAAACAGTGGTGGTGCACGCCTTTAATCCCAGCACTCAGGGGGCAGAGGCAGGTGGATCTCTGTGAGTTCAAGGATAGGCTGGTTTACAGAGCTAGATCCAGGACAGGCCCCAAAGCTACACAGAGAAACCCTGTCTCAAAAAAAAGAACAAACAACAACAAAGAGGTATGTATTGAACATACTTTACAGCTGCTCATATAAGGGGCAGGGACCAAAATGAGGAATATATTCTCAAGCAGAAAGCTTGAACTATAAAGTGCATATTATTTGTGAGTATGGTGAAAGGGGCATTGGGGTACAGGAACAAGACACAAACATCATGGTTTGATATGCTTGGCAGTAGCTGAGTTTCCTTTAAGCAGTCAGTGTATGGAGGGTGTTCATCCTTCCTGGTGTGATCATTTGTGATTATCGATATGTGCCACTTGTTCCTTTCTTTGAGTCTACAGCCAACTTCCTTGCCTTACTGTGCAATCTTTTATAATTCTCTACAGGTTTGAAAAGCCCCCAATTGTTATAACTCATCAAAGATAAATAATACCTCATTTAGGAAACCCATCCTATACCATACAGTCATCAGGCCAAGCTAGGGAAGTGGGTGTCTCATGTGTCCTGAAGCAAAAGAATAAGTGACAAGTTGCTTGGGCTCAGTTATACATATATACATATATTCTAAATAAATCGTGGCTCATCTTCCCTGTTTATCACTGTATTTCTCAGAGCCCACCCAGGACAACGATGTAGCATGGCTATTTCGTTTCTGTGGTCGAGATGAATGAATGTCTGAAATGGAAAGGTAAGGAGCCAAAGAAGGCAGTTGATGCTAAGTAAGTACACATGGATGAGTTCTGAGGATGACTACTGTGATGATTAATTTCAATTATCAACTTGATAATTGATGGGATTTAGAATCACCATGGAAAACAATCTCTGTCAGATGAAATTTCTAATTTAAGTTATTTGGGGCAGAAGACCCACCCTGAATGTGAGCAATACAATTCCAAAGACTTGAGTCCTGGAATAAATAAAAAGGAGAAAAGGAGTTGAGCTTCTTGACTGTGGACGCAATGTGACCTGCTACTTCAGGCTCCTGCAGCCAGGCCATCTTCACCATATGATTGTAAGACAAAATCATCCTTTTAGTCCTTAAATTATTTTTTCTTGGTGTTGTGTGGCAACAATGAGACAAATAACTAATGCAAGCACAAAAGTCTAAATGGTTTAAAAAAAACCCCTCCATGTGTGGTTCTGTCAGAATTGACCTAGTTGAGATGTATCTCTCCATTCTACTGACATAGCTTCATTTTGAGAGTCAATGAAATAGCCTTTAGTACCCTCCCAACTATGGCACAACTCTAACCCAGTCTCTGTGGTAACTTCCATTTCTCTTAGCCCTCTCCAACTCTGAGCTTCTACTTCCTTCAATTAGAAGGGTTGGTGACTTGCTTTCTGAAATGCTGCCCACATTCTGTAACCTAAAGCCACAGCAGAGTCTTGCATTTTGCCGAAATACTGCACCTATGAGTTGGTTGTGTGGATGGCACAAATTGCTAACAATACTGGGGTGAAGCTCTGAGCTTTCTAGTGGCATATGCTCTTCAGGATCTGAACCAGCATCCCCTCCCCTCCGTGTATTCTAAGAATTGTTTCAGTCCCTGAGACCTATCCAGCTGGCCTGCCTTTCCACCGCAAAGGGGCTTCACTGTCTTCTCAAACACACAGCCATCCACTCTCCTCCTCGGCACATTCACCCTCTGCCTTCTGTCCTGTGCATTTATAAACAACTGCTTCTGCCTGGAGTGCTCTTTCCAGAACATAAGATTTAGCAGAAGTTTGGAAATTCGGTTTTCCCCCTGTTCATCCAAAATCATTCTCCATAACTAGAAGGGAAGAGTCAACATTTATTTCCTTGCCAATATCAATGATGCTCTCATAACCGTCTTTGTTCCTGAAGTAGCCATAGCTGACTTTCAAATGACATTTACTTGTGGTATTCTACAAACTTCTAGAAGTGCCTACCAGGGGTTGCTAAGTCATATGAATTGACAAGAGGAGACAGCTGCCTCTCCCCACCCCATTGTCTTCCACCCTTCCTGGCTTAAAGGTTTTCCACTTCTGTGTTATGCAGAACAACTTTATCTGAATCTTCCAAATGGACGTGTACTAGGAATATTATTTACAAATGCTATCACAGTTGTTGAAATCTTAAGCTCTGCAGTGATGAGATCATTTCCTATTTTGAAATTCTAGTCTACCCTGTTGTCTGACACAAATGAGAATTTGAAACCAGTCAATTTCAAGCTATGGATAAATGCATGGATGTGAAGCTGCAGACCTCAGTGACCTGGGAGTTGCTGGGGGAGTCACTGGTGCTCAATGTAAGCTCATACCAGAATCAATAAATGCCTACTGATTTATTAAAGGCCTATTATGTGCAAGACATAAAAGGAACCCTGGGACTGAGATCTTTTTATTATACCTCTATGCCTCTATGCTTTTTGCCATGGAAACCCAACTTCCAGTCGACCCACTTTCTATTTGTTTCTGTGGAAAGGATGGGAGTGGCAGGTAAGAAAGCGAAATCAACAGGAATTCTCAGGGCTGTCATATCTCCATCTGGGGTTTTGTGCTGCCAATTCCCATTTTCTGAATGAGTTATTTCTGTGTACCTTCACAGCAGCCAGCACTGCAGTGCCTTGCATATATTATATGCTCAATGGATACTTGTCAACGGATTTTATACAAGCAAGTGACAGCATAAATACATTATGAAAAAAATGAAGAGGTTGGGATCTGAAAGACTTAGGATTTTTTCTTTAAAAAACAACACCAGAGTTAGGCTTAAAGTTCAAGTGGCCCCACACGCACCCTGCCCTGCTCTGTCTCTAAGCAGGCTGATCTGATAAGGCAGTGGAAGGGTGCTAGGACCTTTGCTCCCTCTCTTCAACTGAAAGCATTCTCAGCTTGCCAGTGGCCTCCACTGCCTGACTGGCTGAGGAGCTCTCCAGAGCAGAAATTTCCCCCTTGGCACTAGCAAAAGAAGATGCTGTCTAATTTGAGGATCCTGTTCAACAATGCAACTCTTAGAAAGGGTCACAATTCCGTGGTTCGAAATTTCCGGTAAGTGACAGAGAATGGGATTTGGTCAGTACTGAACTCTGGAATTAGGTTCTGCAGGGGAGTGTACACAGTGCTTCTTTCTGCTGAGTAAATGTAGCAGTCCCTGTTAACAGTTGTATAAGACATCTCTAATTCTAGCTGCGTTCTCATCTCTCCGTCATTGTGTAGTTGGATTATGCCATGCTAACCAAGGCAAGTACAACAGACTAAATGTTCTTGACATCTTCCATTTGAGTACATTCTAAATGAGCTACTGGCTGAAGGAAACTTGAGGCAGGAATTTACAAGGGCCTTCTACTCTTACTTGGTTTTTCTGGAAAACAATGTGTCACTCTAGGGTGTTGGGACTGATTCAGTTCTGAAAAGACAAAAAGCTTCAAATGTAAGTGAAGTGAATACTTGCAGAGCTGCTGCTATGGAAGCTTAAATATCTGTGGCTACCGGTATCTACAACGGTTTTTTCTTTTAATGAAGTAAAAATATAAAACTCATCTCTGAAATTACTGGCATGTACAGCAAAAGAGTGTGTTTCCAATGAATTCATTACAAAAGCTTATCTACTGACCTCTAACAGCCACAGAACACATGGGTGAAGTTGGCATGCCATGCGCCAGTGGTGAAGGGGGGGGGGCAAGAGGAGTTAGCTGATTAGCAAAGCCATCAGGTGCAGAAAGCTTCTAGAATAGTTGTTTGATGACAATTAGAATTTCACCAGAGCCATTTTGCACTCTAAACCTACCAGAGAAAGGATCACTAAGGGGAGGTTCCAGTTGGCAGTTTTCTCTCACTATTAAGAAATATATCTGTTGCCAAGCAGTGGTGGTGCACATTCTTTAATCCCAGCACTCAGGAGGCAGAGGCAGGCGGATCTGTGTGAGTTAGAGGTCAGCCTGGTCTACGAGAGCTAGTTCCAGGACAGGCTACAGAGAAACCCTGTCTTGAAAAAAAAAGTTACTGTCAGTCAGTTTGTGGTGGTGGTGCATGCAGTTAATCCTAGCCACTCAGGAGCTTGAGGCCAGCTTGGTCTGCAGAGTGAGATCCAGGACACCAAAGGCTACAAACAGTGAAACCCTGTCTTGAAAAACAAACAAACAAAAGAAATCTGTGACAGGGGTCCTTGGGCTTCCTTGCTCTCAATTACCTGAGAGATCTAGGTTCACTGAACTCCATCTTTAGCACCCCTTCTTTGATATACTGCTCTCAGATGCAAGACTAATATTTACATGATATTGTAAATTAATCCCATGTTATCAGTCCAGCTGAGATCTTAAGTCATCTAGTCATGCATTCTTTTATTTTGTAGATAGATAGGATAAGTGGAGCCCAGGGAGATTGTGGTGTCTTATCAATTAGTGCCAGAGTCACATCATTTAAATAAATCCTTAAAAGCACCTGGGGGAAAAAACCTTCAGGTTTTAACAAGCTATGGAAATAATCGCTGAAAGTATAGTCTCCCCTGAGGTTTTAGAATCTATAGCAATGGCCTCCAGCTTTGGAAGCATTACTAATTAGCTGCATGACCTCGAGCAAGTCACTAAATGTTTCTGCAATGCACTTCACCTACAAAATGGATGGGGCACAATATATGATATAGGGTAGCTCAGTCACTCATTCAACAAATGCTTATTGCGTACCTAATTTGGTCCACTCAGTATGCATTGTGTTTGAGATGCAATGGTAAATAAGGCTTGCTGGCTAGTTTTAGGTTCACTTGACACAAGCTAGAGTTATCTGAGAGTTAGGGAATCCTAACTGAGAAAATGTCTCCACAAGATGGGGCTGTAGGCAAACCTGTAGGGTATTTTCTTAATTAGTGATTGATGGGAAAGGGGCCAGCCCATTGTGGGTGGTGCCATGCCTGGCCTAGTGGTCCAAGGTTCTTTAAGAAAACAGGCTGAGCAAGCCCTGTGAGCAGGTCAGTCAACAGCATCCCTGAATGGCCTCTGCACCTACTTCTGCCTCCAGGTTCCTGTCCAGGTTGAGTCTTTGTCCTGACTTCCTTCAATGCTGAACAGCGCTGTGGAAGCATGAGCTAAACAAACCTTTTCTTACCCAAGATGCTTTGGCCATGGTAATTTCATCACAGCAATAGAAACCCTAACCACGCCATAAAATATTTTATTCCAGTCACATAAAATCACGCTCTAGTGATAATCGAGATAATTTGTGCAAAACCTGTAAAACAACAGATAAATGATCCCTGTTTTTCACTCCACCTCACTGGATAACATCAGATAAAAAGGTGGTTCCATTTTACTCTATAATTTTCAACAAAAAAATCACTGAATCTAAAATACTATGGTGAATAAATAACCAATGCTTAGAACTTAGACAAACATCCTTTTTTTAGCAGGTTATATGCAACCTTAAATTTTATAATCCTAGCAGGTTGAATTTTATAAGAAAAACCTCTCCCAAATAGTTTTCTTCTTTTGTTTTCTCTTATTTGTATCTACTAACCTCAGTACTAATATTGTAAAATCCTAGTTAGCCATTTCTAAAGCCAAACAGGATCTGGAGCAAAATCAGCTGAATTAGCCCAAAACTGTACAGCTTTTTGAAACTACTAGCATCATATAGATTTTTGAGAAACTGAATAGTATATGTCCTATGAAAAATAAGGGAATGCTGTGTGATGGTTAATCTCTTCAACTTGACTGGACTGAGTAGCATCCAGGATACTAGGAAAGCACAGCTCTAGTGTGTCAGAGAGGGTGAACTCATTAGGAAAACTTGCCTATTCTCTCTGCTTTCTGGCCACCATAACGTAAGCTGCTTTTCTATGACACATTGTTTCAAACACAATAAACTGAACTTCCTGAAATGACTTTCTCCCATAAGTTGTTTCTATTGTCTCTTTAATGACGATGACACAAAAGCTATGGACACTGAAAGGCTCTGCATTGGATATTCCTACTGGAGATTAATTCCAAACTATTAGTCTCTATCATGACTCTTAGACTTTGACAAAGCTCCTTGATAACAGAAGAAGGCTCCCTGTAAACACTGTTACACTTTTGCTTTGATTTTCTGCCTTCACCCAAATTTGAGTTCTTTCTCTCTTTTCCATCTCTGGGAAAGAAGGTTCCCTGTTACAGAGCATACCATATGAATTTACCACTAGAGACTAACCGGAAATATGTGATTAGGATTTTGGCAGTGCCATAAAACTGAGATTTAATAGAAGTGTATAGTCACATACTGCAATGTATGTAATAAAATAACAGCCGAAGTGATACTGAAACCATCTACGCAGACACCTGTATCGATCGATTTTAGCCAATTAATTTTTTCTTTTCTTTGTTTTCAAAATCAATAGGGTCAGACACGAAGAATGGCGAAAACAGCAAATCATCAGGCATCCTATCTCATGCACAGGCTGTGGATCCTGGCTGGGGCTGGAGAATAGTGGTCTATGATTTGTTGCCAGTTAGGAAAACCACTTATAGCTTTTAAAGAAACCACTAAAAATTTCTTTCTTTGTCAGAGAAGACCAATTTATAAGTGCACTTCAATTTCATCTTCCAAATAGAAATTTCTTCAGAGAATATTGAGCTAAGCCAGCCAATTCTGTGGAGGTTATGGATTGGAGCCGGAGGTGACTGGTTTTCGGGTATTTCATTCCAGACCTCCACAGGACTCACATGACTCATTATGTTTCCTTTGTCCCACACATACTTGCACCCATACACATGCAGACATTCAGATGAAGTGATCATAGACAGTGTGTAGAGGAGAGGCAAGCATGAATGATCTTTGATTGTGTTTTAACATCAAAATTCAAATGATTTAAGATAGTTTTCCTATTTGACCTCAAAAACGCATACAAGGCATGGGGCCAAACTGGAATGGTCGACAGTGGATCCCCCCATCTACCACTTAGTAATTTAGTTAAACTAATGGAAACCACATATTTTCAGCACTCTCATGTTAGTTAGGAAAAGTCTTCAGGCTTTTAGCAATAGGTCCACACAAAGCTGGTGCTGGCCTGTGTTCTTCAATTCTCAAAGAATTGCCACAATTTTTCAATATTGATGTTCTAAAATGTTTTTAGAAATAGCCACTGAATTATCAACAATAATTTATAGCACATGTGTGTATATAGCAACAGTAAGGAAGGTTTCAAATAATTTTGTTAAAATTATTATAACTGCTAGTAATAAAGGTTTTAAATTTGGATAATTTTAAATGGATCCAATGGGATCCATTCAAGAGTTTTGTAAAAATGAAGCCCCTTGACTGCTTTCTAATGTACCTTTATAAGAAAGAAGGTGAATGGAATTTAAGTTGGCCATTGTAAATTCTTGTGGTTATTAACTTTATGGATGTTGTGAAAGAGAAAGACATGAAGAATCATTGACTTAGTTCCCTGATTCAGCTTTTCAGAGAAGAAATTGACGCCAGAGGTGGCAAATGACCTCCTCAAGGTCATAGTTTGTTCCTGTGCCTAGGACTGCATTCAACTACTTAAAAGTAGTTCTTCAACTTTGAAACTTTGAATCCTCCAAATTTATGAGACTGGCCAACCTACAATGGTTTGATATCCTTTTTCAGATATAGCCAGAATATATTAATAAATAAAACATAAGGAAATATATTTTGACTTTCACATTACTGCAAAGTTAAAGAAGCATCAAAATCTTAATCATGAGGCCCATTGGCTCTCTCTAATGTTTCCGAAAACTAAAGCCTTCATTAAGTTCTCTGGAGGCAACAGAGGATCATTAAGAGGCAGGTTTTTCCTTCTCTGGAAAAGTCAGTTTCTAACTGAGCACATTTTATACAAATCAAGCAGTTTCTCTTTCAATGAAATACAATTTTTCCAAGAACACATCCAAGTCGTTGTCCTACCCCCCCCCCCACCACCAATTAGTCTGTCAGAACTAGAAAATGCAGACTGTAGTGATGAAAGGCTTTATTCTGCCAGTAGCCCATGCACTTCCATTTTCTAGTTAGAAAGATACTTAGGTAAACCTCATATGTGACTTTTCGCTGAGCTTCTTAGAAGTTAGTGATTTGGGCTTAAGAAGGCTCTTCATTTATTTTTTTCAAATGTGTAATTTGAGCAACTAATTGTGCTTTTTTTCAAAGGCTCTGGCTCTAATTAGACTGCAAATTGGTTTTTAAACTTATTTTATTTTACATTTGAATCAACACATACTATTTGTATATATTTGTTGCAAGGCACAAAATATTTAGACTCATGTATATGAATCTAATATTGAGTAAAGCCCAACTACAGGTAATTAGTACAATCTCTTGATATCACTGATGGAAAATCTGTACATAATACTCATTTGCCCCCATGTTTTGTTCTTTCTGTTATATGTGAGCTGAAGAATGATAATGTGGGATTATAGCTGTAATTCATTGGCAGGGGGCTTCCTGGCATGCACAAGGCCCTGGAAATTCCCCATATTTCAATCAGATAAAATAAAATAAAATGTATTTCTAAAAAAGGAGAGCTTCATTCTGGTTTGAGAAGTGATTTCTTGTTTAATTTTAGTCTCTTTCTTATATGCTTTAGCACAATAAGGGTAAATACTTTGTGGGAAAAATGAAGAGTGGTTTGTGTGGTGCTGGAAAGAGGGCTCAGTTGCCAGGAGCCTGTACTGCTCTCTCACAAGACCTAAGCTTGGTTCCTCACACAGATATCTGGCAGCTTACAAACACTTCTAACTCCAGCCCCGGGAACGAGGGTCCCTAGGCCAAGCAGGACCCCCGCATTTCCATGCACATACCCCTCCACTACCCACACAAACGAAAATGAAACAAATCTCGTTTGAGAAAGAGGGATTTGTGCCTTAGTTTGGGTTCTCTTGAGCTAGAGCAGGCTGTGTCTGATCGGAATTGGGACTTAGTAACGCTGTCAGCACCTTTACCTGACTCATTCACCCCAAAGAGGACAATGTTGAACAAGGTCTAGGAAAAAAGAGCTTTGTGTCTCCTCTCTCTCAACATGTCCCAGTTGTGGAGCTCTTGCGCTTTTCTCTGATTTGTGTTAGCTTAGGAAAGAGGTGTGGCAGTTTCTTTTTGTAGCTAAGGCGAGTTCTATGAGTTGATAATAAACAGGATAGGACTTAAACTAAGACCATTGTGTTTGCTTTCCTTTTAATGATAAATTTTCCTGGTTAGTTCTTGGTATCTATGAAAAACAATTTTTTCCCAAGCTAACATTTCCTGCCCCACCTTCTGGATAGAATTCAAAAAGATAATGACTACTCTAATTAATTTTCAGTGGTATAAACAGGTTGAGGTACATTTATTTAATCTTAATCATTTTTCTAGTCAATATGTCCTAACATATTGGTGTCTCAAAATGTAGCATATCTATCTATATTTTTGGCACAGAGAACCATGTCAATTTATTCTGTCCAAAAGGGTTTGTGGTCCACTATTGCTATGCTTAAAATCCAGCCATCTTGGTGTTGTGGGCACACATTGATCCCACCTGTTTTTCCCATTAAGATTTTAGATCTGGACACCTGACTTAAAGAGATATGCCTTTGGATGTACTCTCATTTCTGAATACATGCCCATTCATTGTTCTCAGTAGATCAAATCCTGTGACGGAGTAGCTGAGTCCTAGGGGAATTTCAGTTTCAACAATATTCTAGGCTACAATTAATATTCTTCATGCCTCACAAGTCTTTGAGTTGAATCCACATGAAATTGTAGAATAAACAACTGGCTATGAAATTGTTGATTGTGCCTCTGTTTGAAAGACACTAATTACCAAGCCAGAGCAACTTAATGAAGAATAATTTATCGACTTCAATGCAGAAAATGGTTGTAAGGAAAGAACAAAGTTGTCTGTGAGGTAGTGATCCTGACTGCACACTTGATATTAAAAAATTCTGAGATAATATACAGCATCAAAAGTGCAAAGGATAAATCACTAGAAGTTAATCCAGCAGTCTGAGGAAGGAATATAGCAATTCGCTAAAGACTAGAAGAGAGCCTTGCTCTGTTTGGGAAGATATATGATAAAAAAAGAAATCAAGCACTGTGAAATCTTGATATATTTCACAAAGGAACAAAGCATTTCAAGTTTCACTGTTTCTTTCAAAGTGGCGGTGTACTGGAGATACATCTGCTGTGATGCTTTTATGATTCTCTACGTGTTTATGGTGGACAAT
The DNA here is from genome assembly GCA_028555095.1 of Dicrostonyx torquatus. Lineage (NCBI taxonomy): Eukaryota > Metazoa > Chordata > Mammalia > Rodentia > Cricetidae > Dicrostonyx > Dicrostonyx torquatus. The sequence goes on along the minus strand of JAQHUG010000171.1, from coordinate 4,463,640 downwards.
AGGAGAGCTTTTAATGCTCTAGTAAGGAATTTTTAGACGTCACAGAACAATAGTGATTTTCCCACTAATTATTAATGTTGGTTTGTATTGTTTCAGATTTAATGGTTATTTACTACCTAACACTACCATGCTGAGGCAGAAAACACCTTGCATTTTTTCTAAAGCAAGCTTTGGAGGCTTTTACACTAAGTGAATCAAGCCGGTCACTGAAGGACAGCTAGGACATAATTTCACAGACCTATCACACTCATCCAGCTTAGAGGAATAGAGACTGCAGCAATGGTTGTGAGGCTGGAGAATGAGGCATATGAATATAAAGTTTGGGTTATGCTATGCAAACAAGTTCTGAACGCTCTCTATGGTGTGGTAGCTGTGATTACTAGGATGGTATTTTCTGCATCAACATTTGCAAAGAGACTAGATTTCCTTTCTGCAAAACAAAGGCAAAGACACAGGGAGTCTCCAGTCAGGAAAGTGCATCTGCTAACGGTTGGTACTAGGACAGTCTCTGCGCAATGAGAGTTAGGGCAGCATTATCAGCTGATGCTGTGGGATATCAAGCTTGTGGCATACAGAGAGTCTTATGTCCCCCACACTCGATGAGAATAATTCACAGCTTCTGCTGTATATAAGCTTACAGATGAAAGGGTTTTGGCCAAAAGATAGCAAGACACGTTTGCCTGCCACTTGTACATTAGTCCTCAACTTTTCAGTCATTGGAGAAATATTAGCATCTTACTATGAATCTCAATGGCAGCACATGGACACTAAGCCTTAAACATGGAATTTGACATATACAAGAACAAATATTAGGAAGATCTGGAGACCCTATATCTCCTCCAACCTGCTTTTTTTTTTTTAAAGAGGGGTAATAAGATCAAGAAGTTAGAAGCTTTGAATCACTAAAAGGCATTGATCCTCTTTTCTGTTTTCTTTCATAGAAATCAGGAAGAAACTTTAAGGTGTTTGAAAAAGAATTTGACCTTTTCGTTTCCAATTCTATTTCATGAAATTCAACTAGAACAATACCTATTTAAAGTATGATTGTTATTATTACAATGATGATGATGATGATGATGATGATGATGATGATGATATCCACAGAGGCTTGAAGAGAGTTCCGGATCCCCTAGAGCTGGAATTGTCAATGTTTCCGAGGCACCACGTTGGTGCTAGGGATCTAATCCGGCTCTTCTAGAAGCTCAGCCAACACTCTTGACTGCTGAGCCACCACTGCATCCCCACTCTATGGCTTTCTTGTTGTTGTTTGTTTGTTTAATGAAACTGGGAATCATGCAAGTGCTCAGGAGTTAGAAAATGTATACCAAAATTCTTCAGAGGATGGTAGGAAGAGCTAGGCAGTTAATCCTTTAAGGACACAGGGTTGGAAACCCAGCTTTTGTGTACTCCAAAACTAACCAGAAGACTGAGCTTGAATGCCAGGCCAAAAGTAAAGCCTTAAAATGATCCCAGGAGTTTGTTTTCCTGTTGTTAACTACGAATCCAACAGCTATAGTGGCATTTTCCATATTCCATGAAACACAGGAGTCGGAGTTTTCCAACAGAACGTTTTATGCTTTAAAACTAATGTTGGATCTTAGCTGGCATCATCCTTGTGGATTCCTGGAACTTTTCCTACTGCCAGGTTTCTTTCTAACCCCATAATGACTCCCTCAATCAAAATAGCATTTTCCTTGCTCTCCCTCTCTGCCCTTCCCTATCTCCATCCTCTCTTTCCCTCCTGTTCTCCCACCCCTTCCCCTTCTCTTCCCCTTCCACCCTCCCTTCTCCCCCCATCCCCATGCTCCCAATTTTCTCAGGAGATCTTGTCTCTTTCGCCTTCCCAGGGGGATTGGTGTTTGTTTGTCTTCGGGTTCTCCTTGTTACCTAGCTTCTCTGGGGTTGTGGACTATAGGCTGGCTATCCTTTGCACTATGTCTACTATCCACTTAGGAGTGAGTACATACCTTGAGTCTTTCTGGGTTTCGGTTACCTCACTCAGGATTTTTTTTCTAGTTCCCTCCATTTGCATGCAAATTCCAAGATTTTTTAAATTTTAAATTTTATTTTAATTTTATTTTTATTTTTCCATTCAAAAATTTCCACTTCCTTCCCACTTCCCATTGCCTTCCCACTCCTCCACTCCCCCTCCTCCCTCCCCCTCCAACCTTAAGAGAGGGCAGGGTACCCTGCCCTTTGGGAAGTCCAAAGCCCTCCCCTGTCCATCCAGGCCTAGGAAGGTGTGCATCCAAA
>JAQHUG010000171.1:4438365-4454104 GCA_028555095.1 Dicrostonyx torquatus | reverse complement strand
TTAATCCCAGCACTCGGGAGGCAGAGGCAGGCGGATCTCTGTGAGTTCGAGACCAGCCTGGTCTACAAGAGCTAGTTCCAGGACAGGGTCCAAAGCTACAGAGAAACCCTGTCTCGAAAAACCAAAAACAAACAAACAAACAAAAAAACAACTTGGAAACGTACAGTTCCTATCATGTGTTCTGAAAAAGATGTACTCACTTATTGAACTGTAAATGAACAAGTTAACTCTGCTGGAAAGTTATTTGGTGAATTTGTTCATGCTGCCAGATATCATGAAGTGAAATCAACAATTTGAGTGAATTTGTGATGTTCATACCTATGAACATTATTGCAAAAATGTATACATAAATCTCAACAAAATATATACCTAAATTCTTTCTTTATGATGGAACCCAAGCATGATCACTTTGTGCCTAGTAAAAATTAATGTTTAATAGTTATGGTAAATCAATTTCCCTCAGTCTGTCATCTTTCTAATTAGTATTTACCCCCTAGTGTGATAGACATCAGTTATTATTAAATACAGGTAACATTGGAAATAATTAAATAAAATTTGTCCTTTTATACAGTGATTACCTCAAATAACAGGAATCAACACAATGCAGCAGAATGCTAAAATCGGTGTATTTCTGTCTTGGTTTGTACCCGGGCCAAACCAGTGCTGACTTTGCTGTCACGGAATCAGAATGAGTAGTCCGAGTCCCCAAAGCAGACTTGCAGACAGACGAGAATCACTTTTATAACATACATTATTGCTAACATATTATAAAATGAGTTACAGAAACCAAGTGTAGGGGTGGAGATTAACAGAGAAGTCTAAAAATATAGTAGTCTTGACAGACCTCATCACAGAAGTCAAGATAAGGAAACAGCCTAAGTGTTCATTAATAGATGGATGGATTGAGATGTGTGGCACATATGTACACCCTGAAATATAATTCATCCAGTAAATAACCATGAAATTCCGGCATTTGGAACAACACAGACTAACCTAGAATACTATATGTTATGTGAAGTAAACCATGAATGGGAAAGACATACACCCCAGAATCTTATTTTTATGTGGAATGTAAAAAAGTTGAACTCAGCTGGGTAGTGATGGTGTATGCCTTTAATGCCAACATTTGGAAGGCAGAGGCAGGAGGATGTCTGCGAGTTTGAGGCAAGCCTGGTCTACAGAGCTAGTTAGTTCTAGGACAGTCAAGGTTACACAGAGAAACCCTATCTTGAAAAGCAAAAAAGGTTGACCTCAGAAATTGAGAATAGAGCAGTGGTTAGTGAGGGATTAACAACTAATCAAAGAGGACAAAATTAGGCAGGAAGAATAAGTTCTAGAACACACACGGGAGGGGGGGGAGGGGAGAGAGAGATTAAAAAGAGGTACTTACTAGCTCACTGCCTTAATGGCAGAATAAAAGAGAACTCTATAATAAATTGGACCTTACACTTGTCAGGTCAAGCAATATGGAGTGCTTCCCTTGATATAGGATGGAATAAGGAAAAGAATGGGTAACATTACATTGTTTCTGATGATGACAAGAGATGTCCTGGAGAGACATAAAAATCTCATTGGGGTGGTGGTGGCGGCTGATAAACATAAAGCCATTAATACCTGAGGAAATGTTTTTATTCATATCCAAAACTGTTGTGAGAGAGTCTCTCTAGAGGACTCCCATAAATATAACACAAACAGTCGCCCTCAAACCCCTATACCAATACTAGAAAACTAGAACGTAACTGATTTGCTCGCCTGTTGACCTCACCTTGAGGGACTGAAGGCAATGAAATGGAGCAACTAGGTCCTGGCTTGTCTTCTGCCAATAATGGAGACGAATCTGAATCAGACATGAGCTGAAGATAAAAGATGTCAACTTCCAACAGATTTCCCAAACTTAAAAAAAAATGCTTATCATTGTTATATTATTATTGTTTATTCTTCTGGGTGCAAAATTAATCAGAGAGCTTTAAAAATTCTTTCTGCATGGTACTAAAAAAGCTACAGGGCTATGTTTTCACCTACGGACAAAAGGAGTACAAGTCTCCACTCGTGTATGAAAGGAGAAGGGGTAAGCAACACAGCTTTCTGTTGTGCATTGTAAGTCTTGCTTGTATGGATTGCAAGAAGAGTGGGGAAGTTTTACCTGGTGCATCTTATGCTGAGCACGGCTTTACATAGCCTAAATAGTTTCATTTTCACAATGGCGTCAGAGAATTATTATACTCATTGTGTTAGTGAGAAACAGGTTGGGTAACTTGCCTGAAGTTGTATGATTTAGTAAGTGCCAAAGCTGCCCATTTAGCTAATCCAAGCATGTCAGAATTCAATTTCTTTCCACCAATTCTTCTTTTCTCTCAAACATAACAATTACTGGATATGTAAAATTGAAACCACAGCCATATCAGTTTTATTAACACTTTGCGAGAGACATGCTGTACCATGTGATTTGCTATGTTTGACTTCAAGAATATGCTAATGGACAACCCCACAGCATTGTTGTCTTGAATACATGTTGTCCTCTTCTGATTTTTCCTTTCTTTTCTAGGTGTGGGAAGCCGCTACAGAACCAAGTTCAGCTGAAAGGCCGTGACCTCCTGACCCTGAAGAACTTCACCCGAGAGGAGATTCAGTACATGTTATGGCTCTCTGCAGACCTGAAATTCCGGATAAAGAACAAAGGAGAAGTATGTGACATTTCTTTCTTCTCGTCCATTACAAACCAATAGCCCTTTTGGAAGCAGCTTTCCTAAAGCAGAGGGAAACAAAATGCATTAAAATTCCTGAACGTTAGCTGAGTAATGAAACTTCAGGCAAGGTAATTGATTAGCACTCAGTGTAGAGGCATGTAAATAAGCATGAAAAGCAGTTATTCTATGACAAGTTCTTGTGCTTTTTTCCCAGAAGAATGCTGAAATTCATTAGTAACTGGATCTGAAACTGAGATATCATTTGTCTAGAAAGATTTTGTTCTTATACGTCCCTTTTCTCTCTTGTGTTTTCTATCAGTTAAAACTTAAAGATGATGTATTGGTTTTTAAAAATACGTTTCTGTTCTGGAAATATCGGAGATATGTCATCATTATGATAATATTCACAATGATGAGATTATGCTTTTAAAAGCATTTCAATTGTAAAGGAATAAGCAAATGCTAGCCAAATCGGGGAAGAAATGGAATGTGATGCTTAACTATGGGCAGTGTTCTGCATTTTGAGCAATTTCTGTTTCAAAATGCTAAATGAAGTGGCTTCAGCTAGAGGGCTTGCTTAATTGTGAAAGCATATTTGTATTATGAATTTGTTCAAAAGCTGTTTGTTTGTTTCTGAGACTGGGACTTGCTCTATTCCTTTGACTGACCTGGAACTCGCTATGTAAACCAGGCAGGCCTCAAACTCACAGAGATCCCCCTGCCTCTGCTTCCCCAGTGCTGGGGTGTGTCACTTTGCTTGGTTCAAAGGCATTTTAAAAAAATATTTCGTTTCAGGCTGAAGAAGATTGAAACGACTTTGGTTTTCTTATCTAGCTGGCTAGCTCTTCAAACTCCCAAGAGGCTAGGTGATGCTCCAGCATCTTTGTGCTGATGCTCTTGTAGAAAACTTGAAATCGGCGGAAAGGCCTGCTTAGGTTGCAGACCTTTGCCTTTTTATGCTTTGCTGACTGAAGACCAAAAGACCAGAGTGCATCCTAACAGGAAGTCTAATAACACAAGAGGAAGGAGAAAGAGCTCCACCCAGTTCTCAGGCTCCCGGAGTGTTTTCAAATGGCTTCCAGGAACAAAGCCTGTATGTTTTCTCCTAAGGGAGACTGATGAATATGAAGTGTGAAAAACTGAGCTTCATCAGTGTCCTAAGTAGGACTCTTAGTGTCCCATGTTGTGAGAGAGGAGAACCTTACTAGCTGAGAAAGTCTCTCCGAATTCAGTATCTTCAGCATCTCTGGAAATTGAATGGGATTGCGACAGGGTTCAGTAAGATGATGGCTCCAGTGTGGAATATTCTGCTTTGGATAAACTCCCAAATTGAACCCACTAATCAACAATAATATATGCCAAGCAGAGCAACGTTCATCTGTAACCCTAGGCCTTTAAAGATGGAAATAAGAGGATGGAGAGTCCAAAGCCTACCTCTGCTACATAGCAAGTTCAAGGTTAGCCTGGACTACATGAGAACTCTGTATCCAAAAATAGTCTTAATTCCTAATTTCATGTTAATAAGATGTGTGTATTGAATGTGAAACATCTTTAAATTCAGTTTAAAGAATAAATGTGACTATTTATTCTGAAGTAGTAGTTATTTGACCTGTATTTTTATTAGCATTTTGAAATACCATCCTTGGTATTGGATAGGACATATGCCTTGCATTTTAATTGTAATTTTTGTAATTTGGTTTTCAGTATTTGCCTTTATTGCAAGGGAAATCCTTGGGAATGATTTTTGAGAAAAGAAGTACTCGAACAAGACTGTCCACAGAAACAGGTGAGTCCACTGGCGAAGTCACACTTGGCTTGAAGTGCCAGCCAGAGGATGGGCACAAGGAAGGCTTCAGTCACTGGGGAGTTCGTTGTGTGTCTTTAGCAACCACAGAGAGCAGCTGTCTCACTCGGGGCAGCCAGTGCAGGGGTGTCCTTCAGTTCTCGTAAAAGCTATAGACAGAAAGACCAGCCTTATCTATAGGATGGCTGTGAAAAGTTGGGAGCCACTTTAGATACTGCTTCCTGTGTATGGCAAAATGTAAGTGGACACCAACCCTGAGGCCCAAAACTCAGCTGAGAAGTGGGTCTTTTTTACTCATGAATGTTTTCTTCTGTGCCAATTCTATTAGATGATGGGAATTTAACCTCTTCTGCATTCGACAGTCCTTATTTGTCTCAGGGTTTATTTTATGGATATCGGGTTTCCTTTCCCTGTCTCCAGTTCTACCTAAGCCCTGGTGGATATTTGAATGTCTAGAAAACTAGGGATCAGCTAGTGTGCTTGGTCACCAGGGCATTGCCATCTGATGTTTACACCAGAGCCTCCTGGGACTTTATATCTCTGTTGGCTCTGCATTTTGCTGCAGGGCTTGTCTCACTCTCATTCCAAGACCTTAAGATTCTCTTGTCTTAGCTCTTGATGATACTCTGCACTTCACTGAAACAGAGATACCCTAAGGCCACTTTTACCTAATTGTTCCTTTCTCAAAGACAGTGCAAAAGAACCCTAGAATATTTCCTGCCTCTCAGTGCTCTTTCTTAAGGGCAGAAAACAAATGTTCTCAGCACCAGAGTTCCTCAAATGCATGTGAGAATTTCATGTTCCCCATTCCTTGGAAGTTGGTCGTGGGAGCACATAGCATGTACAGTGACAAAGGTCTACCTCTTTCTATTGCTGTTACCTCTTCTCGTGTGCTCTCGTGTGTTCCCCTCCCAGGTTCCTGTGTCAGAGGTCATGTGAGGAAAAGACTAGCTAGAAGCAAACCTGCTCTGACTTCCAAATCTAGTACTACTGTCTGTGTCTAAAGCTGTTATCTCCACAATGAGTTTCAAAAAGTTTATTTTGAAACTTACGAGCCACAGATTACCTCTTTTCTTTTTCTCTGTATTTCTTCCCTATCAGACCTCTGTGCAATAATGTGATCCAAATGAGCAATCAGGGTTGAGAAGGAAGTACTACATAAACATTGGCTGACTCTTCAGTCCTCCAATGGCTTACCCTGCCTCACAAGCATCGGTGAGCACTTTCTCAAGCTTCAATGTCAGCTACTACTCTATTACATGTGATTTGGCCTCATAGTAATTAATAGTGAAGTTCATCAAATAGATAGCCCCCCAAAAGAATTTCACAAGGATTAAGTGACCTCTAAGTTCACTCAGTAAAAATCGCACCAAGGTTCGGACCTCAAGACCACATTTCTTTTTTTTTTTTTTAATACTTTTTATGGTCTATTTAATTTTTATTTTATGTGCATTGGTGTGAAGATGTCAGATCCCCTGCAATTGGATCTTCAGACAGTTGTGAGCTGCCATATGGGTGCTGGGAATTGAACCCGGGTCCTCTGGAAGAGCAGTCAGTGCTCTTAACCCCTAAGCCATCTCTCCAGCCCAAGACCACATTTCTTATTAAAATACTTCCCTTGCCCCTTGAGAGAAGGAAACAGGAAGAGGGAAATTTGTAAGATGTCACCTAATCTTAGCAGTCCCAGGAAGGAAACAGATGGCTCCATTTTTTCTTTAAATCTGGCTCCTGTAAGACATTTCTTTGGCATTTGAGTGATTGTGGGGAGAAATGAATAAACCTGCCAGTCATTCTCAAACTCTGTTTCCTTCTAACACTGATTTTCTAGGAATCTGGCAGAATTTTATCTTTTAAAAAATTTTACCATTAGTACTTTAAGAGTACTTTTGGTGACTTGAAGAATTAGTATATAAAAACTGTTCAGTTTTTAATTTTTAAAGTTACTATGTTTTGGTGATTCTAAAATTTTCTCTGTTTAAATATTATACTTGATATTGAAATATCCCTGAATAATTTCCTCCATAATGCTGTATTAAAGCTATCAGTAAGGGTAAGAGTGTGGCTGTCACAGAGTTTGGATAATGATTCTGACAGTGCTCCCTCCATATTAATTATATGGAGCACCACAGTTCATCCTCATGACGGTGCTATGAGAGTAAGATAAAGGAGAGCAGGTTAATCTAGGTTCAGGAAATGTCCAAGTCCACATAGCTAACATATGGCAGGCATGTGATTGGATGAAATTGTTAAGTTTACTTTTTAAGATGTCTAGTTTAATTGAAGCATTTTATTCTAGTGAAATTGTTTCCACAAATGGCACTAAGCATTTTGTTAGACTACAACTGTGTCTAAAGAAGTGCTCAAAAACCCGAACAACATTGCGAACTCTATCAACAAATGCATGAGGACAGGAATATTTGGCCTTTAAAATTTATGGTTCACAGAGTATTTGTTATTATCCTCAGTAAATCCCTATGGGTCTAATTGGACATGGCATGCTGCCAACCAAACTCAGTAACAGACAAATTAGAGTGAGAAGCTGCCTTAAATGCTTGCAGAAATGAAAAAAACCATGGCCAAACCAGTTCTGCTGAGTGCATCACTGGGGAATAGACACCAGGATCTTGTTTGAGGTATTTGTCACAGCACTGCATCTCCACATCTGTATATGCGTATTAATGGTTGCACTTTGGTATCATTTTCCAACAGATACAGCATCCTTGCTATTTAGAATTAAAATAGTTTGTATTTCATTGTCGATTGCTGCCACAGAATTTACCATCCCCCAGGATGAGGCAATTCTTATAGTATAGTCCTTAAGGATTCCATCTTAAGCCTGAGATTCAGGGATACAGCAATGTTTTACTTATTCCAGGAAAAAGAACATGATTATCCGCACATATTAATTGTTCATGAAACATGTATATTAAGTCTAGCACACTTTCAGAGAAGTGTGCAGATCAATAAGTATATGACAATTCAATGGATTCTTACAGTAAATGCATAATTGTAACCGATACCCAAGAAAACAGAATGCTAACAGCACTCAGAGGCCCTTTGCATCAACCCTGTTTTTTCTTCAAGTCGTTACTCATCCATGCAAAGGTAACCGTTATCTAGGTTTCTACTACCACAAACTAGCTATGCCTGCTTTCAATCTTAATATTAAAGGAAGCATTCAGCATGTGCTCTTTTGTGTCTGGCTTCTTTGCTGTGCATTATGTTTGTAAGACAATGTCCATGTCTTTGTGTGTAGTTCAGACCATTCATTCTGCATCTCTCAGTGTATGGCTCCTTGGCAAACTAGGCAATTCTCCTGTGGATCTACTGGCAATTGTATTCTTTTATTGCAAATTAATTGAGTTGATAAACAGATACTTTTTTTACATCCTAGTAAATGCAGTAGCTGAGAGAAAGACACACAGGGAATTCCAAGTGGTGGTTCTTCCCATTATTTAACATGAGCATGTCACTTCAAGGTGAAATTGAAGTTGGCACTATAGCAGCTGTTTCAAATTCATCATCTTTGCAAAGGTACCAATATGAAGATTTGGATTCTAGTCTGAAGCAGGGCACGGAGAAGTTAATGACTACCTCAGGTCTACCAGATAGAGGCATCAAATCCCTCCTATTTATACTGAATGGATTCAACTTATACCCTTTGCTCCAAAGCCCACAGGGAAATGTAAAGAAAACAAAGAGGAAAAAAAAAGGTTTGCTTTATTTTCTCAAACAGGAATTGAGAAATCAACAGGAGAAAAAAATGAATGAAAATATCTGGTATGAAACAGGAATAAATATAAGAGGTAAAAGGATGTGTCTTAATGAAAGGTGAGGGAGTGTGGAGACCCACCCTTCTGTCCTCTCCTCTGCCATGGCCGCTCTTAGTGCTTTTCAAATCCTCTAATGCCCTTTGAATACCACATCACTACCCAGGCCTGATAAATTAGCAAATAGTCGACTTGCACCTTTGGATTGGGGTCTGTGTTTCTTTTTGACCAGTGAAAAAGAGAAACCCTTTCTCAGAAGCAGTATCTGACCCTGCTAGTTTTGTGTCAAGCTTGACAAAAGCTAGAGTCATTTGGGAAAGGGACTCTCAGTTGAGAAAATGCCTACATAAGATTTTCCTGTAGTCAAGTCTGTAAGGCATTTTCTTGATTAATGACTGATGAAGGAGGGTCCAGCCCAATGACAGTGGTGCGACTTCTAGGCTGGTGGTCCTGGGTGCTATACGAAAGCAGGCCAAGCATATCATGGAGAGCAAGCCAGTATGAAGTGTCCCCTCATCCTCTCCACATCAGCTACTGCCTTCAGGTTCTTCCTCTGTTGGAGTTTCTGCCCTCACTTCCATCAGCAATGAAGTGTGACTTGATTGCTGACCTCCAGGAGTTGACTTCACAGATACTGCTGATTTGAATGTTGTAGTTCTTGTGACCTCCTCATGGGAGAGCAACCATGAGAAACTCATGGAACAACGCAGACCAGAACAGCTAACCCAGGTGGGCTGTAGGCTGCAGACACAGGACTGAAACACACGTCTATGCTGCATGCTGCTGATGATACATGAAGACACAGCTTCCGCCCCAGAGTAAGAGAGTTTATTCTGCAGGCAGATATGAGTGGCCATGTAATAGTCTCAGAGCAGCAGAGCAAAGAAAGTTCTGAGCCCTTTCAAATACAATGGTGGGTACCTCAGCTACAGCAACGGGGAAGCCTCTACTGTAGGCCCTGTATGCTGGCTTATGGCATTCTTAGCCTTTGTGTAGGAGGAATTGAGGTGTCTGTTACACAGTTCCAGAAGGGTTTACCTGGTACTCATCAAGATGTTAGGTTCCAAAGAGAAGTGGGCAATAAGTGCTCTTTAAAAAGCAAAGACAGCAGAAGATAAATTATCAATGGACTCTGAACCTGCAATGTTCCCACGGCCCACAATCACAGAAATTCTAATTCATCAATCAACCTTGTAGAATGTTAATGTAAATGTCACTTCTTTGGGAGCACTTCCGTGCACACTGCTGAGATGGAGTGTTTCTTACATAGCATTATGTGATCATTGCTAATTAGTTGGGAATTAATTGCTGGTACATTGACTCAGGTTACTTAATCAGAGTCAATCTGTCCACAGTCTTCCTCCCATCTTAGCGACTGGTCCAAAGATGATCCAATCACTTCAGCGCAAAGGACACAGTAAGATGAGCCAGCTTTGGCTTGGAGCTGTTTGTGTACATGTGAGGCTCCAGTGAGAGTACAATGGACTCAATAAGCCTGACCAAATAATCCTAAATCCTGTGTACCTCTGAGAGTCTTAGGTATAAACTTAATAAAAGGTTGAAATTGAGGGAAAAAACAAAGTTTCTAATCTTTCCATCAACACTGCAGAGGTTTGGGAAATGGGTCCTCTCTCCAGAGTCAATGTCCTTCCTTCCTTCACTGATATATTCAACAAGCATTCCTGGTACACTTACTATTTGATGGTCTTTATAGTCAATGTTTGTGACTCATTCAACCATAAACAAATGATAGCGAACCCCCTTCTCTCATGGCACTTACTTTCTAGTGGGTACAGATACAACAAACAATAGACACAATAAATAAGCTGTTGTAGGGAGAGGGGGACCCTTTGTTTGTCCCAGCTGCCCTGCTAGCTTACACCCAAAATAATCACACAGAAACTGTATTCATTAAAACACTGCTTGGCCATTAGCTCTAGCCTCCTATTGTCTAACTCTCACATCTTGATTTAACCTATTTCTAATAATATGTATATCACCATGAGGTTTTGGCTTACCGGGAAAGTTTCTAACCAGCATCCGTCTCAGGCAGGAGAACCATGGCGTCTGCCTGTCTGCCCTTCTTCCTAGCATTCAGTTCTGTCTTCTCCATGCCTACCTAAGTTCTGCCCTATCAAAAGGCCAAGGCAGTTTCTTTATTCAACCAATGAAAGCAACATGTAGACCGAAGGACCTCCTACAATAAGCGAATTATAGAGCACAGAGAATGGCTCTAATGACAAAGCAGAAAGCTTTGCACCATTATTGGAACCTGTGCATTTACCCAGAATGAAATAGGCCACCTGAGTGTTTGGGGGAAAGGTGGACATAATCTAAGTTGTATTTTATAAGGTTACACTGACTACTCTGTTGAAAATGGACTGTGGGGCCGGGCGGTGGTGGCACACACCTTTAATCCCAGCACTCAGGAGGCAGAGGCAGGCGGATCTCTGTGAGTTTGAGACCAGGCTGGTCTACAAGAGCTAGTTCCAGCGCAGGCTCCAAAGCCACAGAGAAACCCTGTCTCAAAAAACAAAAAATAACAACAACAAAAAAGAAAATGGACTGTGGGTGTAAGGGGTACGTAAACAATACAAAAGCAGTAAAATATATCAGTGTGGGGGGAACTGTAGAGAAAGGAAGGCTAGCCCCAGTGTGGTAGTAATGAGAAAGATAGGAGGGATGAATTCTAAATATGTTTTGAAAGGAAATCCAAAGAGATTAAATTTAACTGGGCGGTGGTGGCGCATGCCTTTAATCCCAGCACTCGGGAGGCAGAGACAGGCAGATCTTTGTGAGTTTCAGGCTAGTCTGGTCTACAGAGCTAGTTCCAGCACAGGCTCCAAAGCCACAGAGAAACCCTGTCTTAAAAAACGAAAAAAAAAGATTAAATTTACTTGGCAAAAGATGGATGTCAAGGACAACTTCAAGATTTCTGCCTAGGAATTTTGAAAGTTGTAGGTAGAACAGGTCGAAAGCAAATGACCAGACATTCATTGTTGATTGTGTCAAGTTTGAGATGTCTTTCTTTGACATACAAAGAAAGATGTTGAAAAATGCTTGTATATGAGTCTGGAGTTTAACAGAAAGACCTGGAAAGAGATGTTCATCAGCATAGAGAGAGTATTTGAAGCCAGAGAGCTTGATACAGTTAACTGAACGAAGAGGACTAAGAACTAACCCTGGAAGGCTCCAATGTTTAGCAGTTAAGGAAAATGGTAGAAACCAGAAATCAAGACCAAGAAGGAATAATTGACAAACTAGATATAAAAGCAGGAAGGTGTGGTATCTTGGAGTTTATATAAAGGATGGTTATTAAGGAGAGACTGCTGTTCCATTTTGTTAAAGAGATTGAGAAGAAAGGGGCAAAAAGATGTAACAACGTGGAGGTCATGTTGATGTTGATGGGAGGAGTCTTGCTGCAGTGATGGCTAGCAAAGCTTTACAGAGCTAGGTTTGATGAAAGTAAGAAGAGGAGGTAGGGAAGGCGAGAGAGAGGCAGGGAGGGAGATATAGATAGATAGATAGATAGATAGATAGATAGATAGATAGATACTGATTAGAGGAGAACAAAGAATTAAAGTGATACTCGAAAGTGAACATAGTGCCAAGAAAAATGTTTTGTTAATGATCAAGCGTACTTCTTGATGACTATGACATAAATAGATAAAGAATTGATTATGTTCTTAAACAGTTAAAGGAGTTGACTTCTACTGTATGAATGAGAGCATGGGACAAGGATGACACATGAATTGTTAAGTGAGTAAAAATACAAAGAATATGGGTGAATTGGGCATGTTAAGACAGTAGGAAGAGACATGGAAACATGAGAGATAAGAAGTTCACCTATGCTTTAATGGAGTGTTCCTAAGGAACCTGGAAGTCCTCTGATAGTTTTAATATGCTCATTGAGGTAGGAAATAGGCCCAGCAGTTTAATGCTGCTACTACATTCAAGATATGTATAGATTAATCATACAACCACTTTCTTACTACTTCAGGGACTGTAATTCTGGTTTGAGTTCTGAACATCATCCAAATTTTTACAAATGTCTCTCCTTATTGGCCTCCTTGATTCTTCCCCATTATGTATATATTTCATTAAAACCAAAGCCTAATTATCTTACTCATCTGCTCCAGCCTTTGATAGATTTACATTTTTCTGACAAAACTCAGTTCTTGCTTCTTATTCTTACCTTCCTTTTGCAGCCTCCCTTCTACTCCTCTTCACACACCCTGTACTTTCCACATCCAACTTCTTCCTATCTCCTTCTGCCCATTTTATAGGTTTCTCATGGTCCACACTCACACATTCCTCAACCTTCACTCAAATAGCTCTTCAATGACCATCACATTTAGAATGGCAATTCCTGTTTTACATTTTCTGTTGCCCTTTGTTACTCAAATTTTATAACACTTACCAGTACCTAATATCTAATATATATGAAGCTACTCACTTGCTTTATAATCAGTATTTCACCACTAGAATACAAGTTACAGGAAAGCAAAGAGTTACGTTTTATAGAATTCATACAATAGTTCTACTAGAAGGTTTCTTAGTGGAAAATCAAGGAGAAAGGTGTATAAAATGCCAGTAAGTGTTCTTGATTTATATTGTAAGATTCAGGACATGCTGTCTTCTAGCAAAATGGTAGACATCATAACATAAATAATTATTGTAGCCTTTGTGTTTATTTTGATGATAGAAGTTTTCAAGGAAATACAAAGTAGGAAGATTAGCATAAAGAACACACAATACCCCTTATATCAATATAACACTTTTTAGTATATTATCTTCCTTAGTTTGTCTATTTCTTCTCATTGTTAAAATATTTTTAATATAAATTAAAACTATGACATTTTATCCCCTACACCCTCCTTTACATTATTTAAAATACAGAATATTTTCATCAAGAATTGCAATGTCATTAACAAAATGATTCCTTAATAACATTCAATAGCAGTCTGTCTTGGTCTGGGTTTCTATTGATGTATATAAATACTATGTTCAACAACATCTTGGGGAGGAAATGGCTTATATTAATTTAAACTCTCAGGTCACAGCCCATCATGAAGGGAATTCAAGACAGGCACTCAAGGCAGGA
Source organism: Dicrostonyx torquatus (assembly GCA_028555095.1). Lineage (NCBI taxonomy): Eukaryota > Metazoa > Chordata > Mammalia > Rodentia > Cricetidae > Dicrostonyx > Dicrostonyx torquatus. The sequence goes on along the minus strand of JAQHUG010000171.1, from coordinate 4,440,739 downwards.
ACCTGGAGGCAGGAACTGAAGTAGAGGTCATAGAGAGAAATGCTGCACACTGGCTTGGTCCTATGACTTGCTCAGCCTGCTTTCTTATAGATCCCAGGACCTCCTGGCCAGGGATTGCAACACCCACAATAGGTTGGGCCCTTCCCTATTAATCACTAATTAAGAAAATGCCCTACCGGCCTGTCTACACTCCAATCTTATGGAGGCATTTTCTCAACTGAAGTTCCTTCTTCCCAGATGACTAGGACTTGTGTCAAGTTGATAAAAACATATCTAGACAGTACATAGTCCATACTGAAATATTATTTAAATTATGCCTATACATCAGTAAAGAGTTTCAGGAAATTTTGAATCCAACTCCCATTTATTGATCCAGAATTCCTCACACAATTCCCTGACTGATTGATGATTTCCTCCTTACAAAGTAAATCCCCTAAACAGATGCAATTATCAAACTGTGACAGTTATATGTTTTCCAGGACATAAATTTGACACATTATAATATAAAGAGACAGGGTTTCTCTGTGGCTTTGGAGCCTGTGCTGGAACTAGCTCTTGTAGACAAGGCTGGTCTCGAACTCACAGAGATCCGCCTGACTCTGCCTCCCGAGTGCTGGGATTAAAGGCGTGCACCACCACCACCACCACCTGGCCACAAGTATTTATCTTGAAATTATGCTCAATAGAATGTGTTGGGAGAACAGGGTGAACCAGACTCCTGTGCTCCAGCACCTGTAATGCTCTAAGCACACATATGGTGGAAAGCAGTGAGGGCCATGTCCCAGTTGGTACTTAATTTTGTCTTCATTAGAAGATGATGACCAGTAACCCTTTATCTCTTAGTGACTTTAAACTACCACCTTGGTGCTTGCTTTATTTTTTTTAACTTAAAGTAAAATTTACATATATAAAATGACCAATATTAAATATGCAATTCAATGTTGACAAATGCACATGTCTGGGTAACCTATAAACTCTGTGAAGATGTAGAGTATTTCAGTTGACACAGAAAAACACTGCAGTAGCCCTTTCCCCTCAATCACACATAGCCCAGCTACAGTAACAGCTATTTTCATTTCTACTACTCCAGATATTTACTCCTAGACATTTCCCTACACTAAATATTTGCTCTTTCATTTAGCATAACATTTCTGAAGGTTCATTCCTTTTTATTGCTGATTAATACCTCATTGTCACCCAGGACTTCCCATATAACTCAAGTTTATTTCTCTGTCATCCTAGAAGATTATCTTTCTATATTGGAAGAATTAAAAAGTAGGCATAGTTTCCCCAAAGGGAGCAATATCCCATTATTTCCAATTCCTGAATAAAAAGAGGAGGGGGGATAAGCATGAATTCAAAAAAAAGGTAAGTGGTTTTACATATTCATATTTTTGTATGTTTTTCATATTCATCCCTAGATTTATCCTTTGTTATGCTTGGAAATTCCCAACAGAATGGTTGAAGAGCTTTATGGTGTAGACTTTGCTATTGAGATGGTACTCGTACCAATGCCTCATGATTTTGTTTTACACTTTAGTTATTTTTTCCAAAAAAAAAAAACTTTCTTTTTCTTTCATTGTAGGCTTTGCTCTACTGGGAGGACACCCTTGTTTTCTTACTACCCAAGACATTCATCTGGGTGTGAATGAAAGTCTTACGGACACAGCTCGGTTTGTAAATGTTTTTTTTCTTTCCAAATGTTACTTTAAACTCTAATGGATTCACGTAAAAGAGAAGATGACGATTCTCCTTAAATAATGGTTTCCCCCTCTCAGTGTCCTTTGTACCTCTCCCATTTACTGGACTCTGCCTAAGGTTTGAAATGCCTCTCTTTCATCCTATAGCCCCTTTCTATGAGAGTCTTAGTTGGCTTCCATTGCTATGATATACACCAAAGTAAAAGCAGTTTGGGGAGGAATCGGGGTTATTTCATCTTAAGGTCCATTATTCAGGAAGCCTGGACAAGAATTCAAGACAGAAACCTAGAGGTAGGAACTGATGCAGAGGCCATGTTCAAGCACTGCTTACTAGCTTACTCTTCCTGGCTTGCTTAGCCTGCTTTCTTATACCATCCAGGATCACCTGCCCTGGAGTAGCATCACTCCCAGTGAGCTGGGCCCTCCTCTATTGATTAGCAATCAAGGAAATGTCCCAATGGCAATCTGATGGAGACATTTCCTCAACTGAGGTTCCTCTTCCCACTCAACGCTAGTTTGTATCAAGTTGACATAGACACAAAAATTTAACAAGGAGAATGGTTTAAGTCTTTTTTTTTTGAATTTTTTTTCTTTTTTATTATTGTTAAAAGAAAAATTTACATTTACTCCCCTTGTTCCCGGCCCTCCTGCTCCCCCACTACCCCACCACCCTC
>JAQHUG010000171.1:4427338-4437800 GCA_028555095.1 Dicrostonyx torquatus | reverse complement strand
TGTGAATACCTGGGATCCCCTCTAGAGACAAGTCTCTTGCAAATCTTAGAATGACTCCTGTTAATGTAGATATCTTATTCCCTTCTCCAATATCCACCCTTCCTCGGTCTTTTTCTTAGCAATTTATTTTTGTGTGCATGGTTGATCTGCCTTCTTGCATTTCTGTGCACAATGTAAATACCTTGTTCCTTCTGAGGCTAGAAGAGGGCATCAGAAACTTCAGGATGGGCTTTACAGAGGGCTGTGAGCCATCATGTGGGTGCTGGGAATTGAACCTAGATCTTCTGTAACAACAACTATTGCAAATAACCACTGAGCCATCTCTCCATCTCTCCTTAGCAGTTTCACAGGGGTGTATTTAAAAATTCCAAATTTAATAAAATTTAAAAATTATCAAGATGACTTACATTTAACAATCAAGGAAGTGTGAGTCTAAGAAAATGCCATGTTCAATGGTTCATAGCTCATCTGTACCAATAATACAAATAGCTAACACTTATTAGTCACTATATGAGCAAGTATTATTCTAAAGGATTACCCTAGTAAGAGCCTGAACAGATTAACACCCAAAAGTGAAACGATATAATCAGGAACATACAAACTATCTGTGATAGCACGGAGTCTCAAATGCCAAGGTATTAATATAGTTCAGATATTCTTGATTGGTAAAAGAAAATGACAGACCATTAAAATACATGCTCACTTAGAAATTCTGACACAGAATGGCTCTCTCATATTCAATAAGTAGTCTTCAAGGTCACCATGGATATCAACCTCCAGCCAAATCCTAGGAGAAGAGAGTGTGAAAAAGCTATATTCACGTGAAAGCCACCTTCCAGAGAAGTACCACAGTTAATGGGAGCAACACTACACTGGCAAGTCCTAGTAGTTCACACTTGGCCAGAAGAAAGTTGAGCTCACTATATAATATTGAAACATTTGAACATAGGTCTTCTGATTTCCTGTGTAAGGATCTTATGATTGTCCATCTTTAGTCCATAAATACACAATAAATACCTTTGTTGAATGTTTTATGGCAATAGAGAAGACTAATTTTCCCCCAAACATCTCATGACACAAAGCAATTCTTTCCAGATAATGTCTGCTTTTTATTCCAGCTCCTCTAGTATATGCTAGAGAATTTGCCTTAGTTGATTTCAACAACTCTTCTTCAAGCCTTTTATGTTTGAAGATGTTGTGTTGTTTCATATAAAGCAATGGGAGTACTAAGAGGTGATGTCATTATCTTTTGGACAGTAGGAACACAAAGAATAAATGAACATGATATATTTAGGATATTTTTTTCAAGTATACAGCCACTTACTGAGATTATACGTGCCCAGTAATTCTTATTACACAAAAGTAAAGTACATTTAATTCATAAGCAAATAACAAAAGCAAGTGAAAGGAAAAAGACAGGGCTACACCTAGGAGAGACATTTTGAGGGGGGACCTCTAGAAAGCACCAGGTGAGCAGGAGTGAAGAAGTCATTGTGAACTAATGGTTGCAGAAGTACCCAGCTGAGGGAATAGCTGAGCATCCAAGAAAAGGTAAAGCAGGACATACTGGCAGCTAGAACAGTATTAGGGTCCAGAAATCAGTGGGCTGTTAGGAGACTCAAAGCAAGAGACCAACATCTAACCGTAGCTGATTGCTGGGGCTGAATATAAACATGTACCTTTCTTTGCCTTCTCTCCGAGCAGTTCCCCTGGTGGGTCCTTAGAGAAGCTCTACACATTTCCAGAGCCAAACAAACTAGTTACAAGTTCCAGTGTAACAGTGACCTTTTGAATTCATACAATTACTTCTAGTATATGTATGGTAGAATAAGGATAAAATTGGATCCATAGAATTCTTTCTCATCATTAAATCCGACCTAAAAGGTTAAATAAAAATAATGGTTACTTCTTAAAAGATGTTTGCCACAGACTTCTTCTGTTATCATTGTAAAATGTTTGCAAAGTCAGCATTATTGGCTCAGTTTTACAATCAAAGAAGCCATGAGACACAGAAGTAATGAAACTTAGATGATAAGTCTGGGTTTCCATGCTTTTATTACCTAGTCTTGCTGCTTCTATTTTGGAAAAAATAAGTTGTAGACAATATTGACTTGTGGGAGCTCTCCGAAACCATGCTGAGGTTTGGTGAGTCGCTGTATTAGCCCTCATAGAACTCTACACAGTCATACTCATGGTTCTGATTTGTTATAACAGTAAGATACCAAATACAATGAAAAAGACATAGGAAGTAGAGTTCAGAAGACACCAGGTATGAGCTTCCAAAACTCTTCTGGTGGGGCTGCACAGGATAGACTTAATACATGGGACACAGTATGTGAAATGTTGGCAAGAAAAGAGGCCCAGAGTAGACCCAGCTCACAGGTTTTGCTGAGTACTGTTCACATAAGCACTTTCCAAGCAAATACTTGCCCCCTGCCAACATAAAGTATGTGTTTATTTCAAGCCATATTGTTTATGAAAACATTTTAGGCACAGTGTTATTAGTTCTGGGGAATAGTGGAAACTCCTCCAAATGAAATTACCAGATGTTATTGCAAGAGCCAGCCTTAAATTCAGGTCTTTTAAAGGGTAACAGTCAGCCCTGCTTTGTTAATTCAAACCATTGTATCCTCTATAAGATGAAGGAGTTCTGATCCTGAAGATCCACTTTGGTTTTTTTAGTTTTTAAAAAGATGATGTTGTCTGCTTCTTTTATTTATGAGTGGCTACCAGTGTGTGTGTGTGTGTGTGTGTGTGTGTGTGTGTGTGTATGAGAGAGAGAGAGAGAGAGAGAGAGAGAGAGAGAGAGAGAGAGAGAGGGAGGGAGATCATATATTTGCGCATGTAGAGATCAGGAAACAACTTGTGGGAGTTCATTCTTTTCCTTCCGTAATGTAGATTCTGAAGACTGAAATCAGGTCATCAGACTTGGCAGCAAGTGCCTTTACCCGCTGAGCCTTCTCACCAACCCTAAAATTCACATTCTTTTATCAAATGCATGTAATGTATAACATATAAAGGAGTGGTTCCCTAAACAGAAGTCTTTCCCAATATAAATATCTGTACATATGTGAACATAAAGTCATTTGGATGACTGCAGAAATGGAAGATGAGATTAATGACAGGATTTTTAAAACCTAGTTTGGGAATTGGTAAGTTTGTTGAAATGTAAAATTCTGGCCCCACACTTACAGGTTTGTTCCCCAGTTAAGTTTAAGATGGTTTGTATGACTCTAATGATGGTGTAAGAGCAATTGGAATCACTTTGGGAGACCTTGCGGGCTGGGGAGAAGGCTTGTTCAGCAAAGTACCTGCTGTGCAAGCAGAGGGATCCAAGTTTTGATTCCCAGCATCCACAGTAAAGCACGGTACTGTGGCATGACACTTTAATCCCGGTGCTGGTGGGAAATGAAGACAGGTGGGTCATTGCAGCTCATTAGTCAGCCAACAAGCCTAGCTGAATCCATGAACTTCAGGTTCAGTGAGATGCCCTATATTGAATAAATATGGTGGCGAGCAAGTGGTAAGTCACTAATGTCACAATGTCAACTTCTGGCCTCCACACACGTGTGTGACTATACACATGTGAAAATGTGCATACATCACATATAAAGGGGAGACTTGGGAAGCTGTGGGAAATCTAGACTGTTACGCAGTAATCTATTAATTGAGTCATGGTAAATAAAGGGATAAATAATAAGAGATCCACATGGCTTCATGACAACTGATTCTAAAAGGTGAAAATTAATAGTGGTTAAATTATTCCAGATTTGTTGTTAATAAAGTACGTGTGTGTTTCTGATCTTGGGAGAAGGAATAGGTTAGCTATTGGGCATATTGCATTAAAGATTGAACCTCCAAGAATATATTTCACTATTCCAGTGGAGATAAGCACCTTGGGTGACATTGAGAGCTGGATACGTATGTATCAGCTCAGTGATTTAAAAAAAACAAAAACAAAAACTGAACTTCACAGGTTCACTGTGGGAGAATTTCAGAAGGTCATACCTCAAGGGCAGATGCAATTAGGGTAAAAAAGAGAGTATATGTACTTCAATATAAGAAGAGGCTGGGCTGGGAGATGAGGGAGTCAGAAAAGAGTAGCAGTTATTGTAGACATTGACTATCTTCTCTGTATCCCATTACTGCTTAATCTGTCAAACTATCTGACAAACAAGATATGCTGAGATTCAGAAATTCAATAAGCCCAAATTGAAGAAGACAAGAGAAATCCCCTGCCTTCCACAGAAGCAACTGAACAGGGCAAGGAGGGAGGTGAATCTTAATGACATCTACCCTTCAATATGCACGGAACAACCCTTAGCAATTGGATCCTTTGCTTTTTGTAGAAGTTTAACTTTGGAAGATGCAAAGGCACTGTGTGGTGGTTGAATGACAGTGCTCGCCCTTTCTAATCAAGAGAACAGTGCGCGCATGACGCTGATTGATGGTACTGCTTTCCAATCTACCTGTCTGGCTGCTTTGGGGGCCTGGGACAATAAAAAGTGTCTTATGTTGGTGGAAGATGAAACTGGTGGAGGTGGATTTAATAGATGCAGCCACTGAAAGGTGAGGGATAAGGCAAAGCTGGCTGGTCTCTTAATAACTGTTAAATGCAATTTCCAGAATGTAACTTATTCTTTCAAATGCTTTAATTATTCATTTATTCAAAACCAGTTGTTAAATACCTGGTTTTTCTACCAAAGCTTTTTAAGCATTGAGAATCAAATGCTGATTAGGTCAAACAAGATCTTTGTTGGGGTGGGAATATACGCTATTACTTTATTAAACAAGTGAGCAAGAATGAATAGCAGAGTAGATTGGAAGATGTGCTGGGATGAAGAAAGGCAGTGTGACCTGCCAGTGATATAGAGGCTACCTTACTCTGTGGTCAGGGAAGGCTTCTTTAAGGATGTGACAGTCAAGCTGAGAGATCAATGAAAAGACAGAATCAGACATGAAAACCTGTGGGAAGAACATCACACAAAGAAAGAACTTCTGGGGCTGGAGAGATGGCCCAGAGGTTAAGAGCACAGGCTACTCTTCCTAAAGGCCAATTCCCAGCAACCACATGGTGGCTCATAAACATCTGTAATGATGTCTGGTACTCTCTTCTGGCATGCAGGCATATATACAGACAGAATATTGTGTACATAATAAATAAATATTTTTTTTAAAAAAGAAATAGCAATGAAAGTAAAAAAAAAGAACTTCTGGAGTTCTAAAGCAGCAGCAAGCTGGTTGGAGCAGAAGAGAAGCCAGGAATGTCTTAAAATTAGCAAATATATCTATTTTAAATCTGAAAATACTTACATACATATGTATGTGTGTTTACAACTTAATTTTACCTACCCAAGGAAGGAAAAAATTACATGAAGCCACATTCCTAAATCCAATTTCTATTTACATTTCCACCCAGCATACAAGCAAGGCTTTGTGTTTCCCTCTTTTCTATCCACTTACCTATTGTCTTTGTGATGCCAGCCATTCTAACAGGTGTGGTAGCTCCTTGTGGCTTAGATTTGCATTTCCCTGAGAATCACCACTGAACACGGTTTCAGAATAGATGTTGGCCAGTGGGTAGCATCCTTGAAGAAATGCCAACTCCCATGCTTTGCCCATTTTGGAAATTAGGATTTGTTTTAGTGTTGAGTTGTAGGAATTCCTTAAATATTTGGCATTTTGACCTCTGTACTCAGATACATGTATTACAAATATTTTTCCTTTTCTTGAAGATTGCCTTTTTGCTCTTCTGATTGGTTTTCTCATTCAGCTTTCATGTTACACATATGTTTCCTATGTTAAAAAATATATTTAGGGTCAAGTAAGACTAGTAGAAAAGTATCCCAAGGATGATTTTACAATTACTGAACAAATATTCTACTCCTTTTCTTCTTGATTTATAATAATATAACCTTTTTATCATATAAGATATTGAGGACAAACTCTCTTTAGCTAAACCTGAGTTGAATACTGAATAATCTGAAGGTAGATCAATTAAGAAGTACAATGAGGGCCAGGAGGTGGTGGCGCACGCCTTTAATCCCAGCACTCAGGAGGCAGAGGCAGGCGGATCTCTGTGAGTTCAAGGCTAGCTTGGTCTATAAAGTGAATTCCAGGACATCTAGCGCTGTTACACTGAGAAACCTTGTCTTGAAAAGCACACTAAACAAAGGAAGAAAGAAAAGAAAGAGACTAGCATGTCCAGTGGTATGTAGGAGGAAGCTGCTTGTTCATCCCATCCACCCAGAACCAAAATAACCACATAGTTCCCACAGCAGTGGTGTTTGGGAGGAATTGCTGTGCTGAGGAATCGCAACACCATATACAGGTTCAGTGATTCTTTAGGAGGGTTCACTTGTTTCTTGGCCAAGATTTACAGCAACTGAAAACTACAAGTGAAAAACACAAAAGGAGAGCTGAGGACACAACTCAGGGATCCAGTGTTAGCCTAGCAGGCACAAGGACTTGAGTTTCATCTCCAACACTGCAAAAAATTTACAAAGGGAAAAGACATATGTGTGAAACGTGGACCATATTGCCTCAAACTTCTAAGTCTTCACTAAGTGAAGTACACAGGATGTACTTAAATCACTCAGCAAAACAGTTCCCAGGGTTTTTATTGGAGACTGGTCACATAAACAAAATTACTCCCTCCAAAAAAAAAAAAAAAACCAGATCCCAGAGCTTTTATTGGGGACTGGTTACTTGAGCCATCTGCCTACCCTAGATCCAGCATCTTCGAAGGAAGATGTTCCACACAGTCAAAGTGTGTCTATACTTACCAGTTCAGGAACTCCCACCACCACCACCACACACACACTAAATGCTGCATTTCCAGATGGCCACCCTTGTGAGCAGGCCATTTCGAAGGATTGCCGCGCCAAACCTGGTACATAGCTCTTTCCTGCAAAAGAACATGTTTCAGCCTTGCTACCCAGGAAACAGTATAAGGCAGTTTGGTTGTACACAATAACACCATCAAGAGCTATGAAATCATCTTCTAAACAATTATTCCCTATTTTATTTCTTTTTCAAAGCAGGTCAAGGTCCTAGAAGATGTAAAGGATCCCTCTCCAGTGTTTACTGATAAAGAGGAAGGTTATCAGTCACCAAGCAAAATTCAATTTAAAAACTGATCAGAGAACTTGAATTTATCCTATACCATGCAAGGACAGCCTTAAACTTTTACTCATTTCCTTAATGGAGCCCGGATCATTGAAGGACTGGAATACCACAGAATCAAATCTGCTCCATTGCTTCCTTTCCTTTCTTGAAATCTTTCTTAGCAACACTCTTCCACCACTGAATGTACCAGAAAACACAAAACATGCCTGTGTATGCTCCATGAACTTCGCTTCAGATTTGACGGTATTTTTAGATTCTCTGATGTTCTACTGGGGTTAAGAGTTAGGTATTCTATTTTGTTCCTTGCTCTGAAATTGTACTTTAAGATGTCACACCAGGTGTGACACTTAACTATGACTCAAGTCTCCAATTCTTTGGAATTTTAAAATCAGACGGAGCTTGACTACAACAGTGAGACATTATCTCTCCAGTTCCCAGGCTCTGTGTTTCTTCCATAATGACAGCTCTTCGTGCACTGTTGAAAGATGCATGATGGCTTCACAGTCATTTTCGCTTTAATACAGTACTTAGTAATGTGACTTCAGGAGGCATGTGCACAAAAGGCTCAATATAAGAAACCAATAGTGTGATATTGTTCTACTCTGATCACCTTCACCAAGGGTGGAATTTCCTTATGGTAGCGATTGCTCCAGTGTTCTGCTGATGGGATGCTAAGAGAGCCAGAACGACCCCCTGGATCCGATTTCTGGAGCTATCATAAAGGTTGGCATAAATTTAGAAGATGACTTTGTTTATTCTTTCACAATTCTAGAGGGTAGAAAACATGTACCCATGTGTCACCAGCATCTTGGTTCCCTTTCTGCTGTCTCCCAGCAGTTCTTCATGTTTCTTGGCTTGAAGCTGTATCACTTCTAAGTCAGCCCCCATTTTCTCTTCGTCTTTTTTCTCTATGTGTTTCTTTGTATCCTCTCTTCTTTTTTTTAAACATAATATTTTTGTTGATTATTTGGGAATTTCACACCATGTACCCCAGTTACACTTCCCTGCTCCACCCCCACACTTGTGCCCTCCCCACACACAAGGAGGAGGAGAAGGAGGAGGGGGAGGAGGGGGAGGAAGAGAAAGTTGAATTTGTGTTGAGCAGCATCCATTGGCTTTAGGATTTCTCCTACTCCTATAATTTCTTCTTAACTAATCTAGTCTTCAAAGACCCTATTTGCGAGCAAGGTCACATACTGAGTTTCTGGGTGGACAGGTGTTTTGAAGGACACCAGTCCAGCACTATGGTTACACCGACACTTATCCTTGCAGCAGCATGGGAGAATTTCCTATCGGTGCCATGCTGATACTCCAAATGATGAACTTGAGGGAGGGCTCTCATTGAGCGTGGGAAACAGCTAAGAGAGGAGTGAATCATCATCTTATTGAAAAGAATACTGTAAATATTATTATTATTAAAATATTGACAACGTTGATATCAGAAAGGTAAATCATAAATATCAGAAAGGCTTTTGATAAAGCATTGTCAAAATTGCCCAAGAACAATTTTAACAATTCTAACAAAAGATAGGTGCCTAATTAGATACTAATAAATTGCTACGACCTAGATGATATGTCCAGGACAGATATATGGCCTTGGTTAAATGGTCACAAAAACCAATTTCTTTAAGTTTGAATCCTGCTATATATTTTTTTTTAAAGGAATGACAGTGTAGGGTAGAGAGGAAAGACTTTGAAATAGGGTCAGTTTTAGTTCAGTTCACAGCTTTCCCACATACTAGCCCTTATGGGTTGCTTCAGTTATTTCTGATTCCCAGTTTACTCGGTTGTAAAATGAAGATAATAATATTTCAGGAGTTTCATGAAGGGTGATGAGTTCATGTTGTAAAAAACATGGGCACAGAAGGAGTTCACATAATGTTGATTGAAGCAAGTTATGGTTTAACGCAGTCTCAGGACACTCTATGACTCAGCTCCAGCCATTTCTGTGGTTTCATAGACAGCTTGCAGAGACTCAGTCCTGAAGTTACTAAGGCACATTGTGAGGAGGTCATTCCAAATACTATTACACCTTAAAGATTTTTTACTCTGTAGTCCTCAGACTCAGAATCTAACATTTAAGCCAAAACAATCTGGTCATTGGAGGTAATTTCATAACGAAAGGAATATGGGAATTGAATTCATCCCTACTTCTTCAATACCAATTCATTTGAGAAGATTACATTTAGGTTTCCTGAAGCTATATTTTTTGTTTCTCTATCAATTTTTATTAATACAGTCCAAAGAGGCCAAGGTTATTTTGACCTGGTTAGAGATGCTAGAGGCCTAGGATCTTTTCTTTCCTGGAACATACTCTTTAGAGAGTATTGATCAATTTATACTGGAGAGACCACCTGTGTGTTCACTGTAGGGTCTGGACTGTTTTGAAATTAAACGAAGGAAGGAAGGAAGGAAGAAAGGAACTATCCACTTTGAAAATGATTACAAAGTTCTCACTGTTGTCATTATGAACATCATTTTCTCCCACTGTTTCCTAGTCAGCTATTCAAGTAATGTATGTCACTGGTAAAACACTGGAGTCCAGAAGGTACACAGTCTGGATGAAGGTAGGATAGGAACAAGGAGAGATGTGAATTGCAGGGCCCTACGAGACTACATGATTTTGGCCTAACTGTGGCGAGCCCACAAGTATTATACAGGAAATGTACAGCTGACAGACCCGTTGGACTGTCCACGGGAAGTGTATACATACACTTCACCTGGAGAACCTGTTTTTGTAGAGCTACGGGCACACCTGTCCTTTGGACAAGTCACTGTTCTTTCTGTAGACATCTTGTGAAATCATGGCATTTCTCCCTTCTATAGTATTGAAGCAGTGTATAAACCTTACTTTTCCTGTAGGGCAACTGGATACTCGCCCCCCTCCACACACACCATGGCATGAAAAGGATTCCGTCAAGCCTTTGTTCTCATAGCCAAAATCTACATAAAAATAGTCCCCACAAACTTTATTGACAGGAGTCACTGCTAAGAAAGCAGCCTCCTACAGGAGGTAGTATGTCTGCTTCAACAGCAGACTCAGGAAGCTGTAATCTACTGGTCTGCTCTGAACTAACAGGCTACTAACATTCTGTATATACCCTTTACCTTGGCTTCAACTAACATTGGATCATAGCCTAGGAAACTAACTGTTTATACAGGAAAAAGGCCTGAGTTACTCAAACTAGCTTCAGAGAGAAAATTTCTCACGTAGGCACCCTGCTGGGGTAAAAAGCAGGGTGTGTGTGTGTGTGTGTGTGTGTGTGTGTGTTCCCAGAACAGATTCTTTTTTTTATTGTTAAAAGAAAAATTTACATTTACTCCCCTTGTTCCC
>JAQHUG010000171.1:4383907-4419425 GCA_028555095.1 Dicrostonyx torquatus | reverse complement strand
TCTCTCTCTCTCTCTCTCTCTCTCTCTCTCAACACAAGAACTTTATTAGCACACACCAAGTTCTTTCTGGCATTTAAATAGCTGTAATGGACCAATAGTGAGAAGTGCATGAACCATTTTGCCATTACAAATGTCTCTTCTGACCCTGAATTCTTCATGATCTTGAAGAACTATCCCAAATGACGCTTTTTTGTGGCCTGTATAAGGAATTAAAATGGAAACTTATTTCTGCTTGGTGTATGTGGGGTAGAGTGAGGGGTGTCTTACTATATACCTAAGGCTGACCTTGAACCAGTAGTTATCTTCCTATCTCAACCTTCAGAGTGCTGTAAGTAAGGTGTGCACCATCATACCTAACTTTCCCCTTCAGTGTTGGTGATGGAACTAGAGCCCATGCATGTTAGTCAAGTGCTTTATTGATTTACACTCCCAGTTCTTTCTGCCAGCTTTTTTATCTTTACATCCCTTTATTGTGGCACTGAACTTGTAGAGCATGTGTTAGCAGACATTTTGTGAGTTCATTCATACCTTTTCAAAATGGCTCAACATATGGAATACTGCAGAAGTTGATTTTGCTTTCTGAAGGCTGGTTTGTAGTGTTACTACAAGATTCAATTCCCAGGTTCTTTGTGATCGTACAGTGCAGAGAATTTTCTAGAGTATAATCCTCCTGACATACATTCACAGTACTTGTCTGCTCCAAATCTAGGGCCATGTCCAGGCAGGGCTGTCTTCCTCTCCTTTCAGCCACCTAAGTTTTCATGCCATATGCATTTTCTCTCCATGCCTGGCTACTCTTCCACACAGGGATTGTTGTGGTTTGGTTTTAACACATCCCCCACAGGTTCATGGCTTAGTCAGTAGTGCAGAAATGTCCAGAGGTGCAACTTTTAGAAGTGATTGAATCATGAGAGCTGTGACATCATCAGTAGAGTAACGCATTCATTGACGAACATAAACTGCTGAGATAATAGGAGGTGATGAAAATTTAGGAGGTGGCACCTTGGCAAAGCCACTGGGTTTGGGGGCATATGTATACACTTTAAGAAGTCACTCATGTTTAAAGAAGCTTAAAATATGATATATAAGTTCAAACATACTTCTGCATCTCTCTTATGAGATTGTGGGTGTCATAAAATTAATTCTCTTTAAATGTGGGCTTATTGGTTGGATATGATTTAGATCTTACTGAGTTGTCTACTTCCGTTGAGTTACTTTTCTGCAGTAGATTTGAAAACTGGCATTCTACTCGGAAGAAGATTTGTATTTTGATTCTCAAGAATAGGAAAGCTGGTACAAAATTGTTTTAACATAGCTATTAGTGCCTTGATTATTAAACTTTGCATGGTTAGCTGAAACATCTAAAAATTCAGAAGTCATCCTCTATATTTGGAGAAAGCTCTGTTACTCAACAAAGTACAAGTCGGCAAAGGCTCAGCTTATCAGATCCATGGGTAGCTAGTTGTTCTTATCAGGAGGCTTTGCTGGAAGTATTTCCTGGTGAATCATTCTATACTCAGAGTTTTTGAGATATCTTTTTATTTAAAGTGGCTCAGAGAATATTCTCTACCATCTATTATAGGCTCTTACCTCAGAAGCATTTTTTATTCTTGTATTTTTTTCCTAACTTGTTATGATTCTAAGAAAAGAATCATTGATTTTTTTAATATGGTAGCTTCAATTCTCTTTTTAGCAAGAACCTTAAACTTTAATGTGCAAATTTTGACTTAGAGATCCAGTTACAGTGAAGATGATGCATCAGAAAATCTGGGTGGACTCTGAGATCCTGTGTCACTGCTAAGGGTCCACCTCCTGACTAACACCCAACTTTTGTCCTAGTTTTTAAAAAAATAGCCCATGGAGTCCATTTTGTACTTCTTCTTGGTATAGGGCGGTCCACTGGGGTATGGGTTGAGCTACCAGGAACCACACCTAAAGAAAATTAACCTTTTCTCCCCCAGAAGCCATCAACTGTCCATAGCTCCTCAGTGGTAGGGACCCATAAACCCCTTCCTCTTCCATGCTAGAATGTTGATTGATTTGATTATGGGCAGGTCTTGTTCAGGCAACCACAGCTGCTGGGAGTTCCTGGGCAAAGTGGTCACGTCATGTCCAGAGGACACTGGGTTAATATTTCCAGCACTTTCCTCTGCATTGGTTTTTTTTAGTCACCCATCTCAGGGTATAACACAGAGTGTGCTTACACAATTTAGAGCTACAGTGCATCTGGATTCCTCTACTGATGCAATACTATGAAGAAGCTTCCATCAGTGGCAAAATTTTAAAAAAGAAGTAAAATAACATAAACTTATAGACTTTATGGATCACTCCCAACACCTTTTTTTTTTTTTTAAAAAAAATGTTCTCTGATTTATTAGGAAAGGCTGACAATACATTGTATTTAATCATTTTAAATACCTTTGAGTCAGGGAGTTGGAGATATTTTGTAGATCTCCAGATGTTTTTTGGAAACTTTGCTGATTCAAAAAATATCTGGAAGTCTGGGAATTATAGCTGTGATCAACCTACCAACATTTGAAAGAATCAAAATGTCTAGGAAATGTTTATATGTGAATGTATTTTTCAATCTTTGATTTTGTATGCAAGAAATCTTTTGGGGACCCTTGAATTTTCTAAGTACCAGAGTTCATTTTGAGCTATTAGGACAGATCCACTGTGAAGCAGACTCCAAGATAGAATTAGCCATACAAGACATTTATTAGGGGAAACACCCACGGAAGATAAAAGAGGTAGAAAGCCTGAAGGGATTGGATGGAGCCTTCATACGAGCTTGCAGGACTGACCTGCATACGGGAGAAAATAAGGGAAAAGATACAGGTAAGAATAGGAGAGGTCTACGTAGCAGAGCAGCTTTGAAAAAGTCTTGACTGGGCTATAGGGATCTCCAGAGGAAAGACTAAATGGTCCAGCACGATTCCCCTCTGCTGAACTAAGTCATTGCATGGGAACAGCCTGTGGAGAAGGTGGCCATGTCCTTGATGCTGCAGGTGCAGATGGTATGACATTCAGGGTCTGTCAGTGGACGGTTTTCTATAGAGCAGGTTATCTTTAGTAGGGCAGTCTCTGTGTATTTCCATAGCTGCTATATGGATGCTTTATATTTTATATAGAAACAGTGAAATTTTCCCCTGTGGACTAAGAGAAAATTAGCCATGTATCAGGCTATTAATGTTTCTTTGAATGTCTTCCCTTTTGGTCTTCTCCATTAAACATAGATAAACTGACAAACTGGCATTTATCAATTATAATTTATCATGTCTGCTGAACTGAAAAATGATTTCTTATGTCCATAAAAATGTAACATAGTCACTGTATAAGATGTGGGTGGAACAGCATCTTTTTTCTACTATGACTATATGTTTGATGTTAGCTTTTCAGTCTATCATGTTCATAGGTATATGGTAATACACATTTTAATTTGTTAGCAATTATACATAGCTTTTAGGAGCTAGTATTAAAGATGGGTTTATTAAGTAAAACTTGCTTATAATGTCTTTTCTTGGTCTGTTACAGTGTGTTATCTAGCATGACAGACGCAGTGTTAGCTCGAGTGTATAAACAATCAGATCTGGACATCCTGGCTAAGGAAGCATCCATTCCAATTGTCAATGGACTTTCAGACTTGTATCATCCTATTCAGATCCTGGCTGATTACCTCACACTCCAGGTTGGTGTTATTTCTTTGCTTTACAAAACAGAAAAAGAAAATCAACAAATAATTCCTTACTACCATCAAGTGGAACCATTTACTTAAATGATGTATAATCATTATTGTGAATAACTTCTGTCTGAAAATAATTACAGCATATGTGTGAATGCTATAGATCTAGAAAACAGTGCATTGCTATAAAGAGTCTGTATGACCCTTTTCTTCCCAATCCCATTTCCAACCCCCTTCCAGCTCCTCTCACATTTTCTGTTCTTTCATCACTTTGCTTTCTGTTTAACAATGGATGAAGAAGGGATGCAACTGCATGTAGAATTACCATGACTTAAGTGACTCTGCTGCTCAAGATTGTCCACTTGGTAGGCTCTAGAATCACCCAGAACACAAGCCTCTAGATATGTCTGTGAGGGACTGTCTACAGTAGGTCAACTGAGGTTGGGAAGAGTCACTTTAACTATGGACAGCACTATTCCATGACTTGGCATCCTGAAGCAACAAGAAGGAGGAAGTGAGCTGAATACTGTTGTTCACCTTTCTCTCTGCTTCCTGATTCTGGATGCAGTGCGACCAGCTGCCTCAAGCTCTGGCTGCCTTGTTTGCCCCACAATGATAGACTGTATCCTTGAGTCTTTGAGCCAAAAATAAACCTTTCTTTCCTTAAGTTGCTTTTGCCAAGTATTTCATCCAAACACTGTAGAAGGTAGCTAATACCGTTATTTTACAATCACCAGACTCTGTAACTTAGAAATGAAGATCAGAGGAGTTTAGTGCAAATGCTCAAGATGGATTGTTACTGTTTAGTAATAGAAGGAGGGGAGCATTTTCTGTCATTTAAAAAATGGTTAAAAATAGAATGAAAAATATGTAGACTTTATGGAGTTAAGGGTCTAATTCGGCCATGTGCTCATACATAAGGAATTTTAATAACTTTTAAGACTTACATTATTTGATTAGACAGCCAAATTACATGTTTTTGTCACTTGACATCTTAACAATTAGGATTTTTGAGTCTCTGATTTTGAAGAGACAGGAAAAACTGGATAAACCCATCGTCCTTCCCATTTAAATAAGCTGTGAATGTTGAAATGAGAGACCAAACACAAAGAAATGCCGTTCAGAGATGAAGACGAGATCCACACAGAGACGACAAAACAATGATGTCAGATGGATAGTTGCTATTTTTTAGTAAAACCTTATGTTGACACTGGATGACTTCATGCTTCTCTCTGGAGTTTTATCATTACTAAATCATGAACTCACTGGGGTGGGTGTCATGAGCTGTTCTATTCATCATAGGGTCTCCTGCTTGTCCGTGTGCAATGTTTTCACCAACGAGACACCAAAAGAGGATTTTGGTGACCAAAAGGCAGTTTCTCAAGAGCATGAGGTCTACGTGAGATGAATCTGGCTTTACATCCTACATTAGCCACCTAGTAGCTTCATGATCTCCAAATTCCTTAGTCTTTACCCCTTTTTTGATATTTACAAATATTTAACTATTTAAATCTATTAAACCTACAGACATTTCAAGACAAAAACTGGGGCCAATGGGATAGCTCAGGGAGTAAGGCACTTGTCAGCAATCCTCATTACCCAAGTTCAGTTCTGGGAAACCAAATGGTAGAAGAAGACAACTAATCCTGGCAGTTGTCTCTTTTCTTTGTTTCATCTTCAGCATCAAGGATGATATATGGATATCAATAGTGCTCATTCCTTGAATGATAAAACAGATTCAAAGTTCATGAAAATCTAAGTCTCAGTAACATGTATTGATTTAAGATATTAGGTTTTTTTTCTTTTATTCTTCTATCATATATTGCATCCTGACTGCTGTTTCCCCTCCCTCCACTTTTCCTAGTTCCCACCACACACACTTCCCCCTCCCCTAGATCCAGTTCACCTTTGTTTTCCTTATTTAAGAAAAGGAGCAGGCTGCCTGGGCAGTGGTGGCACACACCTTTAATCCCAGCACTCAGGAGGCAGAAGCAGGCGGATCTCTGTGAGTTCAAGGCCAACCTGGTCTAAAAGAGCTAGTTCCAGGACAGGCTTCGAAGCTACAAAGAAACCCGGCCTCGAAAAACAACAACAACAACAACAAAACAATACAAAATAAAAAATAAAAAGGAGCAGGCCTACCAGGGGTATGAACCAACCATGTTATAACAAGTTGCTATAAGACTGGACACAAACCCTCATCAAGGCTGGAGGAAGAAAACTTTTAGGAGGAAAAAAAAGGGTCCCAAGAACAGGTGAAAGCCTTAGAGACACCCCCACTCCCACTGTGAGAAGTCCCACAAAAACACAAAGCTACACAACCAAAACATATATGCAGAGCTAGCTCAGACTTATACAGGGTTCATGATTGTCCATTCAGTCTTTGTGAACTCCTATGAATATTATTGGTTGATTCTGTGGGCAGTGTTCTTGTGATGTCCTCTACTCCTCTGGCTCCTGCAATCTTCCTTCCTCCCACCAGCTTCTCTTCTCCAGGGTTACCCTGGCTCCACCTAGGGTTTGACTGTGGGTCTTTTCTTCCATCAGTTGCTAATGATGCCTCTCTCATGACAACTGGGCTACTGGACTAGGCACCGATCTATGAGTACAGCAGAATATCATTAGGAATCATTTCATTGACATTCCCTGCCCCCACCTACAGTCATGGTTGTTTCTATCCTGAGTCTCTGGGCTGTCCCACCTCTGGTTCCTGGCCATCTGGGCAGTGGGCTTCCTCTCAAGGAATGGGTCTGAATTTGGACCAGTCATTGGTTGGACACTCCCAGAAGTTCTGCATCACTATTACCCTGTCACATCTTGGAGGCAAGACAGATTGTAGGTCAAAATTTTGTGGCTTGATTGGTGTCCCAGTCCCACAGCTGGAAGCCATGCCTGGTTATAAAAGATGGCCATTTGCGGCTCTGTATCCTCCCCCCTTACTAGACGTCTGGTCACTCTCAAAGATTCCTGGGAGTTTGCACAGCACTAGGTTTCCATATCACCCCCCAATACTCCCTAATTCAGGTTGTCTCTCCCAGTACTCTCTCCCTCCACAACCATGGCACCTGAACCCTCCTGCCCCCATTCCTACCCACCCACAGTCCACCTTCCCAGGGAGATCCATGCACCTCCTCCTTTGATCCTTCCTTGTTACTTCGCCTCTCTGAGTCTGTGGATTGTGTAGCATGATTATGCTTTATAGCTAATGTCCACTTTTGAGTAAGTACATACCATGTTTGTCTTTCTGGGTTACCTGACTCAGCATGATTTTCCTAGTTCCATCAATTTGCCTGTAAATTTCATGATGTTATTATTTTTAATAGTTGAGTAATAGCCCTTTGTGCAAATGAACTGCATTTTTTAAATCCATTTTTGTGTTGAAGGACATCTGGGTTGTTTCCACTTTCTGGCTATTCTGAATAAAACCTATATGAATATAATTGACAAAATGCCCTTGTGGTAGGCTGGAGCATTCTTTAGGTACATGCCAAAGAATGGTATAGTTGGGTCTTGAGGTAGCTCAATTTCCAGTTTTCTGAGGAACTGACATATTGATTTCCATAGTGGCTGTAGAAATTTGTACTCCCACCAGCAATGGAGGAGTGTTTCCCTTGCTCCACATCCTCACTTGTATGAACTGTCACTTGTGTTTTTGATCTTAGCCATTATTACAGGTGTAAGATGGAATCTCAAAGTAGTTTGATTTGCATTTCCCCGAATTCTAAGGATGTTGAACATTTCTGTTTTTTATTTTTATTTTACATCCTGGCTGCAGTTTCCCCTCCCTCCTTTCTTCCCATTCCCTCCTCTCCAACCCTCCTCTGTGACCCCCACAACCTACTCCTCTTTTTCTCTTCAGGAAAGGGCAGATGTCCCATGGATATCAATAAAACATGACATCAAATTGCAATAAGATTAAGCAACTCCCCATTTATTAAAGCTGGCAAAGTGACCTAGTATGAAGAGTAGGGTCCCAAAAGCCAGTAAAAGAGTCAGTGAGACAGCCCTTCTCTTACTGTTAGGAATCTGTTTCTCAGCCATTTGAGAGTCCTCTCTTGAGAATTTGTTTAGATCTGTATCCCATTTTTCAATTGGATTATTTGATTTGTTGATGTCTAGTTTCTTAAATTCTTTATATATATTGGATATATATATCGCCTTCTGTCTGATGTGGAGTTGGTGAAAACCTTTTCATATTTTGTAAGCTGCTGTCTTGTCCTATTGATGATGTTCTTTGCCTTACAGAGATTTACAGTTTCATGACATTCCACTTGTTAAGTGTTGATGATCTTGTTAAGTGATCGATGTTCTGTTCCGAATGTTGTCTCCAGTGTCAATGTGTTCAAGGCTACTCCCCACTTTCTCTTTTATTATGTTCAGTGTATCTGGTTTTATGTTAAGGTCTTTGATCTGCTTGAACTTGAGTTTTGTGCAGGGTGGGCATTCTTCTACATGCTGACATCCAGTTATGCCAGCACCATTTGTTGAATATGCTTTCTATTTTCTATTGTGTATTTCTGGCTTCTGTGTCAAAAATCAGGTGTTAATAGATGTGTGGATTTACATCTGGGTCTTCAATTCGATTCCATTGAACAACCTATCTGTTTTGATGCCAATACCATGCAGTTTTTTACTACTATAGCTCAGTAGTTGAGCCAGAAATCTGGAATACTGATATCTCCAGAAGTTCTTTTTATTGTACAGTATTATTTTAACTGTCCTGATTTTTTGTTTTTCCCTATGACATTGAATATTGTCCTTTCAATATCTGTAATGAGTTGTGCTGGTATTTTGATTGGGATTACATCGAATCTGTAGATTGTTTCTGGTAGGATGGTTATTTTTGTTATGTTACTCCTACTGCTCCATGAGCACGGGAGGTCTTTCCATCTTCTGATATTTACTTCTATTTCTTTTTTTCAAAGACTTGAAATTTTTTATTTTTCCATTCAAAAATTTACACTTCCTATCCTTCTCCCATTCCCCTCCCACTCCCCCATTAATCCTCTTCCCTCCCCCTCCTGCCTTAAGAGAGGGCTGGGTACTCTGCCCTGTGGGAAGTCCAAGGCCCTCCCTGTTCCATCCTGGCCTAAGAAGGTGTGCATCCAAGTAAACTAGGGTCCTAAAAAGCCAATACATGCAGAAGAGACAGGTCCCAGTGCCATTATCGATGGCTTCTCAGTCCGTCCCCATTAGCAGCCACATTTATTTTCTTTGACTTAGGTATCAATTTTTTTCTATCATATTATATCTTCAATGCCTGAGATTCTCTCTTCCATCTCTTGTATTCTGTTGGTGATGCTAGTGTCTATAGTTCCTGTTCACTTACCTAGATTTTTTATTTCCAGAATTCCCTCAGTTTGTGTTTTTTTTATTGCTTCTATTTACATTTTCAGGTCTTAAACAGTTTTGTTAGTTGGCTTCAAATGTTTGTTCAATTTTTTTCTTGGCCTTTTAAAAAGGATTTATTCATTTCCTCTAAATTTTTTGTCTTCTTTATGTATTTAAAAATTTTATTCATTTCCTCCTTATGAACCCCTATCATCTTTATAAAGTTGGCTTTAAGGTCTTTTTCTTATGTTTCAGCTGTGTTGGAATATTCAGGGGTTGCTGAAGTAGAATAGCCGGGTTCTGGTGGTGACATATTGCCCTGGCTGTTGTTGGCTGTGTTCTTATGCTGGCATCTAGGCATCTGGGTTTGGAGCGATTATAGGTCTAGGTGCCTGTTTCTGAGTTTGTCTTCGATGGGTGTTTTGTTGCTTGGCTTGCTTAGTTTCTGTTTCCTTTCTTGTCTTTTGGCTAGGGTGGCCTATGGTTGAGCAGAGGGTCTCCACTCCATTTGGGGGCTGGACCTCTGATCAAGATATTAGAACCTTTTAACTACTGTTTTTGCGATTATATGGTCATGTTACTGGATTTAATGCAAAATATAGTTTATTCATTCCACCAAGGCATTTATTTTGAGTGGAAAACTGTTTTTATCTTAACTCTAGTAACTGTTCCATAAAAGTGGGTTTCCTCCCTATATTTAATCCACTTTACCTCTTTTTTAGGAACACTATGGCTCTCTCAAAGGCCTTACCCTCAGCTGGATAGGGGATGGGAACAACATCCTGCACTCCATCATGATGAGTGCTGCAAAATTCGGGATGCACCTTCAAGCAGCTACTCCAAAGGTAGGAAAACTTTCTGCCCTGAAAGAACCTCCCTGTTGGTCAGATATTATTACTGGGTAGAAATTTTGCTCAAAGACAGTATAGCAGAGGCTACACAATTTAAGCTATATTACCAACTCTTCTGTTGCATGAATATCTGGCTTAAGAGCCCAATTTTCCATTTCTATAGTGGAAGCTAGTCTTGGCTGGTGCCTTTTATTCCTCAAGTCTGTGATAAAAAGCATATCCAAATTATGCCTTTGAATGCCCCAATACAGGTCATTATGATGACTGGCATCTTTGTTTATTATCACCACACATGCTGAAAAAAAAAGCAGTGAAAAACCAGACAATGTAGAATCCTCAATGCTTGGAAATGGTGCTATAATCTCTCTAATATGGCAATTTGATTTTAAAAAAAGAAAAAGATAAAGAAAAATTCAATCCTATGTGAAAGACACATTGCTGGCATCCAGCTTAAGATTTCAAACCTCATCTCCAGGTCTCTTGGGATTTTTAAATATGGTTCTCATGTGTCTAGGAAAATTACCCGTACATTTTTTTTCTATCCTGATTATACACTCTCATAGAATGCGTATTTTTCATATCTTAACTCTTGCTAAGGAAATGGCAATGGTTGTTGCCTCTATATAGAGCTAAAAGGTTCAAGAATAGAGGTAAAAGGGAGATTTTTTTTCAGGGGGGCTGTTCTTTTATATGGTTTGAATTTCTTAACACATAAGTGTTTGATCTGTGTAATAGCATACATGCATAAATAAGTAAACTAAAATAAAACATGCACATCCCCCTAAAAGTAGCCCTGTGTTAAGATACCCTTGTTCCTCACAGAATGAGCAGAACTTGGAAAAGGCATTAACCCTAAGGGAATCAAGCCCAAGTCGACCCTGAAGGATGTGCAAGGAATATGTGTTAAACACCGGCATCTGCTGCTCTATTCTCCCCATTCTGTTTCTTATTTAGCTTCTGGTGTTCTTTCAGGAGGTTTTTAAAAAGGAAAATTCCCCTAAGAAGAAACTATTTCAGAAACTAAGTGTTGATTTTTGGTAAGAGAATTGACCATAATATTAGGAAACTACTCTACACAGTGATTATGAGGCAGTGTCGGTTAATAAGCACGTGGTGGCTAGTTCCCAACAGTCTCACCTGTGGCTCATTCTGAGCTGAACATAGGGGGAACTTCATTTTTCTCACTGCTTCTGCTTTTTTAAATTTGATCTTTACTTACCCACTAACAGGAGCATGAATTATTGTATAAAGATAAATAGCTGAATTTTTTGAATAGTAATCACCCAGTCTTTGAATACCTCATGCACTTTCCCCCAAATCAAACCTGTGTCTTAGGCTGTTTCCTCTTTCCTCCCAACGCATCCCTGGGTAGGGATTTAGGAGACATATGGGGAACTAGTAGACGATTAGGGAAAGAAAACAGTCAAGGAAGTGTACCATTTATAGGGACCAGCCATCCTGGTTTCCCTAGACCTGGGTATTTCTGGAGATGAGAAGCCTGAAATGCTAAAAATGTCAAGAGTATTTGGGAAACCAGGATGTTTCGGTCACCCAAGCACCGGGATATGCTCAGTCAAACAGAAAGAAGCTTAACTTGATACAGCAAGCGAGGTCTAGAGTGGAAGGTATGCTTCACAATTGTCTCAACCTGGAGGCATGAGAGCAGGTTTCCCTTTCTTCTGGAGCAGTTACTGCTGAGTGGCAATGGGCATAGTAGAGTGGCAAGGTCTCTGGTACTTTCAGGGAGAAGAGCAGCCTGGTATCCAGAGAGTAGGCTTTCTGAAAAAAGCAGCAAGTTCTGTTTTGGAAACATATTGGCATGGCCTTTTATATCCCAAACAAGCTAACAGCAACAAAAAACCCATTACATCATTTTCTCTACTATTAAGTCAGCCTTGGTCAGTGCGTTCTTCCCTCTTAGTTTCCTAGGGTGGCCAAAGCAAATGACCACAAATTGAGTGGCTCGCAAAGCAGAGTAATACGTTGTCTGAAATCTAGGTGTTGGCACAGCCATATTCCATTTGTTACTTGGAATTTTTCTGAATTCCTCCCATCCCTTCTTCTGTCATCTTCATTCTGTGTTCATATATCTCTATTTGCAAATGTTCCTGTTCTTCAAAATAATAGCATAGTAGATGTAGGTCTACTGTCACTCACCATGACCTCATATATATAAAGGACTTATATATACAAAGACCCTGTTTCCAAATAAAGTTACATTCTGAGGTTCCCATTGGGCAGTGTGTGTGTATGTGTGTGTGTGTGTGTGTGTGTGTGTGTGTGTGTGGTGCAGGGGATCAAAGTAAGGGTCTCAAATATTCTACCTAAATACTTTGCCTCTGAGTTATGCTCTGTCTTTAAGGCATGACTTTTCTAAGGACATTATTTGCCCAGATGTACCTGCCATGCTGTAGAACAAATGGCAAACACATACAATAATGGCAAGCTCTGGAAGTTCTTCTATTACAGTGAAGTTTAGTGACTCAGAAAGATGACCCTTGCAACAGTCACCATACTCCTTTCTTTAGCATGCACTGAAATTAAAGCTCATATCTGACATGTTTGAGCACACTCTCACTAGAACACAGGTCTGCAGAAAGGTTCCTCATTAAGGCAAAATGTGACTGCATTTGCTTTTACAGCTAAAATGTGCATTAACAATAATTGTTCCCTGCTATTAGGTGATTTTGGAATGGCTCCATTCTGTTGAAGAAATATACAGCTTAAACATTTTATTGCATGTCAAAAATGTTTTATTAACATTAAGAGAAAAATTCCAATATTATGGAGTAATTTCAGTATTGTTCTTTTACAGAAACTCATTTAAATGATAAATTGTACCAAAAGCCACTTAAATCTTGGTGAGAGCAAAGTTTTTGTTTAAAAACAAAAAAAAAAAAGAAAACCCTGCTGTTAAGTCTGATAGTGCAGAAGTTGGTCCATCAGTTTGTAAGTCTTTGCTTGTTATTGGGACTATTTCCCTTAAAGATAAAGCTAGGAGATTTATTGCAAATTTAAGAAACATTGCACAGCTTCCAAAGTCATAGGTAATACATTTCCTCATGCCTCACCCAAGAATAACTTCCATGTTCAAAACTAAGTATTCTGTCCATGATTTGCGGCAGTGTTCCATAGCCATCGATGGTAATGCTTTTCACTGTTGTTCTAAGTGAATATTTATTTAGACTCAGTTTGGTAATCACATTTTTCATCTGCTTTGAAGATTTATGTAGAAGCCAATGAATGATTTAGTACTGGAAACTGAGACGTGAGAGAAGAATCTGCCTCTGCATTCTATGTCACGACTCAGAGTGTGCAAGGTTGGGTGATTTCCTCTTGGTTCCCTAAGTCCTTATTGATTCCTCCTCTAAGAATGATTCTTAGTCTAAAACCTGCTCTCTGAGGACAAGACTCATTTTCAGAGCAGTAGGCACCTGTGTAATATCCAAGTCTCTTTACTCATGTTTACTGGTATGACTGATCACATTTGTTACCAAATTCACAAATCTTTATTAATTGCTTTCCCCAAAACCTCATAAACCAGGCCCCAAAAGCTCATGGCAGTTGAAATACAACAAAGCTTTCTTTAAAATGTCTGTAGTTATCATAATCAATATCTTGACAGTTCCTTTCCTCTAGAATCTGATGATGGGAGAACTATGGTAGATAAGTATGGGTAAAGAAGCCAGATTTCAAGTGAATGCACCTGGCCATGCCTGTCACAAGCTGAGGTTCTTGAACAGCAGATTTTGAGAGTTTAAGTGTGTAGGATGTACAAGACTTCCATGACAGCATGCCCTTGAAATCAATGGCCGTGGTAAAGAGCAGGGTAAGGATGTAGTTGTGTGCAGGGGGAGAAGTTGAGCTATGATGTGGTCCCAGCCCACAGTTTCAGTAGACCTACAGAGCATTTTGCATATGTAATGGTCACTTGGAACTGTCTGGGCTTGTGCAGAGAGGCTCTGATTTTCATATCTTCCTGTCAATCACTCCTTCAATCTGTGGGACCCTAGAAAGCTGTGTTTGCTTGAGTGAGGTGATCTTCTGTAGCTAAGTCAGTGTCCAGAGGGGGCTGACAGATGAAGCCACCTCCTAGCATCACCATAGAAACAGAGAGGAGTACATCCCTTAATTGTGATTATCCATATTGGTGGGGTGTGAAGGGGATACCACAACATTCAGCAGAAATCAATACTTAAAATGTACAACAATTGATTCATAATACATGCTAAGAATTCAAAAAAAACTAAGAAAGATGGAGGAGGGTGAGCGTAATTGTGGGGTTTGAACTGACACAAATCCTATATGGAGGCATTGGAGATGAGGCTAGAGTTCGTGAGCTGACATGTTATGATGAAAACACCCACCAGGAGGAGGTGTTCAAGGGTGAAAGGCCTACGGTATGACAGAAAAGGGCAAAACTATGTACAGGGACGCCAAGAAGATTGGCTTTCCTGTGGCAGTACTGTGAGAATTAAAGGAGATGGAAGCAGGGGATGTAGCCAGAGACTGGAGACTCTTAATCAGTTTTGATCTAAGGAGCAAGTACTAACCAGTCGACACTGCTGTCAACAAAACAGGCAAGAGGGTGGGGGAAAGCTGTTCATGGTTGCATAGCAATAGCTTTAGCCACTTTAGTTACCAGCAGAATGTCCATTAGTGCTAGGACTAGGGTGAGCAAACAAGACCCCCAACATGCAAAAGCATTTAATCCTAAGCCTGACTACCTCTTCATAGGCACCTTGCTTACCTCTCCAAACCATTCTAAATGACATATCAAAGCAAGTCGCACTCCCTTGGAAAAGAATAAGGCAGGAGCCTTTAGTATTTAGCTGGAGTGGTCACAGAGGACTTTTCTAGGAAGCAGTCATTCAAACTGAGACTTCAAAGAATTGTTCATGGAATGGATGAGGAAAAGTAGTCAGTTAGATTTAAAAAAAGAGCTTTGTATCCAAAGACACAGATAAAATGCACTAGATTGGACAAGTATGTATTAAACACTCTTATTCCATTGAAAGGTCAAAGAGAACTCTGTTGTGAGGTAGAAAAAATACCATGCTCTTTATTTGTCTTTACAATTGAGGAAGACAGAGATAGTCTAGAAAAGATGGAACAATTATTTGCCTTTTTAAATCCAAAGGACAGCTTGAAAGCCAATGGCTCTACTGAACATGGAACATCTTTTAAACAGCGAAGGGGGAGGATATTCTTGAGCTTTATTTTGTTTTGTCTTTAGTCATTAG
The DNA here is from genome assembly GCA_028555095.1 of Dicrostonyx torquatus. NCBI lineage: Eukaryota > Metazoa > Chordata > Mammalia > Rodentia > Cricetidae > Dicrostonyx > Dicrostonyx torquatus. The sequence goes on along the minus strand of JAQHUG010000171.1, from coordinate 4,404,318 downwards.
ACATGTGATAGATATAAGATATATTAAATAGTGTCATATATAATTAAATGATCTAATTGCCTAAATAACAGCTATTTTTTTCTTCTTGCAGGGTTATGAGCCGGATCCTAATATAGTCAAGCAGGCAGAGCAGTATGCCAAGGAGGTATGCTCTCTCTTCTTGTAATGTTCGAATTGCTTTTGTTGTCCTATGAAGTTTGAGTTTTTTTTTTTTTTTTTTTTTTTTTTTAGTTTGAGTTTTTTTAACCAGCAAATTTCTCTGTGCTAGAATGGTACCAAGTTGTCATTGGCGAATGATCCATTGGAAGCAGCACGTGGAGGCAATGTATTAATTACAGACACTTGGATAAGTATGGGGCAAGAGGAGGAGAAGAAAAAGCGTCTTCAGGCTTTCCAGGGTTACCAGGTTACAATGAAGGTACAAACTGCTGCTTTTCTGAAGGTTCATTAGTTGCATTCATGAAGACTAGCACCACCCCAGCCTTCATTCACTTTAGGGACAGTAGACTGACCTTCTATACCCTATTAAGAACTCACTGCATCCCATCATGATCTCTGTCCTCCCAAACATTAGTGATAGCCTCTGGGGAAAAAAACACTTATGAAACCTGGGCTGTAGAGAAAAGTAAGTTTTTCCCCCTAACAACAATAGAGATCCCAAAATGCTTTACTGTGTGTAATTTGGGGAACATTGGGTTACTTCAGGTGCATGCGATTTCTTAAGCTTTCTCCCGTAAGAAGAGCCCACAACTGTGCTTGCCAGGTTTGTTCTTGCTTTTCCTTTCTAATGTCTCTCAAATTCATGATAGCTTTGCCAATCCTCCCTAGGGACTCTAAGGGACACCCCTTCAATCTAATGCCTTCCAGGAAGATCAGAAAAGCTGCATATCAAACTTCACTTCCTGACTGCCTCCTTCCTTTCCTCGCCTCTGTCTTTTGTTGTCTGCAGTGTTGGACATTGGCATGGAGCCCAGGGGGTAGTGAATGTTAGGCAAAGAGCTCTACCACCAGACTCTACCTTCCTCTCCACACTCTGCTTCAGTCAGTCTTGAGCAATCATCAGAATGGCCTGTGTACATTGCTGGAAGGCGGCAACCCCAGGGATTCTGACTCAGTAGCTCCTGCACATAAGAATTTGCATCTTATCTGATTCCCAGATGATGCAGTTCTTGAGGGCCCAACTTTGAGAACCTCTGGTGAAAGCATACGCCAAATGACAGGAGCACACTGGGGTGGAGAAGTCATTACACAGACGCACAAAAATTATGGATAAAGTAACAGAAATAATTTTCTTATTACATATCAAATAGAATGGAAGCTCGAAAAACAAAGCAAAACTCCCCCCCCTTTTAACAAGGTATATAACCAACGTGTTTACTTTTTCTCTCTCTACCTCTCTCTCAATAGTGATTATGTTCACAGAGAGCTATTATTTAACATTACAATGTGGTTCTTTTCTGCACATTTACATATGTTTGCCCATTTGCATACAAATACTGATTTGATTTTTGATACATGGTACTTTAGACATATTATTCTCACTTGCTTTTTTTTACTTAAGAAAAATTAGATTTTCTTATCAATTTATTTAGATATTTTTAGTTTTGTAAAAATGTATTTACTTTCATTTTTATTTTATGTTTATGGGGTTTTTTTTTGCCTCCATGTATGTCTCTGCACCGCTTGCATGCAGTGCCCATTGAGGTCACAAGAGAGCACTGGATCCCCTAGAACTGGAGTTACAGATAATTGGGAACCACCTTGGAGGTGCTAGGAATCAAACGCAGCTCCTCTAGCAGAGCAGCCAGTACTCTTAAATGCTGACCCATCTCTCCATGCCCCGGGGATTTTTAAATGGATTTTTTTTTAATCGAGGAGCAGCATGCATTTAAACAAAAAAAAGCACAAAGCATAAGTATAAAAATGATTCTATTTCCACACAGTGAATTTATTCCGAGCATCTCGATGAAGAAACATCACCAGTATCCCTGACCCTTCCAGTCACAGCTCAGATCTGTAGTTAACTCTATTTTGATATTTTATTCTTTGCAGTACTGCCCATAGAATCTGAAGTACAAGTGACTGATAATTTTGTCCATAATAATTCCTACTCATATATTAATGCATGTATTTAAAAAATCCTAATTTCAAACAATTCTACAATGAACAACCTTATTCATATTTCCTTATAAAGCATTGTTAGAGAATAAATTTTTGAAGGAAGAATTTTTGTGTGATGTGTTATCTACTTTAAAAAATAGCAGTGATGCTCTTCCAGAGTGAATACTTTAAACTCTTCTAGATGCATATTATTGTTCTTTCCCCATACATCCTTGTTATTTACAGTTTATATCTTGTGATTTTTAAAATTTGCCATATTTCTGGTTATGCTAAGATCTTTTCATATTTATTGGTCATTTCCATTTCTGTGTCTTTACATTGCTATCATATTGTTACTTGGTTTCTATTCCCCTTTTGTCATTGTTTGTAGGAGCTTTTTATACATTATGGTTAATCTTTTGTCATATATGTTTCAAATATTTGGTGGAACTATTTTAACTTACCTATGCTTTGCCTCCTGCTTGCCTTGGGTGATTTTCTGATTCTGGTACTGTAAGCTTGCCGAACAATAAATTTCCTGATGTATGACAGGTATAAACGTTACTTCCTTTCCATCTCATTTTCCCAGTACTTTAGAAGCTCAATTATTCTCAACTTAAAAGTGAAATAAAATTTTAGTACAAAGGCAGTAATTTTGAGGTAAGAAAGCATGAGGCAATGTAGGTTTGAATCTGTAAGTGAAAAGATGGAAATGGATGGGGGAATATTACTTTTGGGAATTAACTGCGGGGGAAAATTGAGAGTCATAGCACATTTGCATTGGGAAGAAAATAACTAGTGCAGAGTGCTCAGAATCCTTTTTAATGTACTCCTACCTCATTGCTTTCTTCAAAATGATTTTAATTTGTGACAAAGTAATTCAAATGCTAACACTTGTAATTTGAAAAAAAGCTCAAAATATAAAACCATTCCATCAAAGTAACTTCTTTGTATATTGGCACCTTTTGCTACCAACTACATATAAGAACTGAAAATGGCCATCGCCCTTCCAGACAGAATATCAGAAAAGTGAATTACTGGTTTAACTTGAAGTGCTGACCTCTCAAATGTAAAAGAGTGACTACAAAATGCCATAGGTTAAAGGAATTAATTCATTATTGGTGTCTTTAACCAAAACCTTCAGTCTACCCTTTGTTTTGTCGTGACACATTAGGCCAGGACAACTGTGTCAGTAAATACTGAAGAAGAGATATATGACTGCCACATAGAAGAGTTGATACTTAAAATGCCATCTTATCCCTATCTCTTTAGACTGCTAAAGTTGCTGCATCTGACTGGACGTTTTTACACTGCTTGCCTAGAAAGCCGGAAGAAGTGGATGATGAAGTGTTTTATTCTCCACGGTCATTAGTCTTCCCAGAGGCAGAAAATAGAAAGTGGACAATCATGGTAAGGAAAAGGGTGTGTGTGGAAGGGTAAGAAAGTCTGAAAATCTAAGTGTGCTTGCAACTTGGCAATCCATGCTTTTGGGCAAATAAGCAACCAAGGCTATCCAACTCTACTGATTGCTCATATGGCATCTGCTTTTTATTTTAAAATTATATTTTATTTAATTAGTTTTGAGCATGCTGAAGTGGCACACATTTATCACGGTGTGTAATTGGAGACCAGGGGAGGTTTTTTTTTTCCTTTTTTTTTGCAGGAGTCAGTTCTTTATTTTCACCATGTGGGTCTTTGGGGCCAAACTCAGCTCCTCATGTTTGGTGGCAAGTTGTCTCTACTTGCTGAGCCATTTTGCCAGCCTAGTATCTATCTAGTTTTGTTCAGAAAGTTAATAAGTCAGTATTTCTTATTAGCTGACATAGTATATTTTAATGAACTAAAATTGATCCCCTTCCAAATTTTAATCAAAATTATAACTGCTGTGAGAACTAACTACTCTTACTGGCCAACTGTTACATATTATAGAATTTTTAGATTTTAATCTGTCTGTGTTCAGTGAAGCTGCTAATTCAGTGCCTCGTATAAAATGGATTAAAAAATCAATTTCCTTCTTCTCTTCTTTTTCTTGTTCATTCTTTTCTTGATAACGTAATCAAATGATTGAAGTTCTCCGTTTGAGTTTGGCCATTTAGATATATGCGTTTATAGGTATAGAACATTTCCAAAATTCATATCAAATTTTACTTCAGAAGATTTTAGTCCCTTTCAGACAAAGCCATTGATCATCTTTATCACCGATATGCTAAGAAATATTAACCTTAAAAGCTGCTTTGCAATATTCAGTGGGAAATTTCTCTGGAAAACTGAATACACACATGCTGTAAGTTAGCTCCACCATTTTTAAGTGGTTTAACCAATTTCAATTACTGTACGCTCAGAGTCTTAACTGCAAACAACAGACTCCATCCTATGTAGATTATGGAGATTTTTAATCTCTTGGGAGAGGGGATTCAGTAAATCATTATGGAGCATAGGCAGAGAAATTACCCCAAACCATTGTGGGTATTGTATAGCCAGAAAAAATCCAGAGACACCCACCCACAGCCATTGGACTCAGATGCACTAGCTGAAACAGATGCTTTTACCTGCACATGGAACAGAAGAAGAGTCAATCATTCAGAGAATGGCTTCTATTGTGTGTCGTGCACTTGTATTTCCACATCTTCAGTGGATGTAACTCATTACCGTTTCTGGACTAAAGCTTCAAGGAAATCTGGAAAACATAGTATTAGCTTCTAATAATCACCACAGTAGAATACAGCAAGTTGGGAAGGACTACTTTCGTATTCTTTCTTTATCTATCAGTGAGAAGAGGATCATTGTAAACATTAACCAATCCATGAAATATTTAGTATAGTGGCTAACATGTTATAAGCTCGTCTCTGAAGATTTAGTATTCATTTCACTCACCCAAGTATCTGGTTGAGTGAAAGTTTATGCTTACTAGTTCAGAGATGGAGCTGGGTAGTTGGTGTTTCTAATGAGAACCTAGATAATTCAGGTGCCATTGTATTATGGACCACCATTTGGGTATTAAAAATCTAGATGATGAAAAGTAGAAAATGAAAGCTCTCCAACATTTAACTTAGGAAAAGACAGAAAATTTCCCCCTCAGATTCTATTTTTTATCACCCCACTTTATCCATCTAGTTTCACCATCCTCTTTGCCTTTGAATACTATTATTAGGAAAACATTTATCTTAATGAAATCTAGAAGGCCAAACTATGTTAAAATGAATATAGAGTCTAAAGTTCAAAGAATGCTGAACTGGCTATGAAGAAACATCTTCTACCAAAGTGCTTCAATGCAGACCATCTGTGTCATCTTGGATAAGTTGTCCCAATCTTCTCACACATAAAATGAGCTCACTGAGTCATAGAGATTACAAATGAGGCTGCATTTTATTTAGGACACTAATGTCATCAATAGGCTACCTGGAGTCCTGTGTGAAAGGAAATTTTGTGTCTGTGGTGTAGAACAATAAGAGGGGCATGACTGGTTAACTAACAAGCTTGGCATGAATGATGAAAAGGTAGCAGCACATGGCTGTCCTCCTTGTGTCTATGCTGGAGGATTTGGAGGTCCCTAGGAGTTCAATTCATTTCAGCCACATGATCTGAGCTTCCAAACTTTGTCAGATGCTCTGTCAGGCATCAGGGGATTTAAAATAAAAATACAAGAGAATAATACGCAGCCCTCACATAGCCTGTTACAATTTCTAAGTGCAGAACACGTTCAAGCAGAATGAGACCTTGGAGGTCATCCAGACTGCATCCACGTTTTATATGCAATAAAATTATTCTCTGCTTGTTCATAATGGTCACGGTGATAATTTTTACAGGATGCTCTAAATGGACAATATTCTACAATTGTTCCACCAGTCCAGGAGCCACTAGGTACACGTAGCTATTTAAATTTATATTAAACCTAATAAATTGAAGATTCAATTTCTCGGTCAAACTAACCTCAAAACCCACAGTAAGTGTTCAACACTGTCTGTAGCTAGTAGCTACCATATTAGACAGCACAGGCAGTGTCTTTTCATCACTGCAGACAGTTCTATTGAGCAGCACGACTCCAGGGAATGATTTTCTACTATATAACTTCCTTTAAAATCAAGATGGAAGGAAGAAGAAAAGATACGACCTTGCTTCCATGTCTGAAATGCATACAAATGACAAATGAAAGGTACAGAACATAGATCTTGTTCCTAAAATGTGTAAGGTCTTTAAGCAGAAGTGTGCTCATTCAGTTCCTTTGTAGGGTCTCCTCCACATTAAGTACTTTCCCACAGATCTGTTTCCAGCATTCTCATGAACACATCATTCTCTCCATAGTGCGCAGGTCTTTAGGTTCTTTCATTTAGCAACATTAACAAAAGGCACCCTTTCCTCTCCAGAGAATTTGGTTTTGTATTTTTATGTGATTAGTAAGAAAGTAATACTTATAAAACTCCTGGTAGATTTTTTTTTACTCTGTCTACATTTTTAACCCATTCTACTAAAGTAACCTGAAGAAATCCTTGAAAAATACGTATGCATAAAAGCTCTGTTATCTGGATGACCCTTAAGTATGGAACACCTTTACGAATACGATTCATAGTACTTGAAATCATTCACTCCTCTCCAAGCTAGGATTGGTAGATTAAATACACTCTGGCCAGTTAAATTGCAATTTCAGATAAACAATGTATTTTAATACAAACAAATTCCATATAGTATTTAGAATATATGTATAGTAAAAAATGTATTGTTTAGCTGACATCTCTATGTAAGTGTAATTTTTAATTTGAGTCTGTCTGGCAACACTATTTCTAATTGTGTGTGTGTGTTATCAGCTTGACTTGTTGTATGACTATGAACAATAAAGGAAAACTGAAGATGCAGACCTATAAATCCCTAAAAGAACTTAAACAGTTTTGCCTGTTTTATGTTTTTAATCCTCGAATGGCATCCCTGGGTCCTTTTCATCAATGTCTCTCTTTACCAAGGCCTCCCGAGGCTGCTTACTCTTACTTATTCTTCAGTATCTTTTTAACCACTTTCAAATATTATTGTCTAAAAGGAACACCTTGTACTTTTTATTTCTTTGTCTATTGTTCTCCTACTGAAATGAGATGAAAAAGATCATTTCTAAGAACAATGACCATGTCTGTGATGTTCTGCATTATGCCTAGAAGAGTGCTTACAACACATTCTACATATGTATTCAAAGCATTTTGTTTTTTACCCTAACGGCAGTATATTATACTGGTTTGGGAATGTAGGCTTTTAAAAATGGGTTTAAATGCAGTCCTCTGATCTTTGGAAAATATCTTAATTTCATTTAACCAAATTTTCTCACTTGAAAAAGCTGAGGCTAAAAACAGAAGCAAAGTCCAATGGTCTTGAGGATTTAGTGAGGCAAGAGTTATCTGAGCACAGAGATCGATTCCCAGGACAAGCAAGTACAGATCCACTTCTTACCACCAACCATTCAGAAGAATTGCACCTCATCTTTCTTGTTTACACTTCATGTCTCTTATCACTTCATATAATATTAAAGGTCTTAAAGTGGTGTGATGTACAGAAACCACTCAGCATAGTTTAGCTGTTTGAAAGGACATTCATGGGGCTGGAGAGATAGCTCTGCAGTTAGGAATGCATACTGCTTTAGCAGAAGACATGAGTTTAGTTCCCAGCATCCACAAAAGGAGCACTTGATGTGTGTGTTTTCACTATTATTCTTTCTGATAAATTTCTACTGTCCCTAGCATTGATATTGGGGAGGGTTAAGTAAAATCAACAGTAACTATTTGTGGTTGACAGCCCAAGAGCAAGTTACACTCCTGTCTGTAGAGCTACTCCTCTTTTCCAGAGGACAGAAATTCAGAGAGCAAGCATTATTCATTAGCCTAAATAGTTTACAATTATTACTTATATATGTAATATATAAGTACCAAACTTCTCCAGGTTCCAAGTGTCCAAATCATGGAATAAACATGAGAAACTGGGCTAGAAGTGATTACTTGGCCATAAAACTAGCCAGGGCCCATGTCCTAACTACTGACTCAAACACCCAATCATTGCGAGCACCGTGACATCACATTTCAAGGGGAATGAGTCCTAAGTAAACACGGAGTTTATGCATATGTTTGGGTCTGTCTAATGTTGCACGACCTTCCTTTATCCAAGCAAAAAGAAATATCAGTTGAAAACTGCTCTCTTATCATGTCTTTGGGAAAAGACACTTTAACTCTATAGGTGTGAAAAACCTATTTTCTTGGTTTAGGTCCCAAGGCAGAGTTATGCTAATGCTAATCCATTTATTTCTCTTTTTTATGTAGGCTGTCATGGTATCCCTGCTGACAGACTATTCACCTATGCTCCAGAAGCCAAAGTTTTGATGCTGCAATACATCCCAAGAGAAAAACAATGCTCTTTAGCAACAGAATAAGTCAGTTTACGGGAAAAGAGACGAATTTAAAATGTAAACAAATCCCTAATACATGGTATGAGTAACATATGTTATTTGTTTGTTATTGTGAGACTTTCTTGAAGCCTGTAGTTTAAGTGCCAACTCACTTTAATATCTGCTTGACTGGGTTTATACTCACTCTTTAATTCACCATTCTGAATTACATTTGGGTATCATACTAATTATCATACACATTTCCTTCTATTAAACATAAAACACTATGCTTGCAATGCATAATGTCTAACTAATTAACTGTAATCTATGCTTATTACCTTAATAAGTGATCATTCGTGCTCATTTATAAATAAACATTTTCCAGGCAGTCAGCTACTAGGAGGTCTGTAGGCTATGGCCATGGGCCTTAAGACAAATGAGGAAGTTAAATGACAGACATCCTGCAAATAGAGTACAATTTTCAGGCCAATGAGGAAAATGAGCACAGAGAGATCATGACATTCTTTAAAAATAACAACTTGACCATACTGAAGTTTTTCAACCACTTATGGGAAGATGGGAGTCCTTCAAGTGCATCCATCTCTCTGTGCCCATCAATCATGAAGTATTGACTACTTCATGGTACAAGTGGGAAGAAGCTCTGTTAGCAAGCGGTAAAGCCGTGGGTACCCATTGAGGAATGCAGGTCCATTAGAGACTGATGTAGCCCTTGATTCTGATTTTTCTAGTTGGAGCAATTTAGTTCTTTCACACTCGTGTTTATCACAAATCTACTCATTCTACAATCGACTATTTCTGTAAATATACTACTTGCCCTAGTTTAGCTTGTCATTTTCTCTCTACCTGTGTTCATCACAATTTGAATAGATTTCCTTTGTAGATGATCAAAATTTGTGTCATCAAATGACTGTGATATGATTTTAAATGTTTTAGTTGAAATTTTAAATAATATAGGTGGTTGTTCTTAAAAATAACAATTTTACACAGGACCAAATAATGTAATTTACTTTATGTTCCACCTCTATTTAAAAAAATGTTTCAGTCTGGTTGACTGATATTTTTTGGCAGACATTTATGACTTAAATGAGTAAGCAAGAGATAAATAAAAAATTAGATTTACAATGAAGATACAATAAAACATTATTCTGTAATATCATGAAAAATATCAAACTTTGCAGTAAATGTGAAAAGTGACCTTCACATCTATTGAAGTTTATTGGAAGCACTTAAAAGAGAAATAGAATGAGGTTTACTGGAAAATCTTCTTCCAGCAAAGAGTATTGGAACAATCCAACCTGCAGTACTACATGGACTGTGAAGGTTCACTTTCAAATGACTACATTAAAGGTAATGAGGCGAGGGCAATGGCTCAGTACCTGCCACATACACATGAGGACCTGAATTCCAATTTCCAAATCCAAGTTGAAAAATCTAGGTGTGGTTTGTGTGTGTGTTACCCTAACACAACCATGGGGGAATTGAGACATGGGAACAGGCTGATACCCAGAGTTCACTGGACAGTCAATCTGACTTGTAGGTGAGTACCAGGTTTAGTGAGTGGACCCATTTCCAAAGATAATGCGGAGAGCAACTGAGGAAGATAGCAGATGTTGACCTTCGAAATTCATACCCCCACATGGATAAACACTTGTGCACATACACAAAGCCATATCCTTCCAAGTACCAGATGGTCTCCCATGGTGATAGACTCTCATACTTTACCTGAGCCACCTGCATGGGCTAGTGTTCTTCCTCGACCAGAAATAACTTGAAATCATTTTTTTTTTGGTTAAAAAAAAAAAAGAAGTAGTCAGTTTTTCCTCAGAATTTTTCATCTGTTCCACATGATTTAACTTTTATTTTAAACAAAACTGGAAAGAAATTGTTAGCTCTGAAAACTTTTCATTTTAAGAAAGCATTATTTGTATCATCAGAAAAAAATGTGGAAGAAGAAAGCTTGACCTTAAAGTTTTTCTCAATGCTATTTTTATTTTCTTACACTTTCCTCCTTACTCAGCTGCCCTTTATGAAACCACCAAACTCCAAAGATTAACAGAACTCTAACAGTGACCCCTAGGCCCCTGGCATATATAAGAAATACTATCCATTTAATTAACAAAACTAACCAAAAAGTTATTTTCTAACAAGCTCTCTGTAACACTGTGATATTAGAAATAGAAAAGCACACGTAATTGCACTCCAGTGATTTCTACACTGGGAAAGAATCTTCAGTAGGATTTATTTTATTTTTTCCAGAAAAACAATTTAATGTCAGATAATTTTAATGTACATATTTCTCATGATTTGAGTAATGTAAAATCCCAGGCTAGAAACAGCTTCCCAGATCAGCAACTGACAGCATGTTATACTGCTTCCTTCCTGCATCGCTGTGACAAAAGTACCTGGCCAAAGCAACTTAAAAGAGGCATTTATTGTGGCTCACCTCCTGAAGGTGCTGCTGGGAAGGCATGGCAGAACACACGGTCTTGGTGGCAGGACCTTGAAGTTTGTTCATATCTGGACAGTTCAGGGAGCAAAGAGCTTAGGGTGGACACAGACCCGGGCTATAATCCCCAAAGACCTGTCACCAGTGACCAACCTTTATCTGTGAAACTTCCCATCCTGTAAGTTTCACAGCATTCCAAAACATGCCATCTATTGGGGACCAACTGTCAAACACACGAGCCCATGGAGGGATAGTTCATATTCAAACCACAGCGGCACATAACCCTAGAACCATAGTTACCATGCTGGGGATTCCTTGTTCCATTGCTAAAATTCCAGGGCAAGTCTTCTCATGTGGTAAGAGGGAGTGGAAAATGTATATTGATTGAGAAGATACCCAGGACACATTCTTTCAGGACCTTTTTTGTCTTGGAGGTTCTCATTGATGACTTTTTGAAGTCACATCTTGAGAGATGGCATGACTCAGCAGTTCTTCAGGATGGGTACCTTTTGACAAATATGAAGGGTCATACTAAAAATGGAAAGTCAGTCGAGGGGTCCTGCCAGCGGGAGGTCCTGCCAGCAGGAATGTCACATGATGCTGTGCAAAAACCACAAGGGAAAGTGCAAAGCAAGGTTGAGACCTGATCTGTACCTCAATGGCAGTCTTGTGTTGCCTTCCAGGCCTTTCAGCCGGGAGAAATACACACCTTTGGTTGTTGCTGTTGGAACTTCTCCCCATAGCATTCGTGAAAAGGAAACACCTATTCAGGCATATGCAACACTGAAAAAAAAAAAGTCCCACTGAGGAGAGGAGTTCTTTAAGAGCCTATAGTAAGGCAATGGTGGCATTTGATAATTTTGTGTGGCATGTGTACAGGATACAAATAACTGAAACAAAGTTTTATGGATCAACTTTGCATTTCTATGATTGTGATATCATAAAAAAATTTTTCTTTTAAATTATCAAGAAAAATGGTATCAATTATTGCTTAAACATTTCAGTCTTATTAATACTTGATTTTGTCAACAGTACTATATTTCGTTTTTAATCCATGCTTTTGTACAAGTATTTTCTGAACAAAAACTATTAAGCAAATAAATTTTAAAAATGGAACAGTATTTTCCAGGCAGTGGTGGCACAACAGCACTCAGGAGGCAGAGGCAGGTGGATCTCTGTGAGTTCGAGGCCAGCCTGGTCTACAAGAGCTAGTTCCAGGACAGGCTCCAAAGCCACAGATAAACCCTGTCTCGAAAAACCAAAAAAAAAAAAAAAAAAAAAGGAACAGTATTTAACAGAAATTCAATTTGTACCTTCATTTTACAGGGAAAGATATCAAGAAATAATAACAGTGTTTCTAATATATACCCAACTGAGAGTGGTAATTCTTGGGCTAAGTACTCCTTTATATACATGTTTAGGATATAACCACTTGGCTTGATTTCTTCATAGGTATGGTTGAGAATAGGAAACTGGCTGGTCTAGAGTTATGGTTCTGATGTGTTGTCAGAGGCTAGACAGAAGGAGAGAGCTGACATGAGGCAGAAATAGACACCGGGTATGTAAAACTATAAACAGAAGCCAGGCAGTGGTGGTGCACGCCTTTAATCCCAGTACTCAGGAGACAGAGGCAGGTGGATCTCTGTGAGTCTGAGGTCAGCTTGGTCAACAGAGCTATTTCTAGGACAGGCTCCAAAGCTACAGAGAAACCCTGTCTCGAAATATCTAAAAAAAAAAAAATTAAAAACTAAACAAAACAAAAAACTAAAACTATAAACAGAGTCACAAAAGCATCCATATAAGAGTTGCTGGTGAGGGTCCCTCTGGATCACTTTGCCTGGATTTCTTCACTCACCTCCCCCATCACCAGTTGTTATGGTCTGCTAATGGCTCTTAGCCACCCGTTTCTCTGGAGTACTGCTTTCAGGATTCAGAGAACACGCTCAGCCAGGAAGTCACATTCACTGCCACCCTGCAACTAATATACTTAGCTTAACCTCACTGCTCTAAGCTGTTTCCTTTCTTCCAAGAATGCTTCCTCAGTACATTGCCTACACCGGAATTCCCACCCCAGACTTTGCTTCCAGGAACTGGATCAAAGATGTCTTAGAATAAGGTATTTTGGGAGGTGGAGGGTCTGTACTACTCATCCTTTAGGCATTGAAGGAGAAGTAGGAAGGGGCAACTAGACAGATTTCAACACGGTTGTATTTAGCAATTACGCATTTTGGTTAAGATCATATGTTAGTATTCTGAATATTAGTAATAGCAAATATTTCTTCTCACATGTTCAAATTTATAACAGGGAATGTATCATCTAGATGCGACAGAACTGAGAACAATCTACTTCACCGCAGAGTAGCAGACATAACACAACTGACACAGTACTTGTGATGTGTTACTATGGTGATCTCGCATTGCTATAGATAGGCAATCTTTAGAACTGTTTAGTGGTTCTGCCCTTTGCATTGCCGTCCTGAGGTAGTGTTGGCATACTTTAGTAGTGCTTTCATTTCATGGTGCGGCAGATTCCTCTCCAGCTTGCCAACATACGTTACTGAATCCCATCCCCAAATTTGGTTCTGCTGGTCTCAAGTGAGGCCTGAGAATCACTATTTCTTTTTTTCTTCTTCTCCCATACATTATATGAATGCTCACTAATACTCTAAATTTCAACACAGAAATTTCTCTCCCGCCACTCCTCCCAACCCCCCACTTCCCCTCTCTCCTGCTTCTCTTTTCCCTTCAGAAAAGAGCAGTCGTCCCAGGGATATCAACCAAACACAGCATAAAAAGATTGAACAAGACTAGACATAAAGCCCCATATCAAGGCTGGAAGAGGCAACCCAGCAGGAGGAAAAAGGTCCCAGGTATTAGGAATCCCACACAAACACTAACCACCATAACATATATGCAGAGGGCCCAATACAGACCCATGCAGGCCCCGTGGTTGCTGCTTTAGTCTCTGTGAGCCCTTGTGAGCCCTTGTGAGCCCTGTCTCCATTTCTAACAAATTCCCAATGTTACTGGTGCTACTGGTCCAAGGGCTGCACTTTGAGATTCACCAGTCTGAGGTAGGTCTGAAGATTTGTGGAAGTTGTTTTCATCTCCACAGCCATGAAGTATAAATGTACAGCAGCTCACACATCCCAAGGCTGTAACCATTGCTCGGTCTTTGAAGTCATTGAGGCCTGCATTTTGTCTTTCTTTTGCTAAGCTCTCATTACATCCAAAATGTAAACAATCTCACAGGGTAATTTGGAAGATTAAATAAAGTATTATGTATTAGTGTTTGTTCCAGAAAAATGCTAAGTAAATATTATTGACCTTTTATTTGTTTGAGCATTTCTAATACTTAAATTCTTTAAAAGAATTGTTGAAGAAAAAGGAAAATGTATATATTATCTATATATGTCCTATTGTGACAAAGATGTTGAGTAGAATAGCTGATATAAACATCAGTACAAGGAGTGTGATCACCAGCAAAGAAGAAAAGGAAAACATTTTTAAGTACTGGGAAGCCTATACAAACTTACAGAATTTGAAATATTTCTTAAAATCTCAAGTTTTATCTTTGACAATAATCAGTTGATTTCTTGGAAGTGGCAGTCTTACATCTTTGTTTTATAGGGCAATGTCTTGCAAATGTCCAAATCCAAATGACCACAGTTAGTCTTTTTTTCCAAGTAAAATGAGTATCCTAATTTTTAAAAACGATGACTTGCTCAATAACATAACTCAAAGAACTGCACACATGTACTTTTAAATATAATGTTATCGTGCACATGTTTCATTATACAATACAAGATCTAATATTCACTGTAAATTTCAACACAGAGAATATAAGAAAGATGTGCACTCACCAGTCAAAATCTGATACTCATATCTGTTACCACTTAATCAAGGACCTTTTAAAGTGAGCCTAGATGTTTTTCAAAGTACCTCTGTGTGATTAGGAAGAATACAACAGATCTTGGTTGTCCAACTTCAACTTATTCTAAAGTGCCAAGAGTTTTACCCACCATTCCTTTCAGATCATTCCTTGATACATGTGATACAGAGACTACATTTTGTGAATTACGATGCTATAATGTCCTCAGGGATCCAACAAAAGCCAAATGACATGCATATAAATAACATTATACAGACTCAACAGATTATATTTAGAAAAATATATATATATATTTGTGTAACAACTATTCATGAAAAAAGAGACCATCAGTTTGAGAAAGAACAAGGAAGAGTGTATGGTAGGGTTTAGAGGGAGTAAAGGGAAGGGGGAAATGATAAATTATAATCTCAATAATAAAAAATTGAATTTTGATCACATATGTAAAATATGTAATAGATCTAAATGTGCTTAAAGACATGTAAAGCTAAAGTTTTAGAAAAGTGGGATAGATTGTACATCTTTAAAAACTTTTGCCTTAACAGGTGTGTTATGAAATATTAATATAAGATTTGATACATTTGTTTTTGCTGTGGATCATTTGTCTAATGATGCAAAGATGTGTTGTATTCTTTTCTGTTGCATTTGTTTAACTCTGTGAAGCTGTGTTACTGTGCCCCTCTAAAACACCTGATTGGTCTAATAATAATTTTAAAAATACCTGAAAAGCCAATAGCAAAGCAGGAGAAAGGATAGGTGGGACTGGCAGGCAGAGAAAATAAATGGAAGGAGAAATCTGGGAGGAGATCAAGGAGAGAGAAAAGAAGGGGCCAGCTACCCAGCTACACTGTCAGAGAAGGATCAAGAAGGAAAGTAAAAATATACAGAAACAGAGAAAGGTAAAACTCCAAAGGCAAAATGTAAATGGGATAATTTAAGTGAAGAAAAACTGGCTAGAGCAAGCCAAACTAAGGCTGGGCATTCATAAGTAAAAATAAGACTCCATGTGTAATTTACTTGGGAGCTGGGTGACAGGCTCCCCAAGAGAGCAAAGAGTAAAAAACAACCACCAACACAGGTTTCTTTCTCATAGTATCTTTTTACACGCTCAGTAGACTATAAATGTTCTCTGAAACTCACTCCATTGTGTTGCTAAGGTTAACAACCAGCTTGACACTTCAAATTAATTCTCAAAGTACTTGTGCTAATAAGATTATTTCCCCGTAAGGCTTTTCATTAAATATAATTGTAAAAATTACATTTCTTTAACTAAGGTCAGTAAAAGAAATTAAAGTATTTAATTTCTAATTCCCATATAATTAAGTGAAGAATGGAGAGGAAGAGAATTCTAGCTGAGGAGAATAGTGAATAGATTGGTGTGAGATGGAAAGGGGAATTGTATTATTCAAGTTTCTGAGAGGACAGGGTAGTGAGAATGCAGTGAACAATGAAGAAATGAACACAGAGACACTTTGGAAAGTTTGGCAGGGCTTACCCCATGTTGATCTCTCAGGCAAATGGAAAAAGTTTGGTTTTATTTTTAGTTCAATTAGAGGGTATCAATAGGGCCTATCTATTGGAAATGTTCGTGAAGACAACTTTGAATGAATACATCATAAAATTATATCATTTTGTATCATAAAATTAGTCATTATAAATTAATATACCATATGCTAAGTGTACTATTACATTGATTTATTTTGGGCTACTTAGTTGGTATGACACAGCCCCTGAAGTCTACTCAACTGTTGACAAGCCAACAAAATAGAACAGCATTTCCACGGCTTTAAACTGAAGAACAGATACCTTACCAAAATTTGAGCCAAGAAAGAACCTGTCCATAAAAATTTATCCATAAAAAGAGTATTGTGGAGGACAGTTGATGTTGATAGAACTAGCATTTTCCTGACTCATATTTCACTCGAACTTATTTCCGCTTGTTAGTTCTCAGCCTTAGTTAGTTCTCTTCCTGTTGCTGTGATAAACGATTCTGACAATACATTTAAGGGAGAAAAAGGTTTATTTTAACACATAGTCCATGATGGTGAGGAAGTCAAGGTGACAAGATCTTTGAAGCAGCTTGTTCCATTGTATCCACAATCAAGAAACAGAATGGTGAATGCAGGCTAGTGCTCAACCCACCTTCTCCATTTTACATAATCCAGGATCCTCTGCCCAATGAATGATTTAGCCAAAATTAAGATCAGTCTTCCCACATCAACTAATGTGATTAAGACAGCCTCTCACAGGCATACCCAGACACTTTCGTGTTTCCAGCCACACACGCTTTCTCATTTCTCTCTATTCACCATTCTGTTTCAACCCACTGAATGTCTCTGATTTCCTCACAGGGCAACTGAACCCTTTGATTCTTAGGTACTAGACAGCTTATGCCATGAGAATATGGGATATTCAAACTCCACCTCTCCTCTTATTGGTCAGATGACCTTTGCTAAGATCTATAGCGTCAAATCCATCACCCATAAATAGTGAATTACTGTGCCTACTTACAAAAATGAAAATGCAAGTGCAAGAGAAAGACTTAAAGCATAGCCTGCTATATAGTGCATGCTAAAAAGTTACCAACGAATCTTTGTTTCCTATTCAAAATATTCGTGTTTATGTCTTATAGTTTTCCTTGTTTAATTAAGGAATAGATAATTCATTTTCGAATCTACTATGTCACCTTGCACTCTGTAAATATTTGCAGTCTTCTTGGTACAACTTGGAAACACAGTAAGGCTCAAGAGGATGGGGAAATTACCACCTTTAAAGTCAGTAAGAAAACCGTTCATTGTCAGGTGACAGTGGCACACACATTTAATCTCTGCACTTGGAGCAGAGACCGGTGGATCTCTGTGAGTTCAAGGCTAGCCTGGTCTACAGAGTGAGTCCCCAGGACAGCCACGGCTACACAGAGAAACCCTGTCTCAGAAAACAAAACAAAACAAAACAAAAACCCAAATGCAAGCAAAACAAAGCAAATGAAAGAAACCCGTTCAAGTCTGTGGGTGAATATAAGTCAATTGCTGCCAAAAATTGAATAAGCTAAGAAAGTCATTCAAGTTGAGAGGACTATGAGCAGATATGTGAGATGAGAATGTCCATGGCTTCTTTGGTAATAAATGAGTTTTCTATATCATACAATTAGGAAATTTGTGAATGTGTGTAGAAGTATGTAAGGATGTTTATTAGTATTAAACTAAGGTACACCTTTGTCATTAAGACTTAAGTTTCGATTTGTTCTTTTTTTATGAAATGTTTGGCCTACAAGAAATAGGCAATAAAAGCAAAGTTGCGTCAAGATTGATCTGGCAATATTATGTAGATTTTGGGAGGAAGTCAGTCTCATGACAACTTGTTCCTTGAAATAGGTCAGCACTCATGAAAATGTAAGACTTGAGTCAAGGGGCAATTGGCAGGACTTGGTGGTTGCATCTAAGTCAAAGCAAGGATCAAACACTTAACTTGAAATTATCATGAGGAAAAGAAAAGTCTTCCACTTCGCCTATTTGTGGCCATACTCTACTTAATTAAAAAAGCAGCAGAAGGAAACTGAAACTCTATGGTCACATATATGGTTCTTGCCTCACAGAAATGGAAAGAACTTAAGCATGATACTAGATGCAAGGGATAAATATAATAGCGGATGCAGGCTCCTTTCTGCTACTTCTCTAGCTCAAGAAAGGCAATAGATGGTGGTTCATTTGCCATTTTAGAAATAAAGCATGATAGACAAGTCAAGACAGCTTAATAGTGTGAGTGGAGCTAAAGGAAACAACAAAGAAGACACTAATGCACACATGTTTAGATGGAACTAAAATTCTTATACTTCATTGATGGAAATGTAAACTGCTACACAGACAGTGCCAGACTATTTAGCCATATTAGCAATGCTAAACACTCATCTGCTCTGTGATCCAGCTATTCCACTTCTTCTGGTTTATGGTTACATGACTTTATGGACAAAAAATTATGGAACTCTTTCTCAAGATTTCTGTACTTGGCTGTATTTACATTTTAGCTCAATTAAAACTATAAAAGTTACTTTATATTATAAACATTAAGAAGATACTAAAATCCAAAGAATAGGAATTAAATGAGTTACCAACAGTCATTGTTTGTCTGAATTTAGAAGTATATTACACTCAACTGCTCCAACTGAACTGCCTATCTGAAAGGAATTATGTTTATATCCTCCAATTTGATTGAAGTATTGAATTGGACATATTGTTTAAAATAAAAAGGTTTGAACCCTTTGAAATTGATCATCTCACCAAATTTCTGCTATGCAAACTACAAGGACACAAGCAGAGTTTAAGTTGGAAAACTACCTGCTGCTGTTTTCTACTTCTATAAAGCTGTGCATGTCACTCAGCACAGGTATGTGGGTTCACGTGGGTCTATGAAATGAAGACTGAGAGACACCTTGACATGATCTTAGCCTCTGTTGATGCTGGGATCTCAGCCTCAGTGAATTGAAGCACTTTCCCTTTGCCTTTTGGCATATTTAGTTTTTTTCTATATTCATACTTTAGCTAGTAGATTTCCGTATCTCAAAACAAATTGAATAAAGTTTCTAAAATGTCGGGGACCGTCGCCCCAACATAGAAACTGGTGCTTTTTCCTAAATGTGTTCTCGGAGGCGCATGGAAGAAACAAACTTTCATACCATCATCGTTCAAAGGCAGCTCAGGACTTCTTGTCCTTTACAGCGTGACCTTGCGTTTATTTCTTCTCCTCCTAAGCTCTGAATGCTCTCTGAAAAATGCTCCTCCACCCTCGGGAATTCTCTATTCACATTCCTTTTCCGGGGACCCCACACTCTCAGCCATACACCTGTATATCTCATCAGCTTTGGAGTCAGCAACTCCTTCCTGGGCATCTACATGTAAAAAGGAAGGCTGGAGCCAAGCCTGTGCCTTTTGTCTTTCTAAGTTGCTAGCTTTCCAGCTAGCAAGGTATTCAAGCCATGACTGTGCCAGGCTGGCGGATGTCAGAGCCCACAATCCATTCTCCTTTAATAACTTTAATAAACCCTGTGTTTTCGCTACAGGACAGAAATGACCACGCCTGTATTAGACAAAGCCATCTACCTTTACCCAAATTTTCCCATCATTGGAAAACAAGTATCCTCGGCCTGTATCCTGTCTTAGGCTTTTGGGAAAGAAGATGCTTTAAATCCATCATTGACTGCTGGTCTCTGTAAAAAAAAGATTAGTGAAAAGAAATATATTATTAGGCTCTGTGTCTCAATAGCCAGACCTTTTTGTCAGGCACCATCATAATGCTTTATGAGTATGCTCCCAAAGACTTTAGTCTCCTGTATTAAAGGACAGTAGAGTTGCCCAAGTTGAAAAATGCTTTCTCCGCTGGTTAGAAACATCACTCAGATTTACCATTCTCAGCACAAGCATTTATTCTCATACATTCACCACGTCACACTACCTCTTTCCAGTAATTGTTAACGGTGACAAATCAAAATTATAACTTCTTTTCTCATAATTGGTCAATACCGAATCTCCCGTTATCTGCTTGTATACCATATTCTGTATTGTCGGTCAGTACCGACTCTCCAATTATGCTTTTTCATAACAAAC
>JAQHUG010000171.1:4363649-4381487 GCA_028555095.1 Dicrostonyx torquatus | reverse complement strand
GGCATCTACATGTAAAAAGGAAGGCTGGAGCCAAGCCTGTGCCTTTTGTCTTTCTAAGTTGCTAGCTTTCCAGCTAGCAAGGTATTCAAGCCATGGCTGTGCCAGGCTGGCGGATGTCAGAGCCCACACTAAAAAACACAATGCCAGATACAAATACCTGATTCATGAGGTACCACGGTTTTCAGAGTTTCCTCTAAGCCAAGTTTTGCATATGCTTTGTATCTCATGGAAAACTCCCAGACAAGATTCACATAAGGCAATAAAAGGTATCTGTAACACGAAGATTGATTAGAACTGTGTGCTGTCTCCTGAGCTAGGCCAGGAATTGTCCAGCAGGGGTTCATGATTGTTATCCTTCTGGCATCAGGTCAGTGGGTTATTATGCCACAGTTGCCAAAGGAAAAAATTACTAATAATGATAATACCAGGTGTGGTGGTGCATACCTTTAATACCAGCACTCAGAAAGCAGAGGCAGAAGTATCTTTGTGAGTTCAAGGTCAGCCAGGTATACAGAGCAAGTTCCAGAAAAGCCAGGGTTACACAAAGAAGCCTTGTCTTGAAAAACCAATAATAATAATAATAATAATAATAATTTAAGTGTTTTCTGTCAAAATTATTTCTGAAATAGGACTAATTGACTTGATATTCTTATGTGATACCTATTCGACATGCTCCAATTTTCTGCAATGTCACTGCTCATACTGAATATTTCCTCCAATTTCACTGTTCTGCATATTGAATATATAGCCCCTTCCTGCATTTTAATGAGAAGGTTATTCACATTTTGAAGACTATTTTATTACATCTTCCTGCTATACCAACATATCATAGACTAAATAATTTAGAAATAACAAAAACTTATTTTCACAGCAGTTTGGGAATCTGTAAGTTTTAAGATGAAGGCACAACCATATTGATGTATGCTCTCTGCTTCAAAGATAGTACCTGTTGCTGTGTCAGCAGATAACAGAAGACATGGATTGATGTCTGAATCCTCAACTATAAGGGCACTGAGTCCATTCATGAGAAAGGCATCTTTATGACCCTGTCAATTTCTAAAGTCTCTACCTTCTAATATAATCTCCTTGGGGTTGAAGGTTTAATGTATGCATATGGAATAGCACAGTCATTCAAACCACAGCAAGAATTTACAATGGTTTTCTTAAAGATGTATATCTTTCAGCTCATACAAGTCTATCCTTGATGTGGGATGTCCTTCTGTATATGTGTTGCTTTTATTGGTTAATGAATAAAGCTGCTTTGGCCAGTGGCAGGGCAGAATATAGTCAGGCTGGAAAAGATATAAAGAGAGAGTAGGCAAAGTTAGGGAGATGCCATGTAGCTGCCAAAGGAGACAGATGCCAAAACCTACTGGTAAACCACAGCCTCATAGCAATACACAGATTAATAAAAATGGGCTAATTTAAGATATAAGAGCTAGGTAGAAATATACCTAAGCTGTTAGTCAAACAAGATTGTAATTAATTTTGTTTCTGTGTGATTATTCGGGTCTCGGTGGCCAGGAAACAAATGAGCAGTCTCCATTTACAATCCAAGAGATCAGTAACAACTTGCGAAAACTGTTTCTGAACCCCACGGTGGTTTTAAATGTTCTAAGAAAGATCTATGAACCTAGTGATACTAAGCATTTTTACATATATATTAGTATTTTCCTGGGAAGGAAATCAAAGCTTTTGTGGAAGTCCCAAAAACACGCCTGCCATGTCTACTCCTAGAGTAGTATGTAACCGATGGTCCTAGCACTCTGAAATTCAGCACCAAGTTAAGGAAAAAGCCATGTTCCCACAGACTGCTGCCAACAAATGATACAAGAATTGACAGTTTTTAACTCTGCCTTAAGAATTCCTTGAGTGTTGTCTTTTTGGGAACTTATTCTATATGGATGCACATCTTCCTAGACCGAGATGGAGGGGGGAGGGCCTTGGGCTTCCCATAGGGCAGGGTATCCTGCCCCATCTTAAGGAAGCAAGGGGAGAGCGGTGGGGTAGTGGGGGAGCGGGAGGGCCTGGGATAAGGGGAGTAAATGTAAATTTTTCTTTTAACAATTAAAAAAAAGAAGAAAAAAAAGAATTCCTTGAGTGCTGAGCAATGGTGGTGAATGTCTTTAATCCCAGTACTTGGAAGACTGAGGCAGGTAGATATCTGTGAGTTTGAGGCCAGCCTGTCCTACAGAGTGAGTTCCAGGCTACACAGAGAAACCCTGTCTTGAAAACAAAAATCTACACAAACAAAATACTGGATGTTAGTCTCATTTGTTTACATTTAGTTTTCCTCTTTTCTCTTTTTGTTTTGCTTTAAGGCCTCCAGATTTGCCTGGTTCCCTCTCAAATTTCCTATTAGGTACTGTTCATATTACATCTCTTGTGCAATTAATCTAATGTCTGTTCAAGGGAAATCTGGAGTATGGAAATAGTGCTAGGTGTAGTATGAGAATGTAAGAAGTAGGATGTGACACTGGGATCCAGGCATTCACTATCCATTATGTAAAAAGGGCATTGTACTAGGGGATAGGCGAGACATAACTTACCTCTGGAACAAGGATCAGTTGCTAAAGATTTCAGTGATAGAAAAATGAGAAAATGTCCCAGTAGAGGAACTGAGTGGGCAGAGATATGATGGGCTGCTCCCTCCAGTGGGAAAAATAAAGCAAACAAACAAATCTGTGCAGTCTCTTCCTTACTAGACCAGATGTGTTACAATTGTCAGTGATGGAGAACTATGCAGCATGGAATGCATGATCCAATAGGAGAAAAAAACAAAGCAATTCTTGGGAATCTAGGGCAAGTATTTGCAGTCTACGGTAACAAATGTTATGTCTTTTGAGAAATAGAACCTGGTATGTTACTAGGCCCTGATAGAGCTAGCATACTTGACAATGGCTATCCAATAATCATGTAATTTGAGCAACCTCTTATGAGTGGGTACTTTGCAATAAACCAAGTGACAAGTCCAACAGGCCTTACAATCCATTTTAACATGAAAATGAAACTTCCAGGATGAACCTTGAATAAAACCCAAGGACACAAGTAAGTTGCATGAGTAGTAGGCCAAACTCTCAAGTTACCCTGATACGGTTAACCTTACTGCTTCTCTCCCCTATGCCTTTCATCTATCCTCATACAGGGGAATGCTACTTGTTTTTACTCTTTGGTGCTTTGGGAGCCCCCCACCCAGCTCCCAAATAAATCACATGGAGCTTTATTCTTTCTTATAAATGCCTGGCCTTACTTTGGCTTGTTTCTTGCCAGATTTTCTTAACTTATTATCCTGTCTAACTTTTGTCTCTGGGCTTTTACCTTCTTCTGCTTTTCTTTCCTTCTTTCTCGGTGGCTTGTTATGTACCTAGGTGGCTGGTCCCTGGAGTCCTCTCCCCTTCTAGTTCCTTGATCTCCTCTCTTTTGTGCTTGCTATTTATCCTCTCTGCCTGCCAGCCCCGCCTATCCTCTCTCCTGCTTTGCTATTACCCATTCAGCTCTTTACTAGACCAACTGGGTGATTTAGACAGGCAAAGTAACACAACTTCACAGAGTTAAACAAATACAACATAAAAGAATGCAACACTTCTTTGCATCATTAAACAAACTTTTCACATCATAAATGAATGTAACACATCTTAAATAAATATTCCACAACAGGCAAGGGCTCTTATATAAATAAATAGTTCAATAAGAAGAATATTTGTTTTCAGAGAGATTTGTTCAATATGTGTATGAAAGCTGTAAATGAAGGACACTGACATCTGGTAGCCTGAAAGACAGAGGAAAAGTCTTCTAAACATGTGGAACTGGAATGATATCTCTGATCATCCATTGTGTGGGAGAAGTGAGGTAGGTTATGTTGACAGGACTTATGGTAATAGGCAACTGACTATATTTTCTTGGTTATATGGTCAGGAGGAGGAAGAAAAATCTAGATAAAAAAGAGAAGGAGTTCTGAGATAGAGGTTAGTGGAGAGACTCATAAAAGTGATTCAACATGTAAAGATTTCTGCATCACACAAAAATACCACCACTAAGCACAGAAAGTGCCATCTAAGGAGGCATAATAGCTTGGCCACTTAGCCAGTCTTCTATACCATTTAGAACTGGCACACCAGACATAAATACAGTGTATTCATAGTGAAAAGGCATAGGCCAGTGATGCTTTCCAAGGCTGATTTAGATAAAGATGCTTCTGAATGGTCATCTTGTTAGCAACAGTGTCCCATACTGAACTCCTCATATATGGCCCATAGCACTTCCTCCTGGTCGCTTGGTTTCAAATTGACCATAAGGGGATAGCAATTTATCTTCACACAAATGGTTTTATTTTCCAACATAAGCTTGTATTACCTGCCTCTAAACTTTATCCAACATCCCCATTCAGGGATTATGGAAAGCCCTGATTCATAATAACCAAAGATTCCCACGTAAAATAAGAGCTGACCAAGTGCTATGTTTTAGATGTGGTCTGGGTATATGGCTATGGTCCACTGTGATTTAAAAAAAAATGGTTCCTAGGGTGGTGCTGTTGGAAAATTGCAGAAACCTTGGGAGGTTGAACATAATGGGAGGTCCTTAGGTCATTGGAGGTATGAGACATTTTATGAGGGGTTCCTTGGTAGTTATAATCTGATGCTTTGAGATCTTGTGAGACAATTGTTCTCAAAGGAGCAAGCCTTCACTCACTAAGTTTTCTATTGCTGTGACAAAATATAATGACCAAGGCAACTTATTTAAAAAGGCATTTAATAGGGGTTTTGCTTATAGTTTTAGAAGGCTAGTCTGTGACCGTCATTGCAGGGAGTACAACAGCAGACAGTCAGGCATGATGCTAGAGAGGTAACTGAGAGGTTACATCTGATCCACAAGCATGAGGGAGGGACAGAGAGCACTGACTAGGTCTGGCATGATCTTTTGAGACCTCAAGGCCCACCCCCAGTGACACACCTCCTCAAATAAGGACACCTCTTCTAATTGGTCCCAAATAGTTCTACCAACTGTAGGAGACCAAGCAAGTTGTAGCAAAACTTCTTTTGTTTTGTTTTGTTTTTTGTTTTTTTTCTTCTTTTTTATTAAGAATATTTTAAATACAATCTTTTTTCATTTTAAATAGGTATCCATCCCCATTCCTACTCACTCCCCTCTTCCAGCCCCACCCTTTCCCTACTTCACCCCACTTCCACTACTCAGGAGGCTTCCCATAGGGAGTCAACAAAGTCTGACACTTCACTTTGAAGCAGGACCAAAGCCCTCCCCCCCATATATAGGCTGAACAAGGTGTCCCTCCAAAGGGATTGTGTGCCTAGATGCCAGTTCAAGCACTAGGGATAAATCCTGGCCCCGCTGCCAGTGGCCCCTTAGTATGCTCAAGCACAAAACTTGTTTTTAAGTGAAAGAGGGGCTGCTTTTATTCAATGAGAGACCATGTGTTTTGTATCTAGCTATGTCTCATTGCAGTGATGTTGAGCTGTAATCACCATTACTACCTCTGAGTATCCCTGCTCTGTTTACTTTGCCTAGTTTTCCCGCATAAATAAATAAAAACATATCGGTGATATATGGAAGTTTCTGGCCAGATCTGTTGCTGTCCGTACCAGGAAGGTACCTGATATTTTTTACTTCACCTTGAAATAAACCAGATAACATCTCACATGAAAGTCACATTTATCCTAATCACTATGTAAGTCTCCTTCTTGTGACCTGAATTTCAGTGATCCACTGGTCTTTCTGATACCCACATTACACTTTTATTTGTGAGTCCCAAATGAATGGAACTCTGTAAATTTGTATCTTTTGCCTCATTGTTTGTTCTCATCACACCTTTTGGCCAGTTCTCATATACTAGGACTAAACTTTCCTGGGCCAAGTGTTACCCAGGTGATACACTTGGATGGTTCTCAGTGCTCTTTGCTGGATGATGCCTATGAATGAGCAAGTGTAGTGGCCCTAACCTCAGAGGGTATGATTGCCAAAGACTCAAAGCATCAGGGGTGATAGACAGCTCAGGTTAAAGTACTTGGTAAAGCCAGTAAGACCTGTATGGATGAGAGCTTAGGGTGAGAGAACATTAGAAGGGTTAGAAAAGAAGAGGACAGGCAATGAAGTCAGCCCCATGTCCAGTCTAGTCCCAAGGCTCATAATTAATCTCACTAATCTTCTCTTTCTGAGTTTGATCATGGAGGAAGATCTGGCCTGTGGATTTATAGGAGTTCCCTTAGGTCACATCTACTCCTACCCCAATTTTTCCTTAAAGACCTTTCTCTAAATAAATCTCTTGCAATTCTATCAATTCTATCTCAGAGTATCTGAAACAGCACATATTGCATGATGTACTTAAATGTCTATCCAAAGAAAAAGCAGATGATGGTCCATTGGCTAGATGCCGACTTTGCATTGCTGCCTTGCAAGAACCAGAGAGAGAGTATAAAGGAGTCCTTGACCAAACTTTGGATAGCTCTTGCTACATCCCTAGGTAAGATGACACTTTACTGCAGCATCTTGGAAAAAGAGTCAATGCTGGGAGGACGTTTATCCCCCAAAATAATTTCTCTTCTCCTTGAACAGGTAGCTCACCCTTCCAACAAAGTCAGCGTTATTGTATGAACAAGTGGAACTGGTTAGAATGTTACAGAGGCAATTAAGCTGGAGAAACCATCCGCCTTAAATTAGCTTATTAAATAATACATTAGAGGACCACAAATCCTTCCATCGCCATCCAAGTCTGTACTACTATCAATTGCTCTAAGAGCAGACTGCAAACACAAAGGCACAAGCTTTCTCCATCCTAAAAAATGCAACGCAGTGACAAGGCAAGGCGACTGCAAACCACTTCTTGAGGAAATTAAATACATACATTTCAGAGTTTAGACATTTGTGATATATATAGTGTTCTCTCTCACCAGCCTTGAACATTTTCTATGATATTAATTGTGTTCTGCTGGAAGAGTGGACATGATAGATCTGTTCCCCATGGGAGAGGATTTTCAAGGATGCCAACGCCCTTCTCTCTTATTAGTGGCAGTGCTAATTCAGAATGAATCTCTTTGACCTAATTATTCATGCATATATTATTAGAAATGATTCCAAGATTTTACAGCATAATAAAATATAAGTGGTGTCAAGCAAATTTCATACACTATCCTTGTCACATTCCATTTTTTTCTGGGAAGGTTTTCTGAGTTTTTGGCCTTCAAAGCAGTGAAGTAGAATTTTGAGTCTCTAAATTAGTACACAAAGTGCTTGCCTTGTAAACACAAGGGCGGAGTCTGTTCCTTAGAACCCATGTTACAAAGTTGAGTGTGGCAGTATGAGCTTGTAAACCTGGAACTGGGGAGGCAGAGACAGGAGCCTTTCTGGGATTTTGATGGCCAGCCAGTTTAGCCTAATTGATGAGCTGCAGGCAAATGAAATACCCTGTCTCGAAGAACATGACTGGCATTCCATGACGGCTGCTGGAGTTGTTTTTGAGTCCACACATGCATATGCAAACAACTACAAACATCGGTGCACACATGCAAATATGTGAAGACACACTTGGAAAAACTGAGGTAAAAACTTACTTTATAGGTTTTCAGTGGTTCAGCCCCTCCATGCCAAGACAGTTTCATGTAACTGACTGCATGGCTTTTCTAGGGTCATATATGTGCAGAAGGGAGGCTGAGGCTAGGATCTGGAGTCAAAGAAGACATGAAGTCTTTTATGAATGCACCGAAAGCTATAAATGGTCTGTCATTATGGAAAGCACCACTGTGAAGTGTTCTGGTGCTGGTAGCAAGACTTTGGGCTAAAAGAGGCTGCTGGAATAAAAGCACACTGATGGGAACTCTCCTCATTTTTGTGCCATAGTCACCTGCCCAGTGGCTAAAATTCCATGATCAATCTCTTTGGGACAAAAGATGTATTAGTTGTCTATGCCAGCACTGTGATTGAATTGATTGAAATTCCCCCCAAGTGTCCCTAGATCAAACATCTAATCTTTAGAATCTATTACCAATTTACCAATTTAGTCATTGGTAAAACTAATACTATATCCCTTACCTCTTCTCTGTTTTGTATGTTTTAATACAGCAAAAAGCTGCCCAAGTTTTAAGTGTGTCAATGTTACCATGGCCAAAACATAAAGAATCAGGTCTATGATGCTCCAGATTCTTCAACATTATTTAAAGAAGACGTAGTAGCTCTGATGTAGAAGGTACTTTGAATGTTGTACACTTTGATAGGGACAAGCCAAATGTTACTAGTTTATATTACTGGCTTAAAGGAAGTAGTAAGCTAGTATTGATAAAAACAATTCATCACATGGCATTGTCCTTCAAGGAGCACGTTTCCTAGAATTACAATAGGTGAATTGCATAATACATTTCTGTCCATGAAAGAAACATGTAGTGCTGGGAAAACTTCTTTAAATGTCATTTTTATTCTTCATGCATAAACAAGCAAACCCAAAAAGTGTTCCTTTCCATCAGCACCTTGATGATAACAATCCATTTTTTACAATGCATGGTTCTGTGGAACTCTACTTGCATCCATACTTTATTATCACCGTTTTCTTCTGGCTCTCTAACACAAATGCTCTCAAACCAATCTGTCTTCAGAAATCACTTCTTGTGGGGAGCAGAAAGAGGACAATAAGAGAATAGTCCATTCAAGAGAAAATCTGGCAGGGGATAACCAGAAACAGTCACATTCCTCCATCTCACTACGATCTGGCTCCTATCTACCTGCCATATACGTGCTGACCCATATAAAACTTGTTTCTAGTACATTGGGTGCTCATTGCCATGAGTGGTGGGTCTTAGTTTTTGAAAGTCATGTGACATGGGCATAAGAATATGACCAAGCTTCTATTTGGACAGCCAGAGCTCCAACAGTAATTGAGCTGGAAGCTTTCCAAATCTTCATTTACCAAAACTTGTTCATGACGGTATCAATGAGAAACTCCTCACCATCATAGTTTCTGTTGAGACAAGTTCTCACTATGCATCTCAGGCAAAGCCTGAATTAGCCATCCTCCTCTCTCTACCACCTGTGTGCCAGGATTACAGATATGCATGCACTACTAAGCCCAGCAGAGATTTTTTTTTTAAATTTCACAAAGTGCCTTGCAAAACAAACAAAGAGATAGCAGAAAATTTTGATTTGAGTGTATATCTTTTCAATGCCCCTCGACTGAAGGATGGATAAGGGAAATGTGGTACATTTGCACAATGGAGTACTACACAGCAGAAAAAAATAACAGCAGCTTGAATTTTGCTGGAAAATGGATGGAGTTAGAAAACATTATTTTGAGTGAGGTAACCCAGACCCAGAAAGACACATGTACTCATTCATAGCTGGTTCTTAAACATAAAGCAAAGAAAGCCAGCCTATAAACCACAATCCCAGAGAACTTAGACAACAATGAGGACACTAAGAGAGACTTACACAGATCTAATCTACATGGGAAGTAGAAAGCAGAAAAAGACAAGATCTCCTGAGTAAATTGGGAGCATGGGGAACTCGGGGTAGGATTGAAGCAGGGAGAGGTACAGAGGGGAGCAGAGAAAAATGTAGAGCTCAATAAATACCAATAAAAATGTATTAAAAAAGAAAGAAAAATAATGCCTAATAGTTCATGTGCATTAAATAGTTGATTTGGCATTTTGTGAATTGCATATGCCATTCTTGACAGATAGGTGACGTTTGAGGGACATATATTTATGTGCTATTGTGGCATCAGAATAGAGACAGAAGGAAACAACATAAAGATTAACATGTAAAAGAAGCCAGTTTGCAGGGAAAGACTGGAAGCCCTTACCCACATAGCTGTGTGCAAACCACAATATGCAAATAGTAGAACCAAGTGCTATATAAATGTCCTGGAGTCATGAGCTTTGTGGCGCAACATCTTTTGAGCAGATGTCTTTTCCCTGCTCACTGGTGCATTCTCATTTCCAGAAATAATTTCCCGTTCTTAATAAAAGATCTCTATTTTCATTCTAAACATGTATACCTGGTACAATTTTTGTCTTGGAATACAAGATCCTGGAAATTTAAATGGACTCCTCTGAACTCAGATCCATGTCTATAACACTTTGAACTAGGTTTTGTGTTCGCCTACA
This sequence comes from Dicrostonyx torquatus, assembly GCA_028555095.1. NCBI lineage: Eukaryota > Metazoa > Chordata > Mammalia > Rodentia > Cricetidae > Dicrostonyx > Dicrostonyx torquatus. The sequence continues at coordinate 4,371,384 of JAQHUG010000171.1, read as the reverse complement.
TGTTGTATTCTACGGTATGTTATTTGTTTATAGGTTTGTCTCCACCAGTTCACTGACCTGCTGAATACTAAGCCAATAGCTTCCTTGGCATGGGTATTATCTAAAGATGTGCTACTTAACATGTGGCCTGTGACTAGGAACGTGGACAGGCTGTATGCTGGTGAACATGAGGGACCAAGATTTGATGGAAGTGAAGCTTCCGTGTTTGAGAACAAGAAAGATTTTGCCACAGGTTTTATCTTTCTCCGGAGTCCCCAGAGCTCACAATGGTCCACATTGCCTTAATTTCACCATCGGCGTTTTAGCCTACTTGCTGTTGACGAGATGCGAAAATGAGGTCACTGTAGCCTTCATTCTGAGGCTGCTGATGGAATCAACTGCAGAGCCAACCTGTTTCATAGTGCTCGTCTTTCCTTTCATTTTGTGCTAGAAGTTGAAGACCAGAGCTTAAACGTGTCAATTACATGTTCTGTGGCTAAGGAACTCCACCCTATTCCTTCAGTCCTTCCATTTTCATCTTTAACAAGCAGGTAGAATTGAGTCCAGAGTGCTGGAAGCATTGTTGCGTAGCTTGTTCTTTTCTTTATGCTTATTAAACAGGCAGACTGGTGCTAAATGGGCTATAGCCCTTGCTTAGCCAGTGGTAGAAATGTATATACGACTAAATAGGAAGTTAGCAAAAAGAGTTTTTATTCCTCCAATTGCTTGCATCCTATTGTTGGCAGTGATAACGATACAGGCAGAGGCACAGTTCGGTTCTCTGTTGGCCTGACTTCCACAATAGTCTCAAGAGTTCCTTTTCTCCTTAGGTAATCTCCCTTTAGGCAAAACTGGGATTTATGGCCTTGATGAATAAAAGAATTTCAGGATAAATGAATATGATGCAGAATTGGATTTTAGTAGAAATAGAAAGGCGGCCCCCAAGAGCAAACAACACATCCATTACTTTGAGTATGGTCTTCTCAAGAAAAACGTTGCACCTAAATGTCTTTACAATTGGTATAAACAGGATGTGGCTGGTTCTCATGTTACATCTTCAATGACTACCTACAGAGGGTAGTTAGTTACAAGGTTAAAAGTTAGAGAACTTTTCTTTGTACACAAAGTTGGAAAATGGATTTATGAGGTCACTATTCAGGGTTAGGAAAGAAAGGGTCCTCAGGGTATCTGTCATTTTGGCCCTAAGTAAGCGCAGTTTGTTTGACATCCTTGATTAAGCTGTCTTCGGGGATGAGCCTGAGTGAGATACCTTTTGGAAAACATACATTGCCTCCATGAGCCATTTTAGCCTTTTAGTAACATCTTAGACTTCTTGGCTTTCTCAGAAGAAAAATCAGATTAGATATCAGGACAGTGGGTCCCTTCCCTCTCCCAAGCTTCTCTTCCAATGTCAGTGCAATTCCTTCCTTTTGAATTTCCTTCCTAGGCTACATTTCTCTACAAAACGCTACTGCTCCCACCAGGCAGTCTTCTCTTCCAGCTGTAACTCTTTTGTCTAGGTTCTGGTCATTTAGCACTTTCTTTCTACTGTTTAGGCCTTGGGTTACTGAGATTCAATCATCAGGATACTAAGACACTTCATTTTTCCTTGTAGGTTTTTCTTGAATTTGTAATGTTCCCCGACACACACATATGTTTTAATACTTGCTCCCCAGTGTGTGGTGTTATCTGGTGAGGTTTGGGAACTTTGGAGCTATAGCTGGCAGAGGAGGGTTACTGGAAGTAGTTCTTTAAAATTATACTTATCTCTGATTCAGTTTTGGGTAAGCAGTCCTTCTATTCAACTATCTTCCACTTATCTTATTTGATGGTGTCATACTGTTTAGTTCTGTAACATCTTTACTGATGACATAGGGTTAAGGTATTGATTCATATGACTAATGGTTTTGACAACTTATGTTTATGATGATTCTTACTGCATGTTGTTCACTAATGCTGCAACTTCTTAAAATATGGCTTTTTATGAGAAATACCATAAATGTTTAATTGTTTTTCCTTATCAACTTTTAGAAAAGTATAAATGCTCTAGAGTCCTCCAAAGAATCTCTTCCCATTTTGTAAGTTAACAAGCCCATAACTATGTATGTATCTGGGGTGCTCCATCACTTCTTTTGATGCACAAATTGGTGCATGTCATCAATGGAAATTCCTTTCTGCTGTTGCTCTTTCATCACAACCCCAAAAGACTTTGCTAGCTTCCTTGTTTTCTGGAACAATGTAATGTCTCAAATTCCCTTTACATTTTATGTTCCATACTTGGAACCAAGCATTACTCTGAGAAGTCCTGATTCTTTTTCTGGAAATTGCTATTCAGAGATCATAATTGGTACATTGGGGATTTTCATTCCTACTGGATTTTTATTGCCTCTGTATTTATTTTTTCCCTGAAAAGAAATCAGAAATCTGCATATTTTTAGAAATTACAAATAATCCTGACTGTATAGTGACCATTATAAGGCAAATTTACATTGAAAGTTTCATAAATAACAATATTATTATTGAAATAAGGCCATTATAAGCAATGTAACATTGATTTGGGGATTATTTGAATTTTAGACAGTATTTCTCAAGGAATAAATTGTGATTTAGAAGGGGTACACTTTAAAGTCCCTTGTGCTTATGCCCCAACATGACTATAATTAGATTTGTCATTACAATTGTTTTACATTTTATTGGTTGCTTTGTTTCTTAATCTAATTTTGTTTTTTTTTGTCTACAACAGTTACATGATTCAAAGTCAAAGCTATAGAACAAGTTACACTCAAAGAATTCTTGCTTTCATTGTTCCTTCCAAAATATTTCTACCTGCCTCATATAAATAATGTTTTTTATTTTCATCTACTGTGTATTACTGAAAAGAAAAGCAAGTATGTGTGTGTCCAAGACTTTTCCTTTATCAAAGATACCAAGCATCCTTCATTTTGATTTTTACAAATTTTTCTAAGTCTACAGCAATATTTAAATATCCTACTCTCTTTAATGTAAACAAATATTTCATTGTTTAGAGTTACTGTGGTTTATTCAACCAGTGTCCTCTTTAAGGTACTTAGTTATTTCTAACCTTAAATTCCATCTTGTATTTTTTGTAAATTACTATTGAACGGAAATTATATCATCAAAGTATTAATGCATACTTGATTTTTAAAATATACTACAATTTCTTCAAATAAAGTGGACTTTCGACAGTTCTGATGGAAATGACCGTTTTCCCAAAACCTCGCCAGAATAGCATGTTGCCAAGCCATGGATGTTTTGCCTCCATGCCATATCACAATGCAATTTTCTTTCTTTCTTTTTTCGTTATTTTTAATTCTTTACTTTTTGAGATTGAGTCTTAGACTGTAGCGTTGCTTGGCCTGGAACTATGTATCCCATACTGGTCTTTATTTGGTTGCAAGCCTTCTGCTTTGCTTCCCTGGTGCTTTAAATGAGCCTCCACACCCAGTTGATATTGTTTTATCTTTTTTATTACATTTAAAACTATGTCTTGAATTTTTCATACAATGTATCCTGTTCATATTCTTTCTCCTCCCTGATCCTTCCCAGATCTTCCTCCATCTCCTTGCTCACTCAACTTCATGTTCTTTCTCTTTTGTTTTCTTTTATTGAAAATAGATTCTTTTCTCACACAATATATCCTGATTAGAATTTCCCCTCCCTCTTCTACTTCCAGGGTTGCTTCACCTCCTTCCCCTCTGGATCCACTTCTTTTCTGTCTTTCATTGGGAAAGAATGGCTTCTAAGATATAACAACCAAACAGGACAAAATAAAATACAAAAACAAAACAAAAACCATCATTTTGAGGCTGGACAAGGCAACCCAAGAGAAGGAAAAGAGCCTCAAGAGAAGTCCCAGAAATCAGAGACCTACTCCTTCACACACTCAGGAGTCCCATAAAATTACTAAACTGGAAACCATAATATCACAGAGGATCTGGTGCAGACCTGTGTCAGCCCTGTCATTGCTGCTTTGGTCTCTGTAAGTTCATATGAGCTTTGCTCAGCTGATTTAGAGGGTCTTGTTCTCCTGATGTCCTCCCTCCACTCTGGCTCTTGCACTCTTGTTGCCTTCTGTTCCACAAGGTTCCCTGAGCTCTGAGGGGAGGGATTTGTCTAAATGGAGACATCCCATTTAGAGCTAAGTGTTCTGAGGTATATCTCTCTCTTTCTGCATAATGTCTGCATGTGGGTCTTTACATCTGTTCCCTTCTACTTCAGGAGGAAGTCTCTCTGATGATGACTGCCTCATACAGTGATCTATGAGTAGAGCAGACTATCATTAGAAGTACTGTTATTGATACTTTTTGTTAGACCAATAGTGTTTGGTTTTACCCTAGGTCCCAGGGCAATCTAGTCTATGGTTCTTGGTCACCTAAACAGTGTCAGGGCTGGTTCTATCTGGTGAAGTGGGCCTTAAGTCAAATAGCAACTCCTATAAGTTCTGTGCCACATTGCCCTATATATTGCAGGCAGAACAGATTGTAAGTCAAAGATTTTGTGGCTGGGTTGGTTTCCATGTTTCGCTTTAAGCAGACTTCAGAGCACCTTCCTACACAAAAGACACTAGCACATAGGGGTACAGGCTCCATATAAGCACCAGCTCAACTTCTCTTCCCGTTTAACTGGTTTTGTGGGTGTTATTTGTAGCAATGGGTCCCTGTCATCAGTTTGTAGGAAGCAACCACAATCTTAACAAGAGCCTAGGTTGTTTGAGGATTTCCATGGAACTACCTGGCCAACAACTCAGGCCTGGTATTAGAAGCCTCATTTGGTGACAAGAGATGGCCAGTTGAGACTCAGTATCCCCCATTATTAGGAGACCTCATTAAGATTGCTTCAAGTATTTTAGGAATTTTAACTGCACATATCATCCCTCACATGACTTTCAATTACTGCTACCTCTCCTCCCAGCCTCTCCCTCAACCAGATCTCCCCTATCCATCCCCACCTGATACTCCCATTCCTTCACCACCTGCCCACAGTCTACCTGTGAAATATATTTTATTTCCCCCTTCCCAGGGAGATCCATGTGTCCTTCCTAGTCCCTTGTTCTATGCCCAACCTCTTTGGGTCTACAAATTGTAGATTGTAGGTTATTCTAGGTTATCACTTATTTAATGACAAATATATGCAAATAATTGAATAATATTCTATCTTTCTGGGTCTGGGTTACCTCACTCAGGGCGATTTTTTTCCAGTCCTATCCATTTGCCTGCAAATTTCATGGTGTAACTTTGTAAAGAAACGGAGTAATAGATTCATTGTGTAAATGTACCAGATATTCTTTATCCATTCTTTGGTTGAAGGACATCTAGGTTGTTTCCAGATTCTGGCTATCATGGATAAAGCTGCATTGATCATGGTTGAGCAAGTGTTTCTGTGGTGAGATGGAGCTTCCTTTGGGTATATGCCCAAGAGGAGTATAGCTGGATATTGAGGTAGATTGATTTCCAGCTTTGTGAGAAACTGTCATATTGATTTTCATAGTGATGTACGATTTGGAGCTCCCACCAGCAATGGAGGAGTGTTCCCCTTCTTCCACATTCTCACCAGCACGTGAGCTGTCACTTGTGGTATTGAACTAACCCATTCTGAGGTTGCAGGGTTGGATCTAAAAGATGAGAAGGAGAGGGAAGATCTATAGGCAAACTGCCTGCTTTCTTGGTAGGAGTGGGCTGTGGGTTAGCAGGGAGTGCCTGCTGGAGTTGGGAGCTGGAATAAAGCAATACTGGGGAGAGAAGATCTCTGGGATCCGCTGGAGATGTGGGCAGAGCAGGGAGGTAGGCTGCAGCAGGTGTTCCGCTGGGGATGTGACTGGGGGGTTAGTTTTGGACGAAAGGAGGAAATCAAGAAGGTCTTTGTATAAGGCGCCCCAGCGCGCCATGTTGTGAGCTCGCTGGCTCGGAGCCAAAGCGCCATTTGCCGTTTCTCTCCTGACAACTTCTGCGCATCGCGCACTCGTATAGGGCATCCTATGAACCGACCAATCTGGTCATCACACGATTGCGCCACTTTGGCCTGAGCCTATCAGGCGATGATAACTCAGGGCTTTGTTTGTCCTCAAGAGTGTGTGTCCCAATAAAGTGTGTTCTGAGAAGAATCCTGTTGTGGTCGTCTCTTCCGCTGGCGGACACAGCATGCCACATCTTTGGTTACCTGTTTTCCTGGCCTGCTCAGCCGGTGTGTTCCCAGAGAATGCCTGCTGCTGTTGGAGTCTGGGATAACTGGCTGAGTAGTGGAAGGAAGGTTGGAGGTCTTTGTGATCTTTTAGACAGTTTCAAGTAAAGCCAAGTAGACAAAAGGGTACACTGAGTGTCATATCACAGCTGCTAATGAAATTAAGACAAATGAAGAGGTGTTGGAGAGGCAGGGAAGATGGAGGAGTAAAGTAGATATTTTGTTTTTCTTTGAATTAATATTTTTAAAAATTTATTTGGGGGATACTATGGGGTGAGGAGAGAATATGGAGGGATTGGGAAAGGAGCAGGATTGGGGTGTGTGATGTGAAATTCCCAATAAAACAATGAAATTATGTTAATAAAAATTGTGATAAGAATCCTGAAGTGTAGTTCTCTACAATTGATGGCTTCCAATGGGGTAGGGGTGGGGAAGAACTCAATTCTCTTTAAGGGGCTGGACACCTGGAGTTTGAACATGCTCCAGTCAAGGGAAGTCACAAGGGTAGGGAGTGGACCTAGGAGGACAGGGAAGTGAGTGTGATCAGGGTTCATGATTTGAAATCCCCAAATAATAAATATAAATAAATAGAAATATTGTGCAAAAATCCCTAAAAAAACAAATAAAAACCCAATAAAACAAAAATACAAAAATCCCATAGCAACACACACACACACCAAACAAACCAACCAAGCAAACATGGAGTCAGTTTGTGTTGACCAATGAAAGAATGAGGTTTTTGCTGGAGTGTGATTGAAGAAAACTTATTTTCCCTCTTCCAACAGTTATCAATTGCAAAGAGATTCTTGGTTAGGTAGGGGTGGGATTCCCTCCTTTAAGCTTTAGATATGTGTGTTTTATTTAGAATCTCTACAGAGTTTATATAGCTCATAAAGGACTAGGGAAAGGGATTGTCCAAGAAGGGGGAAATAGAATTTAATGTTATAAGAGGGTGGATGGTAGGCCAATGTAGTCTTAATATACATTTTTTATATCATGGTTATTGTAGAAACTATTTTCATAGGCTGGATGGTCTTTTGTGTGCCAAGTTTTGCAATCCATCTCTCTGGGATCTTAGAGATTAGGATGCTCTCTAGATGATATTTCAGCTTAAGTTCCCCAAGGCTGACTTCAAGGCAAGGATTTCTGTAGAAATGAATGAGGGATTACTTCCATAAAAATGCAGCATGTTGGTGGAGTTAGGCGAGAAGATGAGAAGGAGGCAAAGCCTGAATATGAGAGCAAGCAAATATCCATAGTCTGTTGCTTTGGCTTGGACTCAGGGGAGTTGCAAAGACAATGTGAGATGCACTTCAGTATTGTACCCACTTGATGCCAAAGGAGCTAGGGTGGTAATTCTCTTTGTCATCACACACTGCTTGCTCAAGGGCAGTCCTCAGGGATCCAGTTCCCAGATACTTTGCTCTCTTCTCTTCTCTTCTCTTCTCTTCTCTTCTCTTCTCTTCTCTTCTCTTCTCTTCTCTTCTCTCCTCTCCTCTCCTCTCCTCTCCTCTCCTCTCCTCTCCTCTCCTCTCCTCTCCTCTCCTCTCCTCTTCTC
>JAQHUG010000171.1:4351139-4363138 GCA_028555095.1 Dicrostonyx torquatus | reverse complement strand
GAGAGAGAGAGAGAGAGAGAGAGAGAGAGAGAGAGAGAGAGAGAGAGAGAGAGATGGAGCTGCCCATAGAGGTCAGAAGAGAGCATCAGGTTCCTTAGAGCCTCTTGACATTGATTTTGGAAACTAACTCAGGTCCTTTGGAAGAACGGGAAGCACTTTTAACTGCTGAGCCTTGGCTCCAGTTTAGTACATAGCTCCATTAAGTTTTAGTACAATACTAACCCTGCCTCATGCTAGCTAATCTCCAAATTATTTTCTCTCATGATACAAGCCACACCTCCTGAGTTTGCCTGAGTCGAAATCCCCTAAAAGATTAAGGGAACTCCTAGAGGTGCTGAAGGTGAGAGCATGAAGGTGTATGTCCATCTCCTCACCGATAACAATCCAATTAAGAGATACAGATGCAAACTATTGGGGATTTAAGGCTGCAGGGAGCTTAAATGAATGAAACACTGGCAGCATCGTCTTTCATGAGTCACCTTGCATCCAATGGGTGGTTAACAATATACACAGGGGCATTGTTAGGGATGACCAGAACCAACACTCTATTCTAAATAAATAAGAATGTGTCACTGGCATTTTATTTACTTGATTTTCCTTCACAACTGTTTGCTAATCACAGGCTAAAAGAAAATTATAGTGTATTATGTATACCCAGTTTTCCCTAGTCACACGGTGTTGAGTCAAATGGCTCCTATGAGACTGCCTTTGAAATTTCACAGATGTGCAAGGTAATCCCTCTGCATGAAACCAACACCCAGACTTGTGTTGGAATTAAACCAGGGTTCCCCTGACAGTAGCAAGAGGAATAAACAGAGCTTTGTTTTCCTGCTAATGAGAGCAAACAGCTCTATCCCTGGTGGCCTTCTTTGGAAGTTTTGCAGCTGTGTGAGATGATCACAGACAGGACACATTCACTGCAAAATGAAAACCCAGAAAAGGAATAGAGCCTGCTTGAGCTTAGAAAGTACTTTAACATAGAGGCAAAAACTTTAGCACATTTGCACACTTAATCTTTCAACTCGGGTGTCCTGTGTTTTGATTCCCTGGAGTGATACCAGTAGACATCAGGGTTCAGAAGGTACTGCCCAAAGGATTCCAGGTTTCTGTACCCATAACAAGGAATTGAGTAGAGATTTATAATAGCAATAGAAGCAGAGATAGCTTGTTTAGGAAGAACAAACTTCAAAGGAGAGGAGAAATGGGCTGGAGCTAAGAAAGTCCAGTAGCTCAAAGGGCCATCTTGTACAAATGATGAAACATTGATGCCTCTCATTTGATGCCACTATTGGCTTATTTGCATTGCATGGACTTTCTCATGAATTCTCTGTTACATGTACTTTTACAAATAATTTCAAACATCACAAGTTGCATGAGCATCCTTAATCTCACCTCGAGGATGTACATTTTAGTGTTAAGATGAACTATAGGTCAACTTTAGACATTCTGTAGTGTGTGTTTGGAGTAGTATCTGGACTTTATGCCAACTTGGTTTTTCCATATGCTAACTCTTCAGCTTTTACAAAATCCACTCCTGACCTCACTCAGTGCCATTCTCTTGATTAGGGAGGATCAAAGGGCTGCAAGAGCCCAGCAAAATAGTGAACTAAGAGAAGTTTCTCATTCCATTTTTTTAGTTTATTTTATGTATATGAGTATGTTGTCTGCATGTATGTCTGTGCAGCACATGTGTACCGGATACCCACAGAGGCCAGAAGAGGGTTTCAGATCTTCTGGAACAGGAGGTAAAGATGGTGGTAAGCAGCCATGTAGGTCATGGGAATAAAACTTGTATCATCTTTAAGAGTAGCCAGTATTCTTAACCTAAGAGATATCTCTCCAGTCCCCATTTATTTTCTTAATACTTAAAACTAATGAGCAGAAATGTGAAGTACAAGAACAGAGGTAAGATACTAAACATTTACACAGCCATTTTCTCACTCTGTAGTTAAGGCTGTGCTCTGTTAAGTTACTGCCTTGCCCTACTTTCGTATAATGTGGAACAGTGACTTTTGAGCTGAGCCTTTCCCTGGGTGCCTCCATTTTACAAAGAAGGGGTTACCTTCGTATTTTTATGGAGAATAAGTTATTTTTTCATACAATATAACCTGATTATAATTTACCTTCCCTCGACTCCTACTTTTCTCTCCCCACTTCTAAACCACTCCAGGTCCACCCCCTTTCTGTCTCTCATTAGAAAAGAACAGACTTCTATGGGTATAAAAACCAAACTTGATGAAATAAAATATAGTGCAATAAAGCAAAAACTATCATATTGAAGTTGGACACTGCAACTCAACAGGAGGAAGAGTCCTAAGAAAAGGCACTCTTTCTTATAGTCAGGCTCTTGCAATCTTTCCACCTCCTTTTCTGTAGCATTTCCTGATCTCCGAGGCAAGGGATTTGATAGAGACATCCCACTTAGACTCTATATCTACATATTTCATGGCTGTGTGTCTCTGCATCTGTTCCCATCTGCTGCCAGAGGAAGCCTGTCTGATGGCGGCTGATAAGTCCCTGATCTATGAGTACAGCAGAACAGCGTTAGGAATCATTTCACTGATTCCTTTAAGATATATAGTGTTTGGTTTTAACCTAGTTGGATGCTGTTTTGTTTTACTCTAGATCTTTGGGCTAAGTAGTCTCTGGTTTTTTGGTCAATCAAGCCGTGTTAGGAATGGGTTCTGTCTTATGGAGTGGGCCTTAAGTAAAGTGGAATACAACCTAATCCCACCACTGGAAGACTTGCCCAGCCACAAGTGATTGTCAGTTGTGATTCTGTATTAACACTGCACTAGGTTTCCACCCATCCCCCAAATACCTGCCAAATCAAGACTTCTCTCCCCACTAACCTTATCCACCCACTCTCATCCTCACTTGCTCCAAGCATACCCATGAAATCTGTTTTATGTCCCTCTCTCAGGAAGAACCATGTATCTTCCCACCCTTCTTCTTTACCTAAGCTTTCTGTCTCTATGAATTGTAGCTTGGGTATTAATCCACTCAGAAGTACGTATATACCATATTTGTCTTTCTCGGTCTGGGTTACCTCACTCAGCATGATTTTTTTCTAGTTCCAACAATTTGCTTGCAAATTTCATGACGTCATTTTGTAAAAACATCTGAGTAATACTCAATTGTATTAATATACAACATTTTCTTTATCCATTCTTCTGTTGAGGGACGTCTAAGTTGTTTCCAGTTTCTGGCTATCGTGAGTAAAGCCACAATGAACATGGTTGAGAAAGTGTCCTTGTGGTAGGATAGAGCACCTTTTGGGTACATGCTGAAGAGTGGTAAAGCTGAGTCTTGAGGTATATTGATTGCCAACTTTCTGAGGAACTGCTATGCTGATTTCCATAGTGGCTGTACAAGTTCGTACTCCAGCCAGCAGTGGAGGAGCGCTCCTCTTGCTCCATATCCTTGCAAGCATGAGCTGTCACTTGTGTTATTGAACTTGCCCATTCTGACAGGTATAGGATGGAATCTCAAAGTAGTTTGGATTTGTATTTCTCTGATGACTAAAAATGTTGAACATTTCTTTAAATGTTTCTCAGCCATTTGATATTCCTTTGTTGAGAATTCTGTTTAGATTTGTACCCCGTTTTAATGTACCCCCATTTTAATTGTTGATACCTGGTTTATGTATTTTGGATATTAGCCCTCTGTCTGTTATGGAGTTGATGAAAATTTTCCCATTCTGTAGGCTGCTGTTTTGTCCTACTGACGGTGTCCTTTGCCACACAGGAGCTTTTCAGTTTAGTGAGGTCCCATTTACTGATTGTTGTTCTTAGTGCCTGCACTATTGGTGCTCTGTGTAGGACTTTGTCTCCTGTGTCAATGTATTCAAGAATATTCTCTACTTTCTCTTCTGTTAGGTTCAGTTTATCTGAATTTAGGTTGAGGTCTTTAATCTACTTGGACTTGAGTTTTGTGCAGGGTAATAAATATGAATATATTTGGATTCTTCTACATGCAGACATTCAGTTTGACCAATACCATTTGTTGAAGATGCTCTCCTTTTTCTAGTGTGTATTTCTGGCTTCTTTATCAAAAATCAGGTGTCCATAGGTGCATGGGTTTATTCTGGGTCTTCAACTCAATTCCATTGATCAACATGTATGTCTTTATGCCGACACCATGCAGTTTTTATGACTATATCTCTGTAGTACAGCTTGAAATTGGGAATGATGGGACCTCCAGCAAATCTTTATTGTTCATGATTATTTTAGCTATCTTGTTTTGTTGTAGTAGTTGTTGTTGTTGTTTTCATATGTAGTTGAGAATTGTACTTTCAAGGTCTGTACAGAATTGTGTTGGAATTTTGATGGGGATTGAGTTGGATCTGTAGATTTCTTTTGGTAAGGTGGCCATAGGATTACTGTGTTAATCCTACTTATCCATGAGCATGGGAGAGCTTTTCATCTTCTGATATCTTCTTCAATTTCATTCTTGAAAGACTTGAAGGTTCTTATCATACAAGTCTTTAATTTGCTTAGTTAGAGTTACCCAGAAGTATTTTATATTATTTGAGGCTCTTGTGAAAATGCTATTTCCAAGATTTATTTCTCAGTCTGTTTATCATTTATATATAGGAGGGTTACTGATTTTTTTTTAGTTAATTTTGTATTCAGCTACTTTTAACAGCTGTAAGGGTTACCTAATGCAATTTTTAAGAGTCACTTATATATACTATATTATTTTCTGCAATAAATGCTACTTTGACTTTTTCCTTTCCTACTTGTATTCCCTTGATCTCCAGCAGTTATCTTTTTGCTCCAGATAAAGTTCATTAACTTGGGACTAAGTATGAAAATATATGAGCCTTTGGGAGGCCATTTTCCTTCAAACCATCATACTTGACTTTATTAAAAATAATAAATGGGTCTGAAGAGATGGCTCAGCGGTTAAGAGCACTGACTGCTCTTCCAGAGGTCCTGAGTTCAATTCCCAGCAACCACATGGTGGCTCACAACTACCTATAATGAGATCTGGCCTACATGCAGGATACTGTATAAATAAATAAATAAATCTTTTAAAAAATAAAAATAGTAAATGCAGAAAATAAGGTTCTGCTTAAAATGTTCTTTAACTCGGAAGCTACATTTCTGTCTTGTATTTTCTCTTAACTTAAAAAAGTATTAGTAATGATTTTATTGTACAAAACTATTGTATTAGATGTGTGTAAATTCTCATTGGCAGAAACATATTGTAGCTATCTTTGACTCAAGCATCATCCCAGAATGGCAGACTGGTGGTAGACTATATTAATCTCCCCAAGTAGAGAGAAAACTTCAAGAAGTACACTAATATTTCAGACTGTAGCAGGAAGCTAATCTTTTGTTGTCATTTTAAAATATAGATTGTTCAGTAGGTGAATGTGTTTTTTTCCAAGCCTATCAAGCTGAGTTCAATCTCTAGGATCCACCAGGTGAAAGAAGAGAACAAATCTTCAAAAGTTATCCTCTCCGTTGGTATACTGTGATGCCCCACAGTGTGTGCGCACACGCACACACACACACACACACACACACAAATGTATTCTCTCTCCTTTCTCTCTCAAAACAAATGCATTTAAAATTTTCTGTAATATAAGAATGACTTTAATTTAGAAGGTACTTTCTACTTCTTTGGGTAGCTTTCAATGACATTTCATTTAGCCAGAAGAACAAAGCTGATCAATAAAGTTAATTAATTAAGACATGAATTCATGATTGTCTTAAGTTCCAATAACATTTAATTATCTTTGTTAATGGAAAATGAACTTATTTTGTGTGTAAAAGTTACATAAAATCTAAAAACTTAATTGGAGAACATAGTTTCTAACTTATATTTCACTAAACTCTGGTCCTAGAGAGTATTCAATTGTGGTTAAATTATTTTAATGCCCACATATGTAGCTTCCATTTCCCATCTCTTGGAAGAGAATAGTAGAGAAGAGGTGAATATAAAATGTTGGAGCAAAGAAATTCTAAACTCTTTAAAAAGTTCCCCAAAATTGGTATGGTGACCACATATGCTCTTTACAAGTATCTTCAAACTCTTCCAATCAGGGAAATATTAAAACATCAACAACACTGTAGTTTAACATTGAGCAGTTACTGATAGAGGCAAAACACAGTTCTAAGCAGAGTGACAATTACGTAGCATGAATGCTTACAATGAATATTTTTTTTGTATCATTACTAATAGTTTCATTTCACTACATAATGTGTCCTTATTTGGATGATCAACCATATGGTCATCCCATCTGTAAACCAACAATACTAAAGCACACACACAAAAAAAACCCTCAACACTCCCTAAGTCTTCCCGCTACCCTGTTTCTCCTTTCCTAGAGTTTGAGAATCTGTTCAAGGTGGCATCTTGCATGTTTTAAATTATAGATTTAAAATTTAATGAGGCTTCTGTTTTCTATTTATTTCCACCTGCAATTTGAAAATATGAGTGTTAGAATCACTGAGAATCTTCTAGATATCCAATGCCTAAGGAGCATCTTAGAACAATCGCTGTCTAAATCGGTGTCTATGGAGATGAGAACAAGTAATTGATGCAGTTTAAAAGCATCTCAGAAAATTCTAATGTGCAAGCAGTGTTAGGGACTCTAGATTGTGATGGCCATTTAAACAACTATTTCTATTACAAGGCCCCTGGTAATATGAGTGATGTGTACAACTTAGAATCAATTTCCTGGTAGAAGAAGGGTGCCCTCATTGCCCTTAAGCAAGAACCTTGACACACTCTTCTTTGCTTCATTCTCTGCATAATCAAAGGTTCTGTTCTTTTATGTTATCTCCTGATCACGTAAGGAGAAATTTTTCTACTTTTTCTTCTAAAAACTTCATTCATGACAAAGGTACTATAACCAAATCTGAACCTCAATTTTCCAAATGAAGAGATCGAGATCCTTTGCTCTGTGATAAAGGTAACTGTTAAGGGAATTTGACAGGCCCTCCATCTTGACATGATGGAAGCACTGACATTCTGAAAACGTAAACAACCAAAGCTAGGTGGCAGTCCTGCTTAGCAATTAAAAGAAATATTACAAAGACAACAGTTATAAAGAAGAGCCATGTAGAAGGAAACCAAAATGAGCTTACCACTACACACCAGCATGGGATCAATAAAGCAAAATGGGCATGCTAACACTATGACTTTAAATATACTCTTCCTCATCAGTATTTGGTAGGTTTCCCTAACACTATAGTTAACCGAATGTTTAGCTGCTTTTCAATCAGTTTCATAAGCCTCTCTGCATTGTGTTCTTAAGGTGAATATCTACAGATAGACAGAGGCTAATCTTTTGTAACCTATAAAATGGAAACATGGGAAATTTATGGTGAATACTGAAAAATTTTTGGAAATAAAATGTATAGCATACTCAAAACCATGATGAAGTGGGATTCTTTTGGAGACTATGGTTGAGACTGGAGAGGTAGTTCAGCTGTTAAGAAGCTTTGTTGTTCTTGCAGAGAATGGGGTTCCATTTTTAGCATCCACATGGTGGATCACAACTATCTATAACTGCAGTTTCTGGGATTCTGATACCCTCTTCTGACCTCTGCAGGCACCAGTCACACATGTGGTATACATAAATGCAGACAAAACACATACACATAAAAACATAGAAGCTCATGCGTTAATTTTCTAGAAAAATATTTTTTAAATATTCATTTATTATGTATACAATATTCTGTCTGTGTGTATGTCTGCAGGCCAGAAGAGGGCACCAGACCTCATTACAGATGGTTGTGAGCCACCATGTGGGTGCTGGGAATTGAACTCAGGACCTTTGGAAGAGCAGGCAACGCTCTTAACCACTGAGCCATCTCTCCAGCCCCCCTAGAAAAATATTTTTAAATAATAATAGTATCTCTGTGTAGGTCATGGTATTTGCTAAGATGATTATATTCTCTTCATGTTTATCATTTTAAACTTCTTTTATAATAAACATGTAGCATTTTCCTTTAAATTTTCATTGTTTTTATGAGAATCATATTGCCCTTCAACTTCCAAATGTCCATTAATGATTAGGTAATTAGTAGATCCTGACTGCTTTCTGTCATGTCTATTGTCAGCCAAAGGCCTGATTTGCATTAATTGATGCTCCCCTAATTAGAGTTGTTAATGGATGATGTTAGTGTGTGCTCATCCAGACAATCAATAGTTTGTGCATGTACTCACTCTAATTTGGAAAGCTAACCAGAAGTTGAAGTTTTTGTTTGTTTGCTTTTGTTTTGAAAGAATACTCAAGATAAGGATGGAATGTACTGAACTCTGTAGACTACATATCTTGCAAACTGTTTATGAAAGTATAATGATATAAGTAGTATCTTATTATAAAGTAGTAAGTTCTATTTTTAAATTTTTCCCTTCTATTGAAATTAGAATTTTTTCTCACATAATATATAATGATTATGGTTTCTCCTGCCTTTTACTTCTCCCAGTTCCTCCCCACATCCCCTCTAATATGATCCATTCCTTTCTGTCTCCCATCAGAAAACAAATAGGCTTCTTCTAAAGGATAATACTAAAATGAAATATAATAAGACAAAATAGAAACTAATGGATATGAATTAGACAGAACAAACAAATGAAAGCAAAAGAGCCCAAGATAAGGCACTATAAGAACTGGAGACCTACTTGTTTACAGTCTCAGAAATCTCATAACAACACTAAATTAGAAGCCTTGAAAGTGCAGACCTGTGCAGGCCCTGTGCATGCTACATTGGTCTCTGTTGAGTTCGTATGAGCTTTGATCATGTTGACTTAAAAGGCCTTACTTTTTTGGTGTCTCCCATTCCCACTGGTTCTTACATTCTTTAGGCCTCCTCTTCTGCAGGGTTCCCTGTACCCTTAGGGGAGATATATAACAGAGACATTCCATTTATGGCTGAGCATTCCAAGATCTGTGAGTCTGCATTTGTTCCCATCTGCTGCAGGAGGAAGCTTCTCTGATGATGGCTGAGCAAGGCTCTGATCTATGAGTATAGCAGAATATTCTTTTGTTTGTTTAGTTTTTTTGCTTGTTTATTTGTTTTTTGAGAAAGGGTTTCTCGGTGTAATAGCCCTAGCTGTCCTGTAACTAGCTCTGTGGATCACACTGACCTCAAATTCACAGAGATCTGCCTGCCTCTGCCTCCCCAGTCCTGGTATTAAAGGATTTGCCACCACTGCCCAGCCAGAATATCTTTAGGAATAATTATTACTATGTTTTTAGAATAGTAGTATTTGGTTTTACCCTTGGTCCCTATGCTAGCTATTCTCAGTTCTTGGTCACCCACTCAGTGTCGGGGATTGGTTGCTACTCCTCAAGTGGACCGTAAGTCAAATCATATATAGATCGGTTACTCCCCACAAGCTTTGTACCACATTACACTAACATGTCTTGAAGGCAGGGCACCAACGTTGATCCAAGGATTTGTGGTTATGTTTATGTTTCTTTTTTGGTATCAGTCAGAGAACCTTCCTGTACCAAAGATATTAGAAAGTAGGGGTGAAGGCTCTATGTAGGCACCAGATTGAATTCTCCATGTTCAATGAGTAGTGTTATGTGTTGCCTTCAGCAACAGGGCCTTGCTGTCAGTTTGTGGAGAGCAACCTATATAGTCTTGGCAACACCTGGGTTGTTTGGGGACTCCCATGGCAACCCTTTGGTCAACAACTCAATTAGATGTAACCCAATCCTGGTACTGGAGCTTCATTTGGTGGCTAGTTGGGACTCTGTGTCCCCCATTATTTGGTAATATCTTTTAGATAACATTCATATATGTATATATTTTAGAAGCTTCTACTAAATTATGTTTCCATACTACTCCTCAAATGACTCTTAATTTTAGCTGTCTCTCCCATATTCCTTACCGTGTCCCCTTTTTCCCTCTGCTTCCCTACTTGATCTTCCATTCCAGCCACCCATCCATCCATAGCTGTCTACTCTATTTCCCTTTCCTAATGAGATCTGTCTCCCCTAGTTCCTTATTCAATACCTAACCTCTCTGATACTACATATTGTTGCTTAGTAATCACTGACTTGACACTTAATATCCACATATAAAAGAATGCATTACACATTTCTTTTTATGGGTCTGGGGTATCTCACTTAGGATAAATTTTTTTCTATTCTATCCATTTACATGTCAATTTTATTATTTCATTTTTTAACAGCTGAGTAATACTACATTGTGTAGATTAGCACATTTCTTTATCCAATATTTTGAGGGACATGTAGGTTCCTACCCATTTCTGGCTCTTAAGAAGAAAACAGGAATGAATATGGTTGAGCAAGTGTCTCTGTAGAAGGATGAAACAACCTTTGGTACATGCCCAAGAGCGGAATAGTTGGATTGTGAGGTAGATTAATTCCCATCTTTCTGAGGAACTGCCACACTGATTTCCATGATGGCTGTACAAGTTTGCACTCTCACCAGCAATGTCTGAGTGTTTCCCTTACTCCATATCCTCCTCAGAATGAGCTGTCACTGTTTTAGTGATCTTAGCCATTTTGAAGGGTATAGGATGATATCTTAAAGTAGTTTTAGTTATTTGCATTTCCCTGCTGACTATGGATTTTATCAATTTTAAGTGCTTCTTATCCATTTGAGATTCCTCTTTTGAGATGTGTGTTCCATTTCTTTTATCTATCATCTATCTATCTATCTATCTATCTATCTATCTATCTATCTATCTATCTACCTATTGATCTGCTTACTTATTTTAAATCCTGGCCGATTTCCCCTCACCCACCCTTTCTGTTCCCATCCTCCAAATCCACACCTCCTTTCTGTTTAGGAAAGGGCAGATCCACAATAAATATTAGCAGAACATGTCACATAAAGTTGCAGTAAGACTAAGCACCCCCTGTGTATTAAGACTGGGAAATGTGACCCAGTATGAGGAGGTAGGTCCCAAAAGCCTATGAAAGAGTTGAAGACAGTCCCTATTCTTCTGTTAATAGCCCCACAGCAGGACCAAGCTACACAACTGTAACATATATGTTGTTGAATGATGTTGAATTATGTCTTCCTTCTAGCCCCTGCTGTTGGGGTTGTATTTATAGATAGTATGAATTTGGTTTCATCATGGTTTTAACATTCATCTTATTTTCTCCATCTATTGTGTTTGAAATTTTTGTTGGATATGGTAGTCTGGGCTGGAATCTGTGGTCTCTTAGGGAATGTAGAACATCTGTCCAGGCCCTTCTGGCTTTCTAAGTTTACATTGAGAAGGTGTTATTCTAATATATTTGCCTTTATATGTTACTGAGTCTTTTTCCCTTACAGTTTTTAATATTCTTTCTTTGTTCTGTACATTTAGTGTTTGAATTATTATGTGACAAAGACACTTTCTTTTCCAGGTCAGTCTATCTAGTGTTCTTTATGCTTCTTGTACCTATATAGATATCTTTTTCTTTAAGATATAGAAATTCCCTATAATTTTTTTAGAATATTTTCTGTACCTTTGACCTGTATTTCCTCTCTTTCCTCTAACCTTATTATTCTTATAGTTGGTCTTTTTATACTATCCCTTTCTTCCTGGATGTTTTGTGCCAGGTTTTTTTTTTTTTTAGATTTAACATTTTCTTTGACCAAGGAATTCATTTCTTCTATCATGTATTCAGTGTCTGAGATTCTTTCTTCCTTCTATTCTGTTGGCGAGGCTTGCCTCTAAGGTTCCAGTTCAAATTCATAAGTTTTTCATTTCCAGTTTTTCCTCAGTTTATTTTTTCTTTATTGATTCTATTTCTACTTTCAGGTCTTAAAGTTTTATTTATTTCCTTCCACTGTTTGTTGTATTTCCCTGAATTTCTTTAAGGGATGTATTCATTTCCTTTTTAAAACCTCCATGATCTTCATACATATTTTTTTTTAATTTTTATTGTTAAAAGAAAAATTTACATTTACTCCGCTTGTTCCCGGCCCTCCCGCTCCCCCACTACCCCACTGCCCTCCCCCTGCTTCCTTATGATGGTGCAGGATACCCTGTCCTATGGGAAGCCCAAG